>OX246740.1:40551562-40811562 GCA_945910005.1 Isoperla grammatica
ATCACCCCATGACGTAACGTTATTGTCTTGAGTTTCCTGGCAAGGAATAGATAAACCTTCAAAATCAAACATGCATTAAGCAAATAACTGTTTCGTGCATTCCTAAACGGATACACATCTTCACTTGAAACAGCAGTTTACATATAGTTAGAGTGCACAAATAGATGATTGCCAAGATAGGCTACGGCTACAAAGAGATAATAGAGACTAAAGTTGGACTTGAGGTCTTTGCTTTGAGTTTGGGTAATTGTTTAGGCCTACCTACCCACCTCAACGGCCTTTGGTCAGAACAGAGTTGGTAACCAACAAAAAACAACTATGTTTAGAGTGAGAGCTTGCATTCAAGACCGTAAGAGCGAAGATCAACTCTTGTTACGGGGTTGTTGCATTGTACCTTCCTTTGAAGGGTGTGTGTACTTTCGTTACAGCACAGAACAAGAGCTCGACTTTGGTTCCTAAAACAAGGGAATTTGACTAAGCTGTGTAACAATCACGGGAATCATTTGATCTTTGCTGTGTTTAAGTTTCACTCCACTATAGTCTGCAATTCGTACAACAATTCTCAAGTTCTGTTTTGAAGTTTGTAGGTAGCTGTTTCTCAAGCTATTGTTCATGTAAAGAATAACGTTTTCGTAACTTACACTAAGCCTTGGGCCTTTGCAGAAGAGGTACAACTTACTAAAATACCAGAGTAGAAATTCAGTCAAGTATTCATTACAGTCAATAGGATTCTTGTATTGTGGCATTTTGGTTGTTTAGATCGTAAATTACAAGTGAGTAAAGACCGATTCCCAAATAGTAGCGCTGATGGCGCGCTCGAATACGAGCTGTATATTGTTGTGGTAGAGCATGAGAAGCGACGCGTTACGCGCGTTAATTAACACTAATTAACATTAATTAATTATTAATTACAAATTTAAAGTTAATTTATTAATTAAAATTATTAATAAATTAATAAATAACATTAATATTTGTATATATGTATAGTATATGTAATTCATTTTTCAGCTAAAAGTGAGTTACACAAATCACGAGTTACTGTGTGCAAATTTACAATACTATCTGTAAAGAGTAGACAACGCAGTAGATTTTCTAAGTTTTGTAAAAATTTGAATTGTCATTGTTAATGAACTTTTGAATGAAGTAAATTATAAGTAACACCCTGAATAACTGCGCATTAATAAATGTTGTTCATGTAATAGTGAGTTTTAACGACACGCAGTTACGAGTACTTGTAACTTTTTCAACTTTATGCGTCGTTCTTAGCGTTTTTTTTTAATATTGGCGGTAGTGTTTCCTAATCTTAAAGCTCGGTTTACAGATTAATTTAAGACTAGGTTTAAGGTTTTATTTTCAAAACTGTTTTACTTAGAATCTCGACCATTGGCCGGATTTATAAAACGTCGCCTCTCATTGGCTGGGCTAAGAATTTAAGGTATAAGAGCTAACGTTGCTATGGTTTCCTTAAGTCTTAAACCATAGGAAAGTGTGTAAACGCCATAATGCTTTTGGCTTGATTTAATTTTGTTAAACTCAAACCTTAAATGTGCAAACGGAGCTTAACCACTAAATATTTCCACGTGTGAACCATGATTTTCCAGCACAAGAGTTTCGACTGTGAAGACAGCGTCCCCAATCAGGCCATGGCCATACATACACGGGATGACAAATGACATGTCAGACCCTGGTGCGCGCCTGGGTGGAGATTGCTTGACAACGCGTTTATCCGTGTGTACACAGTTCTGGCCGTCAGTAAACAGGCGTCCAATGTGATACGTACGGATCGTCCGTAGTCTTTGTAACAAGAACTTTGAGCTTCTCTCGTTTTTTGTTTGTCGAATGGTTTCACGTTCTTTGTAATCAAAGTGCTTTGGACCGAAGAGGAACAATGCGAGATGTACTTTGGGCTCAGTAAAGAGTTTAACGGTCACGACCAAGGCATAGTTTCAACAAACGTTATAGTGAATGTATCCAGTACTGTTGCAGGCGCATTGAACAGTCAGCGCACGGCTGCTTCTCTGCGACACTAGCGCGCGTAGCGGTAACCTCGTTGACATACGTTGTAGGGCCTATCTTTACCATTGTAAAAAACTATCATGAAACTATCCCAAGTTGTGAAACTAAACAATACGCTAGGCCCACAGCCTATAAAGTCACAGGAACTGTGTGCGCTTATGTTCAGCGCTGCGAGCGTTCCTGTTCACACAAATGTCAGTATGCCCCTCACTTGAAGCATGCAATAATGATGTCGTGGAAATACAGATGGCTGTGGGACGGCTTAACCTTACCTGCGCGCGAAGAGTGTGGTAGACTGTGTTATTCCATCCACCATAATACTAGGTTTCACTTGTTTTTTGAATTCTTTGTTATTTTAATAACATAAAACTTATTAATAATTAAGTTGTAAGTGTTCAAGTATGTCTATAATCAAAACTACTATAAATATGTATTAAGAATATAACATTTGGAGCATTTAAAGTCGATCGATGATAACTGCACATGTAATATAAATCATTCAAATTGTATGTACTGCAAGTTGAGATTAAGCTTGTGAATATTGTAGAAAAAAATATGCACCTACCGCTATTAGTTTTTTATTTATTGAGTGTTGAAATGCGTTGGAATTCCCTATGTTATACATTGTAACTGAACAAAAACCTACACTTTCAATCGTATAACTTTGCGTAGCACCTTCAAAAAGTAATATATTGTAACAAATTTTCGTCCTAAATGTGGATAACTTAATGACTAACGTGAATACGTTTGAAAAAGATGGTCGAACGCAATCCGTTTTCGAGATATTTGCGCTGGTGTGTCAATTTTACCTCAAATCTACTCAAATTAGAAACTATAAATATACTTTATTAATAAAAAAAATTAAATAATTTCAAGACGTTCAGTATTAAATGCTACTCACATGTAATAATTCTTGAAATTCATAATTTAGAATTAAAAAAAGTATTTATTCATGTCCATTTAATTTGAATAGTTTAGTTGTTGTATTGAATGGGTAGTTCACTTCATCGATCGACTTTAACTGAAGTTGAGCTAGATATAATAGGTAAACTGAACGTCATCGCTCACAGCGCACTCTACCTGTCATATGGTCTCCCTATATGCATTTTGTGTGTAATGTTTGTTGAAACCATGGTAATCAATCTGAGATTATTAAATCGTAGATATAATTTAAACCACAAATACTGCTGGTGAATTCTGAGCTCAAGAGGTTTAAAGTCGGTATCAGTTCTCTCTGTTACCCATGCCGTAAAGCTGCGTCCACACAAATGACTAGTGGTTCTTGACTATTGACTACAACCCCACCGTGGGTATTTCTTAGTCAAGCCATGTCAAGCCACAAAATCAACAAGACTCGTTTCATTGGCTGCGAGAGAGAGAGTTCTGCGCGCTGATTGGCCGTGACTAAGATTTGACTAAGGAATTGAGATATTTTCAATTCGTTAGTCAATAGTCAATAATCAATAGTCAAAAGTGAAGTTGTGTGAACGTCAGCACGTATCGCCTATGGTTCAAATCGCTTAATCAATAGTTAATATAGTAATTTATTTGAACCGGCTCTAAAGGTCTTTACCCATTGGTTAAACCCCGGCCTAACATTTGCTGTGACAAGATCTCTTAGATGTAGGTTTAACTTGTTTATTTGTGTAGTTACAGTCAATCCAGCCACTGCTTCTCAACTCTGTTATCAAGCAACCTAATAATCCGCCCCCGTTCTTAAATACCAGTGCCGACGCCAACGAACCATCCTTCGAGTGGTTTAATAGGCATTTAAGCTGTTATTAGCTCTTTGTATCAAACTCGAGTACAATCTTACCAAGTAATTAGCGCACGAGCTCATTATCTTTAGTGATACAAGTTGTTCTAGATCTAGTAGGCGATTACTTGTGATGGTAATGTACGGCTGGGATGCGATGATCAATTTCTATCAGTAAGGTGATAATGAGAATCTACTGACGTGAACCAGTAGAAAATAGAAACTAGTTTTAATTCATGATTAATTTAATTTTTTCCAGAGGTGATCCTATGATTTAAAATGTAGGGTTATACGTGATTGTGCTATAATATTCTTGTATGGGGAAGAATATCTTTAGACCATGGTATTTTTCCGTATATTCCACGCATTAATTTATGTTTCTCAGGAAGCTTTTGGGAGTGTTAGGAAGAATTTCTCTTATCTGAAATTTTGCATGGATCTAATCTAACTGATATATGCGTGTACAGTTTGATAGAGTCGAAAAATATAAATTTTGTATTAAATGTTGTTCTCCCTCATTTTGCAAAGACATGAGCGTGCATAAAGCGTAATTAAATTTGTCTGCATGGTTTATGCTAATTGTTTTCGTTGCTTACGTTGCCATTTTAGATACGTACGCTCACACACTGCGAAGCAACACACCAAATGGTACAAATGGCCGTCTGTTCTTTGCTGTACCGGGTAGCCGTTGGGGTATAAGGATGGTGGGGTTGAATACAAGTCTATATTTAGTTTATGTTTGCAATTAACGTTTTGGTGTTATTAATTTTAATGTTGGTAAAACTATAGGGATGACACAAACTGTGTTGAGCAACTCGTTTTTTTATTCGTAATGTTGTATTGTAAACAATTGTCTATCTTAAATTGGTAAAAAAAAAAGTGAATTTATTTTATAACAACTTACATTTCAAAGTAATGTGTATCGTAAAAACATTTATATTTTTTATTTTTAAGAACAAATAATATCGAGTGGGCTCTGGCTTTGCAGGGGTGGAAAATTAATTAAAATTCGGGTGTACATTTTTTTAAGCTACATTGGAAATTAGTTAAGCAAAAAATATAACAAATTGCAAAGAAACGTTTTTAAATACGAACCCCTCCTTTTTTAAATAATCACAGAAATGAAAGAAAAAGGGCGTTAATTTAATTAACATTGTTATTAAAGAGAGCTGTTCCATTTTCTTTAAATTTAATTAAGAAAACCCTCAGCCATTCGCTTTAAAAAAAAAACAGGATTTGAAAAAATGCTGCCCCCTATTCACAGATGTCCCATAGGTCCCTAGCCCGTTGGAAATCCAATATGTATACGGCATATATGTATATTATGTATGTACGGCATATGTATGTATACGGCATATTATGTATACCGTATTATGTATACGGCACAAAATTACAGCGACATTGTAGTCTACTGTTCGACCTTCATGTGTCAATCACACAACAAATAGCAATTCAGAAATAGCTTCTGTTAGTGACCCCGATAGCACAGATGGTAAAAACGTCCGTACGTAAAGCGGGAGGAACCAGGTTCGATTCTCAGTCGCGTCAAAATGTGTTGACAAATTATTGCTATGGCATCACAATAATAATTATTATTATTATTTTAACTATAATATTTAATAATAATATTTTTTGTTTTTATTATTATTACTATTATTACATTAATAACGATGACGACGATGACGACGATGACGATGACGATGACGATGACGATGACGATGACGATGATGATGACGATGATGATGACGACGATGATGACGACGATGACGATGACGATGGCGATGACGATAACAATGACGATGATGACGACGATGATGATGATACTGGCGGTAATATAAAAGGTGGTGGACCAGTGGTGGTCGACATTGACCCGGATGACCTTGGGACGGCTATGACGTCAGCGCGTGAGACACAGTCGATATTGTGACGTCATAAGACCGGGCGGGGTTCAACCCCGGTACCCCGGGATATATCAGAGCGCCCTCCAGCCGACTGGAATAAACACGATATCAGTTGGCTCCAGCCATGGACGATATGAGGAGTAGCTAGTTTACATGAGTGTTTACAACACACCTTTATTGCAGGTAGAGTGTTAACACACCCAATAGAATTAAATAGAAATAAAAATTAAAAAAATACATCTGTATTTATCAACTATCGCACTTACAACTTATTTTTATTGTGTGTCTTTGCTATGACGGAGCTCAAATGTCACCGTTTACAGGTGTATGCCAGTAATTTACTGATGAGAGCCTTTTAATATTATAATATCCATTTTATCCCAGACTCGGTATTTATAACTTTCTATGATGCAACCCCATAACAAACCAATCAAGACGCAGAAAAGAAGGCTTACTATACAAACAAACAAGTTTAAAACTGTACCGGGGGGGGGGGGGGGGGGGATACGTTGCAGTCTATGAAAGTACAAGCGCTGGTTTATTTACTGAAGTTAGTAACGTAATCACTTGCATTTCAATTTGTGAATCGGTCTTACATTAACATAAACAAAATATGTCCGCATTCTACTCTACATCTGTTTACGCGTATAAACAAACTTTTAGCAGAATTGCGACAAAGGAATAAAGTACAATTAAACTTTGATTAATTGTATTATTAAATTTTCAAATTCCCTCTAGAGTAATTCATTTCACATTTCTCCTTAATCGTTAACTTTGAACCTAATTACAGATCTGGCTTAAAACATTCCACATTAATGAACAAAGTTTATTTTCGGTTATTTGCTTGTAAACAAACACTCCCTTTGAGTATTCACTCCTTCGCTCACTTCTAAACCTTCATTCAACCATCTGCAATCAGTTCAAATGTTCAATGGTCGCTTATTAAAGTTTCCTTTGAATGCTGGGTGAATGTGGAGCCTGATAAAACGACGCTGTGTTTCCCTGGACTCCGGTAAAACATGGAACGTACTCGCGTGCGCAATTTGGTACGTCTGCTTTTGACTGGATATTACGGTCATAAGTAACTAGAGACCATTCATCATTAACAGAGCCGGGGGGTGGATGGGCGTTTGTGTAGTAGGGGCGGTTTACTCTATCTATACTCGACAGGTAGATGAAATACACGCAGATGGTCAGTCAGAGAGTAACAAGATATTTTTAACAACACTTGGCTTTAGTAATCGGTTGAGAAAAGACATTCAGTCTTTGAGTCGACGTCAATGAGGAAGGGTTTTATCATGAATGCTCAAATACAGTACAGAGGAAAATTTCTGCTTTGAAGGTAACGTATGTTTATGAAATCCAATCATGTTATGAATAGAAATAAATTTTCTCTAACGTTTAAGTAGGTATTTTCACCGAAATTATAATATTTACAAACGTAACAATTTCAATGGTATAACAGAAAAAGTTAGCTATATAGCTTATTTAAATATTTGAACTAATCTATTGACTTCAATTCTTCTAGTTACACGGTGCTATAATCTATACTGCAGAACTATACTGTATTTTGATAGTAACGGTTATCAGAGAATTATGAAATGTTAATGTTATCTTAAATCAACCTCGGGTAGTGTTTAAATATGTGCTCCACTCACCCATCTTATGTGAGTGTAATACTAAAACCAAGGTCATATATAGTCAGTGTTCAAATACAGTTATAGTTTAATATGGTTTAATGCCCTAACATCGTCTATAGTCCGTCTCAGATAAGCTTACAGGGGACACGGGAGGTATCCAGTAGTAACAACTTAATTTTCTACTTCTCTTATTCCTACCATCTACATGAAACTGGTGCATTAGAAAAAAATAATATACGGAATAATTTACGCCGTCATGTTGAATATCTGGAAATTTCTAAAACAGTAGGTGTGACATGAGATTGTGTACTCTAAAGCGCAAGACTGTGTTTACGAATGTATAAAAGTGCGCCAATTTTTCGTTGGAATAGACTGCATGAAAGGGCTATAGATATATGGATCTGATGTCGGTATGTGAATAGTTACTTTGGGACTAGTATAGTATCTCGCGTGCGTTGTGGTACGAGAACGACACGAAAAAATATCGACATGTTGCGGAAAACATTTGCTTGGCGGGACTACTAACAGCTAATACTAGAATGAAAGAAAATGTACATGTTTCTTTTATTATGATTTCGTAATGCTGGAAGCAGTAAAAGCGTCAACTATGAATATATTAATACCAACTCTCGACAGAAAACTGTAGTAAACACATGCAACTTTATTACTGCTACTTTACTACTACTTACCATAAAATGTCAAGGCTGGCACAGTGCTGCCATCTCTCGCAAACTTTAAAGTTACGAGACATAATATCTGACGGTAGTTTTTCCTAAGACATCATTGCCTGGATTCACAAAAATGCCTAACTCTAAATTGTCCTAAGTTAGGCGAATCCTAGGCTAGATAAATCAAGATAAATGATCGCTGGATCTTACTCCACATTCACAAATAAAACATTATTAGTTAAGTTGTTGATATTGTACCAGAACGACATATGCGTGATTTTTATCACTAAGATTTGCCTAAACTAGGACGTCTTAGCACTTATGTACTTGTGTGAATGTGAATAAGGGTCTAAATCAGGTCAATATTTCTCTATAATCGCTACTAAAACTAACTATTCCCATAAAACTGGATTAAACCGAGCAATACATGACATCGTATATTTTAATGTGTAAACATAAAATACTGACATAAAATATAACTTCAGAAACCAAATCAAAACCATATTTCCCCGTACAAAAACGTCACTTCAAAACCAATGAATGTGGGTGACCCAGCAGTAACGCACATGAACGATTACAAACAACAATCTTGACTGAAGTTTTGTATCTACGTATTTCCTGAGTCGAAATAAAAATTATGAGGGATTTATTTCTAGAAAAACACCCTCGGACATTTCTTCCCAAACATCCAATCATTCAAATTATACAAACAGTTATTCACTTAAAAAAGGGGCACATCAGGTAAAGTTCATGAACAACATACTGCAGAGTGTGGTCCCAGGGTGACTCTGCCAGTCGTAAGTAGCGACGTAAATGGCGTTTCCAAGATAAAAATAATTTGTAAAAACTTGAAATTATCGTAATATCGAAGACACCTGTTATGAACACTTCAACTAAGAATTTGATGTCTTATTTTACACAAATTTACTCGACATATATTATTTTCATATAGAGCATCCCAAAAGATAGCAAAATTGAATATCGATATCGTCCAATAATAGCTAACCGATATCGATATCGATATCGATATACACCCGTGTTAAATGATACATGTACACAAGTTTCTTCGACATTCGCCTTCGCTACAACGCCTTTAATGACGTCACTCAGATAACTGTCTAATATCCTTGTTTCATGTTTTGATAACTTAATAAGCAGACAGCCTAAATGTCCCTTAAAGCCGCGTCCACACAAATGACTAGTGATTATTGACTTTTGACAACAACCTGACCGTGATTATTTCTTAGTCAAGCTACAAAATCAACAAGACTCGTTTCATTGACTGCGAGTGAGAGTTCTGCGTGCTGATTGGCTGTGACTAAGACTTGACTAAGGAATTGAGATATTTTCAATTCGTTAGTCAATAGTCAATAGTCAAAAGTCAAAAGTAAAGTTGTGTGAACGTCAGCACATATCACCTGTGGTTCAAATCGTTTAATCAATAGTCATTTATGTGAACCGGCTCTTAAATTTCATAATACTAATAAGTAATAACCCACTCAAAAATCAAAACTAGCCAACAACAATACCTCGGTTGCGCATTTTATTACAGAAAACTAGCGACATAATACAATACCAGAGCATAACAACGTATCCAGTTATTAGTGAAACTCATAAACTCGCCTCCTACAGACCTTATCTACAGCTCCTATCATGCGCGCTGTTTCAAAGAAACTCAACAGATTCCTGACGTATATTCACACTTGCGTATAAAGATAATCTTCTACTCAGTAGATTGCACAAGACATCATCAGTTCCGCCCTCTGTGTTCAGCATTTCTAGGTAACTAACCTACGGCGTAAAATATCACTAGTTGACTTGTTTTAAGTAGATGGTAGAAACTGGAGAACGATAAACTACTAGTAGATACAATTAGTAGATACTCGATGATAACATAGGCTGGAATTCATAGTCTTTCCTATCCCTAGGGGCGCCCGTTCTTGCCAGGTAAAAGTTTAATGCATGTTATTTCCGATACAGAAAACAAATCCATAGCAACAACGGGCGCCCCTAGGGATAGGCGACGGCTGTGGATGGATACGGACCATAATTACGCTGTGGGAACTTCAGTTCCCTATTGGGTACAATGTTGTTATCGGGGTGTTTCTGCATTATCCGAACAGTTACCTCAACAAGTATTCCTACAACGTGTGTGCTTTCTCTCTCTCTCTCTCTCTCTCTCTCTCCCTCTCTTTTTTTTCTTTTTATCCTACGTGTACGCATATGTATTTGTGAGGACTTGCCATATAAATGTAGTTATGTAATATTTACTTAATGTTTTTACCTTTGAATTAATGTATGAATGAATGGGATAGATGAATGGCCTTCTTAGCATTATCAATTTGATTTAGCTTAGTTATGGATATTTAAATGCAATTCTAACTGAAATTGTATTTTTCTTGTATTTTTCTTAGTTTTAAGTCTAAAATGTATTTTACCACAATGTATCTACATAACGGTTGGATGTAAACGGTTGGAAAATAAAGTCCTTAATTAATAAATCAATCAATCAATCTCTCGGTCTGTATCTGTACGTCTCTCTCTCTCTCTCTCTCTCTCTCTCTCTCTCTCTCTCTCTCTCTCTCTCTCTCTCTCTCTCTCTCTCTCTCTCTCTCTCTCTCTCTCTCTCTCTCTCTCTCTCTCTCTCTCTCTCTCTCTCTCTCTCTCTCTCACACACATTAGCCGTGTCTATGAAGCTCGCGTCTCCACTGCGAGTTGTCCCACCAAGTAGCGACTAATTAACGTTGGGGCTAATCTGCTTACAACCAACCACACACAACACTGGATATTGATTGAAGGGCTCTGTACACATTAAACACTCGGTCGTTTTTGGTGATGAGGGGGTGCGATGTTTGGTAAAGAAACACTTTTATTATTATGGAGGAATTGATGGAACACGTGTGGAGGTGAAATAAAAATATGGTGGGTAACAAAATATGAACTGGCAAGTGTCTGTCGAAATTTTTTATTTCAACATGATTACATATTGCTGCAATGAAAAAATTAGGGTTTTGTTAGGAAAGTACAATGTCGTCAATATTGAGATAAAATTATACAATTATTCTACTACAACAGACATACACTATCTATATAATAACCGCACTGATGGAAATGTATTTTTCTGGTGTGAATAAACACTAATTAAGAAATAAACTTGTATTTTTTTATTGGCTTTGTAGATATTTAATTCCTGTCAGTTTCATTTAATTTTCCACGACGATGTGTTTAGTTTGTTTTAGAATAAAGCATACGGTAATAAATTATTTAAATTGTTTTAAAACTTTCCAGACACAAATCGAATTACGATTATTAGTTTACAAAATAACAGTTGTGTTCAAGACGGTTAAATACGATCTATTTGAAACCGATCATGAGCGTTTACCCTACGGATCGATGTCATGTATTACCGAAACCAAAATTCGCAAGTGACTTGAGCCTGTGAATCTACATAATAAACTGTAAAAAACCACGAGTTCTGAGATAAAAGTTAATTGCTCTGAATTGAAATTGTTGCAAAAAAGAAGCAGTTAGTCGTATCAAAGCGACGTAGGTTTCATTTATTTAAATTTTGTTAGGTTACTAGTCTCTAATAGTTTTTTTGTGTTAAATTCTATTAATTGAGTTTTCCGATTTTCATATTTTTTTTTTAATGAAGTATTTTGTCAAAATTGTAACTTAAATTTTTATAGACACAGTATGTATTTTAATCACTATAATTTCTCTCAAGGATAACACACGTTTTTATCTTTCTAACAACAATTTTAAACGGTGCTATGTAACGCTTAGCTCAAGAACCGCATACTTCTAAATATACATCTAACCGTCAACTGGAGTATCTTCAAAGCTGTAGCGACGGGAGACTTTCCTCGCGTTATGAGTCCCTTGATTATGATTGGTCGCCTGACGACTCCTTGAGTGAAGTAGAAGGAGCTGACGAGCTCGTATTCAGACCGATTCCATGTGGCAGTGAAACGAAATCGTTGAAAAAAATACCGAAATGAAATCAAAAGATGAAAAGTCTCAAGCCGTCGTTGTATGAGCGTGAGCTGGGCCACGCAACCACGTTTTACCCTCTCCAAACGCCTGAATGCCTGTTGGTAGACTCGACAGGGTGAGGATGGGGGGGGGGTAATACGTGCTTTGAAAAAACCCTTTCACTCTGCCAACGAACCAATTAATCACTGGAATTGGACATCTCAGATTATTTCGAAACTTTGCACTTTAAAAAATGCCACTGGTCAAAGCTATGGGCCAACGCTTTCATTCATCAAGGATGTATTTTTAATGTTTAATTGCCAGTGACTAATACTCTAATTTGTGGCCATAAAGAATTTAGTGACACTGACAGCCTTGCAAGTAATTGACAGTTTGCATCAAATGGTAACTCTTTTGAATTAAAATTAGTTTTATTTTACATCATTAACGTTTCGCACTATCATGCTTTGTTGCCTTTATAAAATAATTCAAATATAACACTGAGGACTCATATAGGCAGTTAGAAAACTATTCAATTCGTCGTTATCAAGTTATATAGATAACAGCAATAGTGTCAAATTCTAATTCCCAGGTGCACAGCTTGTCTTCTCGATATACATACATTTTTTTTCAGTATATTTCCAAAACCAACTAGATCGAACAACAATTCATATAAAGACCTAAATTGAAATTGAATTGAATTCAATATAGCATCAGGTCACACAAATGTAACACGACGGGTCACGACGACACTATTACTCTTCATCGTCCAGTATGTACATAGTACATAGCGTCGACACCTAGACCAGCTGAACATAACCTTCAAGACACTGACATGTTACTAACCCACTAACCTCCAAGTCTTTGATTAATTCAATCTCCGGTAATGCATTTGAAAAGCTGCTCGCTTCGCATACTCTTCCCATACAGAAACTTTGATTAATATCCGTAACATGGATGCGAAACCGAGACTACCGTATTGGACGGGATCATTTATCAATGTAACAAACTTGCCATGGTGCATCCGCGTTCCATGGATGGCAAATCCTTCGCTAACTATTGACATATCGCTCATAATTTACATTAACGTGCTTCTCCGTCGTGCTATAAACTATAAGGCATGGATTCACTCTAATTTCAAGTCTTTTGGTTTATTTGGGAAAGTTTATTACTTCTTTTTTGCGATAGTGAAATTTATGTGTAATTTTGTACCAAGTTGGAGCTTTTGCCCTTCATAATAAAGACGGGGCCGTCCGTCTTCTGCTTTGGGGGTCCCGTAAGCTGTAAAAGCAACGAACGGCAGCTTCGCTCGACGTTCTACAAGGTTTTCACATGCGGGACACTCAATTTGGAAAGTTGCTACTTCTATGCTATAAAGTCGAGAGATGTTTACTAGGTTTTGCTCACTACTCTTAGGATGCAAATTAGTTTAAGTATTCCGTCTCAAGTATCAAAATACCTTACTTAATGCAAGTAGCTGCATGGCAACCTAAAAGCTAAGTGCCCGTACATTGATCCATTTCTGTACCAAAGTTAATGACATGTAGACCTTTGCGATTAAATTTGTACAAGGGTTGAAAGTTTAAGAAGTTTTTTAATATGTGTATTATGTTTGAAGCAAATAATAATTATCAGGGGCTATTTCTCCTATAGTTAAATCTGAACACCAATACAAGTAAGGATATAGTAAACAAAGAAACAGCATTAATGCTATAGTATGACTAGCTAAATATAAGCCTATACTATTAATTTGTATTGTTATAAGTTATGTACTTTATTAATTTGCTTCAAAGCACACATGTTCAGCCAGTGAAGATAAATGATCAGAGGCATTAAATCTAACTGATATCGCAATACGTAGCCTACTGAAAGCTTTAATTATGATATAAGTATACCAATAATATAAAAATAAAATAAGAAACCAGTAAATAGGTACCTAATGAAAATGGTAATAGTAATAATGATACATTATTACATTCATACATTATTCATTATTACAGTTATGATAGTGTGAATTGTACCTATTGTTCATGGACCAACAAACCGCAAAAAGAAGAAGATCATTTCCTAATCATCAGTAACCACATTGAAAATCATAATCAGTGAATCACCTTAACGGTAGATATGTACCCTAAAGTAGATGGCAAGCAAAACTTGTGATTATTTTGTAAAGTTAGTAACTACTTAATGAGAGACAGAAAATGTTTGGGATCAAATTATGGAAGATAATATTATGAGTTACAAGCTCTTTTCTGTGGGATCGCATATAGTTGTGACGTCACACGGCTAACCGGCCTACGAGCGTGATAAGAGCAACGCTAGCCTCATGACGTCACAATGACTCGTTAAAGAAACTTCAAATGTATGTGTCTCAGTTGCATGTGGCCTTTTTGATATGGCAGTTGTTCGTAAAAAATCCACCTGCATTTTAATAAACACGAAGGAATGTTCGTGATTTCCACCCGCCAGATCCTTTAATAAAAAATGTTGTAAATAAAACAATAACCTTCTCCATGCGAGCGCCATTCCGAGAGCGAATATTTCCGAGAAGTTACACACCTGTGCTGTGTACGTATATACGTGTTTGTTTGCAATATGAATAATTTACGTTTAGTTCGCCTTTCAGGCGTCGTTCTAGATGAAACACTTTATACAGGACGCGCATTGCGCACCGTGTCGTTCTAGATGAAACACTTTACAGGACGCGCATTGCGCACCGCCATTCCTTATCGCGGAGCCCAACTAAGTAGGTGTGTAATATTTTGTGCATGCAGAGCGTTCTTCGCAGCACTGTATTCTTGATAAAGGGGAATCGCCACTATCTTTGGTACGTGACTCTTTAACGACGTACACCGAAATGTAAACCGCAAAGAGCAAAAAAAAAACACACACACGAAAGCTGCTTTGAGCAACGGGTTAAACGTGCAGTTTTTATTATGATAACGTTATGAAAAGGAATCACATGTACTTGTATTCTGAGCGGATATGAAGAGACACAGAAGCGTTGGTTATATTTTGAAATGTGTGTACTGCAATTGTGAGACTTTTCTTTTTCATGCATTTTTTACATGAAACGTGGGTCATTATTTGGTACTATGGACTCAACGATTTTATCAGCAAGTAAAAAACTAGGGTGGATAATTTTAGTACTTTTTAATCTGTTAAATATAATTTGATGTCTGTATTCAAAGACAGTCTTGCACCTCTACAAACAAGCATATCCAGTAGAAACACAAATCTTAAAAATGAGTTAAATTGATATTTATAAACATTTAAAATTTGATATACATTATTTTAAAAACATTAAATATATTAGGCTACATTGTTCAATTATGTTTTCGTAGGAATCCCTGTTGTAGATTTCACATGAAGTATATCCTTGTTTTACTTTTAACTTTCTAAGAGAAGATGCGATGCATTCCAGTTGTGTTGTTATAGTAGAATGTTGAAGAATGCGAGGAGAGAGAAAGGGAGACACAAATTAAGAGAAAACTAAGAAAGAATATGGACACTAATGGTAACGTATTTCTCGTTGAATTCTTGACATTTTGAGGCATAAAGGAATACTATAAAATACAATCGAAGTGCGAGTAGACTGTAAGGTGAAAAGGGCGTACGCAAACCATTATAGGAATACGTGCAATAGATAATTCAGGATAATATGCGTTTCAATGGATATCTAGGAAAAAAAGTGAGGCAGTAAAGTATAAAATTGAGAACTTATTTCAAACTAATCTACTTATTGGAAACTAATGGTATAAAATCGTATAGTACGTGGTTTTTGCTTTATCTCTTTCATCGTCGGCAATAAATGTCGTATAGAATTGGGGAAAAGAGCCCACTAAGAGGACGATCAGTAATCTCTTTCGCATTCATCTCACGTGACCTTCATCAACTTTCCTCTTCCTATTTTCTCACTTCTTTTTCATACTTACAGGCCCGTTTTGCGATCCAAAGGCCCACTAACCCCTCATGGTCCACCGCCTAAAACCCCTTAAACCTTCAACTCCTCACAGTTTTTGATGCGCTTAAATGACGACGATTTGTATTGAATCGAACTGGACACTTTACGGTACGCACCCCCAGTTTCCTGTTCTGACTCCTGATATGAGTCACACGTAAGCAGTACTTCTACTCTCCTATAGTCCCAAAGTAACTCATACCTACCTCAGATCCTTATCTACTGCCTCTTACATGCACTTCATTCCAACGAAAATCAACTGAGTCCTGGGGGGGCTATTCTTGAAAGTTGTCTAATGGTGAATTCACGGCCTTGCGTTGCGCTGAGCTGAGCGTTGGACTTTGTTGCGTTGCGTTGACTTCATCATCTGTTCATAGAGATATATCTATGATCTGTTCACGACCTTGCTACAGCCTTCTCGACGGGTCAAACCGCGGATTCAAGGTCTACTTGATCTCCGATCAAGTGGACCTTGCACGGATTGAACCGACGTTCGAGAAGGCTGTGCTTTAAACCGAGTATCCCGGATCATACATGCCGCGAGGATCAAGAAGGCTTTGCTTTGCGTTATTGCGTTGGAAAGTTGAACTAGAACAATGTTTGCAGCATCGCACAGTCGCGCACAGATGATGCTCATGATTGGTTGCTAGGACTTCGAAGTTCAAAGTTGCGTAGCGCAACGCAAGGTCGTGAATTCACCATTACAGTGGCAGTATTAACTTCAAGTGCTATCTACGTGGTTATCACTTGCTATTGGCTGTTTGAGTGTTTTCCACGCGGTCCGACACAGTAATCAGCCAATAGCAAGTAATATATACGTGATTATCACTTGCTATTGGCTGATTGAGTGTTTTCCACTCGGTCCGCCACAGCAATCAGCCAATAGCAAGTGATATCTACGTGGTTATCACTTTCTATTGGCTGATTGAGTGTTTTCCACGCGGTCCGCCACAGCAAAGAGCCAATAGCAAGTGATAAGCACGTATAGATATCACTTACAGTGAGTATTGTCAACTTTCAGGAATAGCCTCCATGGATTTCTTTCTTCTATTCGTAAAGACAGTCTTCCGCTGAGGGCTGGTCTCACAATCTCCTAATAGGAAAGTTATTATTTGTAGCAATTAAGCCATTTGAAAAATTTCAAGAGTTTTGATTGGTCGTCGCCATGGAGAAAACAAGCTATTCGACGAATAAGTAGTTATTTGGACATTGTAAGACTGGATCTCAGTATCCAAGACTGGATCTCAGTATCCAGAGTGCAAACGTCTCGTTAGTCAGTATTTCACGACCGCTGTTTAAGAATTTTAAATAATTATCTTCAATGCACTGTTACGAAAGAATTAAGTTGTTAATATTGGACTCGGCTATATCGTAAGCACGAGACAAGTTATATTGGGACAAGTTATGTTGGGACAAGTTTATACCAATGCTTGTGTTGTGTTGTAACCGAACAAAGGTGGCCATTACCCTGGTAATTACTGGTATCACGGTCTTGTGTAAGCGATCGCACGGATGCGTATTACCACAAGGGACGGATTTAATATCGCCATTGACCGCCATAGCGACCAATATGACAGTCACGTGATCAATCACTTGACCACGTCATTGAGTACTGAGTATGCGGTAGAGGGACGACGCCATAGTGACCAATATGACAGTCACGTGATCAATCACTTTACCACGTCATTGAGTACAGAGTGTGCGGTAGAGGGACGACGCCATAGCGACCAATATGACAGTCACGTGATCAATCACTTGACCACGTCATTGAGTATAGAGTGTGGGGTAGAGTGACGACGTCATAGCGACCAATATGACAGTCACGTGATCAATCACTTGACCACGTCATTGAGTACAGAGTGTGCCATAGAGTGACGACGCCATAGCGACCAATATGACAGTCACGAGATCAATTCATGAACACGTCATTGAGTAGACAGTGTGAGGTAGAGTACCGAGGCCTGTCAGTTTTACAATTTTCCATGTTTTTCCTAAAACCAGGCACATTTTTATTCCGTTAAGTTGTCAACGCTGCGAAGATACTTATTTCATTATTGGCCCTAGTTGTTTATTGGTTATCCTCTACCGAGAGGAAATTTATTCCGTTCATAAAGAAAAACAGTTTCTCGCACAAATGTATACCACCAAACATGGATAGAATCTGTCGTATAATTTTGCTGTGTTCGGAAATCGCTCCACACACAAATATGAGTAAACGTCTGGCACACCGGACTTCTCTAAGTTTTTTAATTGAGTCACATCGAGTCTTAAATAAGCTTCATCTTCACATCTTTAACTGAGTTTTCTACATGAATAGCATCACATTGTTCGAAATCTTAGATTCTATCGAACTCGCCTTTAAGAAATTAAATTTTCCCCGCATACATGCTAAAAAAGGAAATCATTGTGTTCATCATTAGGTTTGTTCGTTTGTCCTGCCTCAACAGGAGTATTTTACGCCAGGAGTAATCCGGAAATACGTCATTGTAACGGAAATGGGAGTAGAAATCACAGTTACTCCTACTTAGACAAAAAAAACAGAGTTGTCACAGTTGAGATCGTTTCAGTTGTTCCTCCTACTTCTACTCGGGAAGCAGGTGTAAAAACCTTACTCCCATCACAGTTGTAGTAAGTTACCACTGGACAAAAGAGCTTGTCGCAGCTACTCCCAACAAAAAAACGGGGTTTTTGTAATACCGTACTCCTGGAGTAATGATCACAGGACAAACGAACAAAGCTCTGATGTTACAAGTCTTAAACTGGGTTCGGATGCGATTATCTTGTTAGATAAATATTCTATAGCGTCGCGCCTCTCTCACACATCTATACTCGATGAGAAAGCGTCATCGAGTGATGAACGATGCCTGTAGAGCCGCATGCTGAAGTTTCAACAATTATTTCACTGTCACACGATACAAGTATCAGTCGGGCGTGTCCGGCGTAGATCGGGTATTGTCGTGTTCTGACCCCTACGCCGATATCGGACATTGGACGCAATCGGATTAGCTTCGTTTGAATATCAGTTATTATCGGGCATTTGATTCCAGTATAATTTGGGAATGATGCGATGTATTCCTTGTTGATCCTATGAAATAAAACGAACAGAGGTTGCGTATTGATTGCAAATTGGTAACACTCGAGACTCTAATTCGAAAGGTCACCGTTTCGATTCTGGGAAACAGAAGTGCCTGACACAAGATATTTTCCTAGATTTTCCTCAGTCACTAAGGATTAAGGGATTAAATCATATGTGGGATGGTGTGGGGGGGGGGGGGGGAGATAAAGGGGGATTATTTATATAAGGTAACCTTTGAGTATTCTTTTCACACTATCAAGTCCCCTAATATAAATAGTTAGTCACCTGAAGAATTGGGTAAAGGTGATGTTGATGTTACAGCAGAGGTATTCCTGCGAAAACTAAAAAACTTATTATTAATTAAGCAAAAGAACTTGGATTCGATGTTTGGTTCATGCAGGTGTCATAGCGTCTGGAATAGTCGTAGATATATTGATAATATACTTGCATATGCGTCTATTGTAGGTTTCCATTAATTCTAATGAAGCTAGTCATTTGAAATTACATTATTTTTAAGTCATATCATGCGCAGGATGGATGGAATATGTTTTACCTCCATGTAGGCTATAAATGTACAGTACATATTAGGTAATTTGTTTTGATGTGTGTATATTGTATATAATACTCAAGAAGTGTTTTTCTTTAAGATAAAATACACGTTACAGAATAATAATAGAATATAATAATACATTTTTGATATAAGATTTGTATTATATTGTTTTATTTATTATTATATTATTATATATAATAAATAAAATAAAAAATTCTAAATTGAAAAAAGTTCTCAGTTGCTCCACGAATGTAACATAAAAAACAATTACATGCATTGTTATAGATCTTCTATACTGTGCCTGATTATAAAAAGAGATACGCGTAAATACATTAATTCTCATCTTATAACGAGAAAGATATTCATGTTTATGGTATATAGCCCATATGAAAGCATATTAAGGCCGCATTTTAAACAGGTTGTCATGTTGGTATCATCATAACTTCTAAACAACTTAATGGATTTGAATGAGATTTTGTGCATTGGCTTACCTAAAGATCAGTAGGCCTAGTTACACAAACAAACCATGCAGAGTATACAATAAAATTTGTATGGAAATGTTCTTTTCGCTCGGTAAATAAAATAATTAATTATATTTAATATTTTACAGGTGGCTCTGTAAGATGCAATTTCACTGGCTGAAATTGAAAGCGTTAGTGGGTTTGAATATGATCTAGATTGAGTTCAAATAAGAAGTCACTATGCATATTCAAGTACAAATTGTATTACTCCTATGTGTAATAAAGCCCATGTTTTGCTTTAGATATACGAGTGGTGAACCATCCCCCGACTAACCAACCACTGTAGTAATTGGATTCTTCATAAAGTAATACTTTCCTCATACGGTGACCGCATCTGTGATTGGATATTGTATCTTCCATGAAGTCCCACTAATCAGTTCAATTAACTGCGCCACTGACCAATCATTCCGCAATTACTGCACTGGCTCTACGTGCGACGTGATATTAATGTACACAGTAGGTTAAAGCAAAAAACGCATGGCTTGATTTCTCTTTGAAGTGTAGACTAATTGGCTTAGTAACTGGACCCCACCCCACATATGGGCAATGTGGAGAAATAAGCGTTATGTGAATGGTTGTATGATTTATAAGGGATACAAACAGACATGTGTATATCATCAAGTGGTTGTCAGATGAAATGCAGTCCACATCCCCTTTCACTTAACCTCCCCATTACCTCTTCCTCCCTGCTCTCTTATTTGCCCCTTTCTACCAAACATCTTCCATCATATTTCACCCACTCATAGCCTCGATTAGCCCAGTTGTAAAAATATGATATGTAAAACCCAAATATCAATGAATCGTGAACTGAGCAGAACCAATTGACCACTAAAAATAGCTAAGTGTATTCTGGTGGCAAAAAAACAAACTACTTTGTGAACTGTAAATCATCAATGGCGCCGTTAGGAGGTTGCTTAGCAGCGCTATCTATTTTTTAGCTGACTAATTAAATTGGTTTTCTGTCGTGTACAAGTTATTTTATAAATGTACCGTGTTTGAATGAAGTCAGAGATACATAAAATGTTTTTGATAATACCTTATTGTATCTGGATGCCTCTATATCAATAATACACAGAGTAACATTGTGTGTGCTATGATATAAAAATTGCATATTATATGATTCCAAAAGAATTAAACCTTTCAAAGATAGAAGAACTACATATTATGTAACGTACCAATTAAATATAAAAATATGGAATGTTAATTGAATTATTTGTATAAATTATACAATTTAAATGGTCTAATTTTATCAAAACTCAACACATTTAATGTTATTTTCCGAAGATTATCTGTACACTTGATCTAATATTCAGCTCAACATACTCCCACAACATGGATCTTAAATATTATTTTCAAAAACGAACACAAAATTATTTCAAATCATATTATACATTTCTGTAACACACTCTTGTAATTCACTTTGCAGCTATTTAGAAACTTAAAAACATCTTGTTTCTCTGACCTTGAATATTCCCCCCCTCCCCTCCCAACCACTTCCAACCCCTGATCGCACCACCAGCGCATCTATTCCCGTCGGAGTTCTTCGTTGATAATTTGTAGTTTGTTATAATCTCGATGTAATTCAACCCAGTTCACGGTGTATAGACTCCTAACTACTAACTACTTCTTCCTAAAGGTCGAGATAATAGTACAATGTTTGCACAATTGCCGCAATTAGACTTAATAAAAGCGGATGTGACGTAGTTGCAAGAGTTGAAGGAGTTGTTTTTATAAAAACATGTCTTTCATTCAACTCCATGACTTGTTCAATTATACGGCATTCATTCCTCACAGCTCTGAATCACTCCATTCATTTCCCACCACCAACTGAATGTCTTACTTCACCACCTTTGACCCAGATCTAAGTCAGCCACGCTCAACAAGTGATAAGTGGGGGAGAGGTCAAGTTTACAACAATCCACACTTTATCGGAGGTAGAGGATTACAACAGGTCGATATTAAAATATGTATTGTGCTTTTGTGGTCGGTTTAGATGTGGAGGTTTTAAATTATGCACTCGAACTCTTATTGATGTTTGTATTTTTAGTTTTGTTGCGTTTGTACATATTTCAATACGCATGTTTCCAAAATAAAATGGATCTGTGGAATGGTTAGCCACAAATATTGTTGAGCATTCAGAGTTAGCTAACATTGGCTAGCCAGGCTTGTTGTATTCTTATTTTACACTTCTTCTACTCCTCTTCCTCTCTCCTAATTCCTCTCTCTAGTTCACGCCATCTATCTCAGTCTTCCCATTGTATCTGGATTCCTCTATATCAATAATACACAGAATATCATTGTGTGTGCTATGATATAAAAATTGCATATTATTTGATTCTGAAAGCATTAAACCCTTCAAAGATAGAAGAACTACATATTTAAATAATTATGTAACGATACCAATTAAATATAAAAATATAAACTGTAAATTGAATTGTTAGTTTAAATTATACAATTTAAATTGACATTTTATCACAATTCAACACATTTAATATTATTTTCCGAAGATTAGCTGTACACGTGATTTAATATTCAGCTTAGTCTTCGTGCTTCTATGTCTTCCCATTGCTCGTCTCTCTCTTCTAAATCATTTTTCAGTTGACCAGGCCATCTAATTACTACTTCCTTTGTACGTTATAGGCCTGTATTTATGAAAATTAACTTAGAATTATGAATACTCAAAATTATTCTAGTATATGCCACAATTATATTATTTGTTTTGTTTCGTAGAAATCCTTGCTGTGCGGTACGGTACATACCAGCTTCTGATGTGCTCCACTTAAGAGTACTACTAGGTAAGTGTTTGGATAAAGTTGGGAAGGAATACCCGGAATACCCGTTTAAACTACTTAAAAATATTTTTCAATTTTCACGGAAGCAAATCATAAGATGTCGTCCTCTAGAAAACTAGGTGATCTTACTTATTAATGTTTCTTTGTAGCTACGATTATTTCCGTTAACCAGCTATACACACAAGCCACAAAATAATGTATTCCATGTTTTGTTTTTGAATCCAAACATTGAACGATTGTGAAGTCAAAATGAGATTTTCCACTTCATTCATCATAGTTTGGGATATTGCATTAGATCTGTCAATTATCATAATGTGCTAATTACACTGGAATGACAAAATGATTTATCGTTGATGTCTACTGAAACGTGGAACTCTGTCTCAAGATATAAGAACTTCTTTGATGTTTTGTATCGTGAGTCTATACTTTCATCGCAAGTTCACTACATGCTACTAACTAATACTTGACGAGTAACCCTACTCTGGAGCAGACGTGGCCATATTCTGAAAGACAGTTCACATTTTTCTGCGCAGCGATATTTTTCATAAATACATAGAAGGTTCTTGAAAGCTTAGCTAGCTGGTATCATTAAATAGACTTGGATTCCTCCTTCGCGTGAGTGGGTGAACCTCCCCCTCACCCCCCCCCCCCCCCCCCCCCCCGGCATATGACGTAAATGAATGAATACCCGTTCATCCTCGGATAAAACTTCCTCGTAACATACCGCATCCAATTTTACAGTAGGGTCTAATGGATTGAGAATATAAAGCACACTTTAAACGTAACGTTAACCTAACTGACACTTTAAACTGGGATTATACTGTGGGAAGTTCTTCTCCTACTAGAAGGGCTGTTGCAGCTTGGCTGTGTTGTACAGTCACGCGGTATAGTCTGGGTCTCGTAAGCTTACTTTTGCCGAGATATGGCAGCACTGTATAAAAAAAAGATAAGGTAGTTAAGATAAGATGGCTGGAGGAAGGGTGAGATGCAGCAACCGCCCCCCCCCCCCCCCCGAAATCCATATTGTATAGATTCTCTTCATTTATTGTATTGTAAATATTAACCTTTGCATTCAAAAACTTAACTATTTCTGTATATTGTATTTCTGAAATCAGTAATCGTATCTGGTAATTGCTTCGAGTTCAATAAAATGAAAGAATCCTCAAAACATATGATGAAATTATCCCATTGAGCAGACAAACAATACTCCTCTAGAAACGTTTAAAACCGCATACCAAAAATGTTTGAAATAAAATAGATTTTCATTTATAGTCTATACCCACTCAGTTACAAGAACCTATTTTCAGTGGGGGGGGGGGGACATTTATCACATTTATTATGTGCTTCGTTGTTATGACGGCTTGAAAGTCATCGTTTACATATACACCTGTATCATAGAGATAGATTAAAGTCAAGTTCTAAAGTTAACAAATCCCAGTTCTGCAATGTTGTTGTCCCCCCCCCCCCCCATTTCATCGAGTATGGAGCCGGTTTCGTGACTATATTTATCTCACTTGGTGATATTATCAAGAGCAAGGATATTCTATTCAGTTATGGGCTATTCATAGTACCCACGTGACGTCACAGCGGCCATGATTGCGACACAATAAAGTAGGACCAATTCTAGTTCATTGGCAAATTACTATTCAAATTTAATAAATAGGCCTAATTTACAAATTTAAAAGTAAACGTAAGTAATACAAACATAAGACATAACCACACATTCTAATTTTATTAGAAAAACATGCTGGATTTTAAAGAACAGAGAATTTGTGTGTTCTACCAAACAGCCTTCAATTGTTTATCCATGGCAACGTCAATGTGTGATCACAAATGTGGCCGCCACGCGCAAAGATGTGACGTACGCAGTGCTTAATTTGTAATGGAGCGCGGGTATACGCAGTATACCCACCTATGTTCGTGGGTATGCGCAGTATACCCACCTTTTTTCACGAATTATTAGGTACGCAACACTCAAATTTTGGCTAACGTGTATAAAAAACAAAAATAATTTGTATTGGGTATTTTACCCTCACATGCTCACATTTCAAATTTACTTGAATATATCTATAACTCTAAATAAAACTCTTATCTCTTGGTTTTACGTTTTTCCCAAACCAATCTCCGTACTTTATGGATAGAATCATCTCCTATTGTTATTGGCTGCAGGTTCCTCGTCAACCAGCCAGTTAGGGATAGCAACGCGAAGGCGGTTCAGTCGCTCCCGCTGCTGTGAGGGAAATAGCACGATCCGTAAAATATGATTTACATGTTTGATACAGTATTTCTCTGTTTGTGGATATACGTTCGATTCCTCTTTAATACTAAAGGGGTATCCTGTTAAAACTAAAATTGGCTCTGCATTATGTTTGATGGGCCCGGAAGGGGCGGACAGACCCGCCGGGCAACCGGGCAAATGCCCGGTGGCCTGCCTGTTTTGGCCCGAATTTGGACTGGTCCTACTGGAACAGGCATAAACTGCCTGGCGCCAGCGGTAAGTTGCCGCGCATTGAAATCGAAATTTCTTTAAACCCGAGTCCCTCCCACCCCTTCCTTCACGATATTGCAAGGTTTAAATAAAATTGTAGATTCGTTGTATTTCGGTGTAACTTGATCTCATTCTCATCAATCTTCTTGCTGGTGTTTATCTACTTTTAACCGACGAAAACTACAGTATTTCGGTAGTGCATTCAGCTTGCTATGTTTTTTTCTAAAACGCACCAAATGTCTTCTAAAAACCTGATTTAAAAAAATTTCGCCTGCGGCGCTGTTTGTTGGGGGGCCACGGCCTCCCAACCCCCCCCCCCCCCCCCCCCCCCAGTGCCTGGCCTGACCAAAAGTGTTTGCCTTGCCTGGATTTTTTCCCCAGTCCGCCCAGCTGGTCTGAAACGCGTTTTGAGGTGATATCTTGTCATAAAAATAAATACAACAGATAAACATTTCTGTTATTGTTATGTTGTTCCTCTTGGAAATGAATTGTTGCCAGTTGACACATAAAACTACTTCAATAACTGATATTTTATAATATATGTATCAGTATTTAATCATTTAATGGTAAACCTACAGGACAATTAAAATAACGATTGGCTTTTGAAGACGAATAAAATTGTATCAAATCCAACCCAAAACTCCAAATCCAATTCCAGATTACGAGCCCAGAAGCTGAATTGGTAAGCGGGATGGGGGGGGGGGCAATTTCCCACCGAGACATCAATTTTTATCACGAGCACATTGTAACATTGAAACTATGATGCGTATACCCACCTTTTTCCTTACAAATTAACCACTGGACGTACGTGCAACCTATGAATAGTTCTTGACCTTAGTTTTGAGAGAGTACGAATACAATATCTGTAACTGGAGATCTGGAATAGCGGGCTCGAAAAGCGATATACATTATATAGTCTCAATATCAATGCCATCACTTCCACACGTCATTCCGAATGCAGTTGACCTACTTCGCATTGTCATTTGAGCAAAGTGCCAGTCTTGAATGTGTGGTTGTCCGAAGAGTCATTTGATAAAAGTCGCAGTTGACCATAATGTATTCTGTGAGTTGATGGGAACTCCGTCAGGCGTTGAGACGAAAGTATCTACGATGCACTTATACAATCGGCCAGACGAGCGATCCCTCAAAATAAATGCTCATTGCGGGATTTGTCTAAAAAATAAAATAACAAAAATGAATTAAGATAATTAAAGCGATTATTACCTTTACAAGTATATCCCTTTATTATTATTGTAGAATTCATACGCTATTAAACTAACTTCGCAAACTTGAACATGAGTTCACCTCCTCAAGTTAAATTATGCATTCACCCAGTAGGCCACGGTTATGTCGCACTTTACACGTACTATGCATATGTGGTGTGTTAATTATTTACGGTCGTCGTACAGTAATTACGAAAACTCCCGCCAGGGAGTGCGTATTGCTACGCTTTGCGAATTTGATATAGTTGTGATATAAGATACTGGTGTGTTGCCAACTTTAGAATGTTTGTTCGAGACAGACGTGTTCGTTTAAGTCAAATACTGACAAGTTGGTCTCGTTGCAGATTACTCCTACACTCGTTGGTGCAACCGAGATAATTACGCAACATTCCCCTCCCTTCCCCTCTTCTCCCCACTTCTTAATCCGCTGCCACCACTTTCCATTCTCGAGAATCATATTCGAGAGTCTGTTAATGAGATGGAGTGGTGCAATGTTGAATGGTTGGATTCTCTCGTATACTAGTTTCTTGCGAAATGGGGCAAGATCTTTACATTTCGAATCAAGAAGAGCTTTTGCAATGAGTTTCTCAGTATGTATAGAAATACGTGTACCCTTCGAAGAAAGCGCTCCACCATGCTGCACAGAATTTGCCAGGGGTAGGCTCATATTCATAGTAATCCAAGGCCAACAGATGAAGAGTACTTACTTATTACTTCTCAATTGAGCTAGTGAGGTATATTATCCTGTGTTATATACAGTATTATGTATAGAGAAACAAGCTACTATAGGCTCATAAACTAGAAACGTGATTAATAGTGTCCTATATAAGCAGTTACGTATGGTTTAAGTTTCTTCGAATTGAAGAAAAAGAGGATCAAATTTAAATGCACGATTCAACAAAAGTCCGTTATTAATTGATTTGTTATTTTTTCCTTGAATTCAAAGAAACTTGAATGAAGAGGTTGAAAAGTGTTGTGAGACATTTGTTTTTAACAGTTAAGGTAACGGTGACCTTCTTACTGTCTGAAGGGCACTACGTGTTCAAGACCTCTGGGAAGGAGCTAAACATTTTTGTACGACACTACCCTCATGAGCCTTATACTCACATTCCTGCTTTCGGTTGTCTTTGTCTACAAATTGTATGCAATATTTTGCAATGTATTTTTCTAACTAGGAAAACGCTCCGCGTTGCCAGATGAGCGTGTTGGTTCAATGTTTTAAAGCAAACAAATCTTTTGAATATCGTATTTCTCTTTAAAAAAAAAAAAACCTTTATAATAAACATATGATTTTTTTACAAGATGGCGGTGCAAGTTACAACCTTATTATTTGTGTATATTATTTCTCGATATGTTTCTAATAAATGCACGAAATATTATTTAAATCCGTTAAGATGTTTTCTTTAAATAAATTAAAACCTTTTAGTTGATTTTTCAATGGATTTCCGCATTATTTAATTCGACCGTGGTCTGCTCAATAGGCTCTCATTCATAAACTATTAAACCTATCAGTGTATGGAAAGTTCCATAATGTAGATATAGACTATACCTAAAATGTAATATTGTTTAATCATACAATTACTCGCTTTTAAATTATAATAAAAGCTTTTTAATTTGTTTACAAAGTTCGTTGTTAACATTTATATTTTTGCCGTGAAAGTCATAAAACATAACACGCCATTGTAGCCATTCTATGATAGCTATCAAAATTCCAAATACATAGTGAGAAAGGTCTGACTCCCTACGCCATTCCTGCAGCATACTATGTGCATCTAACTTCAATGGTCCGCAAATTAGAATCATATCGGTGGAACACTGTAAAAATCAAGAAAATGTCTGCCGTAAATAAACAATATTTGTTTATAACATGGCGGTTAAAGCAACAATTTTGAAACTAATGTCGAGTGTTGGTAGTATAGATGTGGACCTACATATAAAAAATTATTAATATCCGTGATCCAGTTTTAATTTAATTAAATAAATAACAAAACATGTGTTTCAGTTGTTAATTTTTTGTAGGTTGGCATCTTATGTCATTGTAGCCATTTTATGACAGCTATCGAGATTCCAAATAATAATGCATAGGTATTGTTACGTACGCTATTTTTGGTGTATACTATGTGCATCTAATTGCAAAAGTCCGCAAATGCGAATCGTATCGGCGGAACACTGTAAAAATGAAGAAATTATTGTTGTAAATAAACAATATTTTTTTATAACATGGCGGATAAACGTACAATTTTGATATTATTGTCAAGTATGGGTACGGTTTATATAAACGTACATGAGAAACATTATTTAAATCCGTTGGTAAGTTTTCATTTAATTAAATAAATAAACAAATTTTATTTTTCAGTAATTAATTTTTTGTAGGTTGGCATCTTGACGAATTTTGCTGGTTATGTTAACAGCATCGAGTTTAGTGGTCAAAAACGTAGCCCGAAAATTTCAGCCAAATACGTTAAGCCGTTTGACCTGTGCGCGACGAACAAAATTTAGCGCACATACATACATACATACAGACATACATACATACATACATACGTACACACAGACAAAGCGCCGATCGAGTTGTATGGAAAGATTCACTTCGCTTCGCTACGCTCATCTAACTAGGAAAACGCTCTGCGTTGACAGATGAGCGATTTTTTTCAATGTATCAAATCAAATAAATCATTTGCATATCATATAACTCTTTAAAAAAAAAAATACCTTTATAATAAACATATGATTTTCTTACAAGATGGCGGATCAAGTAACAACCTTATAACTTAAGTATATTATTTCTTGATATGTTGCTAATAAATGCACGAAATATTATTTAAATCCGTTAAGAAGTTTTCTTTAAAGAAATTAAAACCTTCAAGTTGATGGATTTCCGCATAATTTCATTCGACCGTGGTCTACTCAATAGGCTCTAATTCATAAACTTTTAAACCTATCAGTGTATGGAAAATTCCATAATGTAGATACAGACTATATCTACAATGTTATATTAATTAATCATACAATAACCCGCTTTTAAATCATAATAAAAGCTTTTTTATTTGTCGACCAAGTTCTTTGTTAACATTTGCATGTTTGCCGTGAAGGTCATTAAATATAACACGTCATCGTAGCCATTCTATGATAGCTATCAAAATTTAAAATACATAGTAAGAAAGGTCTGACTGCGTAAGCCATTTCGGCAGCATACTATGTGCATCTAACTTCAATGGTCCGCAAATGCGAATCATATCGGTGGAACACTGTAAACACGAAGATAATTACTGCCGTAAATAAACAATGTTTGTTTACAACATGGCGGTTAAAGCTACAATTTTGAAACTGTTGTCGAGTGTTGGTATTATTGATGTTGACTTACATTTAAAAAATTATTTATATCGGTGCGTAAGTTTCAATATAATTAAATAAATAACAAAACATGTGTTTCAGTTGTTAATTTTTTGTAGGTTGGCATCTTACGTCATTGTAGCCATTCTATGACAGCTATTGAGATTCCAAATATAAATGAGAAAGGTATGATTGCGTACGGTATTTTTGTGTTTATTATGTGCATCTAACTGCAATAGTCCGCAAATGCGAATCATATCGGTGGAACACTGTAAAAATGAAGAAATAATTGTAGTAAATAAACAATATTTTTTTATAACATGGCGGATGAACTAACAATTTTGAAACTTTTGTCAAATGTTGGTTTTGTTGTGGTGAATCTACAATTGAAACATTATTTAAATCCGTTTGTAAGTTTTCATTTCATTAAATAAATAAACAAATTTTATTTATCAGTAATTAATGTTTTGTAGGTTGGCATCGCGACGAATTTTGCTGGTTATGTTAACAGCATCGAGTTTAGTAGTCACAAACGTTGCCCGAAAATTTCAGCCAAATACGTCAAGCCGTTTGGCCTGTGCGCGACGAACAAAATTTAGCGCACATACAGACACACACACACACACACACACACACACACAGACATAGCGCCGATCGAGTTGTATGGAAAGATTCACTCCGCTTCGCTACGCTCATCTAACTAGGAAAACGCTCCGCGTTGCCAGATGAGCGATTTTTTTCAATGTATCAAATCAAATAAATCGTTTGCTTATCTTTTTTAAAAAAAAATACCTTTATAATAAACCAATGATTTTTTTACAAGATGGCGGATCAAGTTACAACCTTATAACTTAAGTATATTATTTCTTGATATGTTGCTAATAAATACACGAAATATTATCTAAATCCGTAAAGAAGTTTTCTTTAAAGAAATTAAAACCTTCAAGTTGATGGATTTCCGCATAATTTCATTCGACCGTGGTCTACTCAATAGGCTCTAATTCATAAACTATTAAATTTATCAGTGTATGGAAAGTTCCATAATGTAGATACAGACTATATCTAAAATGAAATATTGTTTAATCATACAATAACTCGCATTTAAACTATAATAATAGCTTTTTAAATTGTCGACCAAGTTTGTTGTTATTTTCTGCATGTTTGCCGTGAAAGTCATAAAACATAACACGTCATTGTAGCCATTCTATGATAGCTATCAAAATTCCAAATACATAGTGAGAAAGATCGGACTGCGTAAGACATTTCAGCAGCATACTTTGTGCATCTAACTTCAATGGTCCGCAAATGCGAATCATATCGGTGGAACACTGTAAAAATGAAGACAACTATAGCTGTAAATAAACAATATTTGTTTACAACATGGCGGTTAGAGCTACAATTTTGAAACTATTGTCGAGTGTTAGTACTATTGATGTGAACCTATATGCAAACCATCCGTTTGTAAGTTTTAATTAAATTAAATAAATTAAAAAACATTTTTTTTAGTAACTTATTTTTTGTAGGTTGGCATCTTACGTCATTGAAGCCTTTTTGTGACAGCTATCAAGATTTTAAATATTTTTGAGAAAGGTATGATTGCGTACGCTATTTTTGTGTATACTATGTGCATCTTACTGCAAAGATCCGCAAATGCGAATGATATCGGTGGAACACTGTAAAAATGAAAAAATGATTACCGTAAAGAAACAATATTTTTTTATAACATGGCGGATAAACTTACAATTTTAAAAACTATTGTCAAGTGTAGGTACCGTTGATAATAATCTACAAGTGAAACATTATTAAAATCCGTTTGTAAGTTTTCATTTAATTAAATAAATAAACAATTTTTGTTTTTCAGTAATTCATTTTTTGTAGGTTAACATCTTGACAAATTTTGCTGGTTATGTTAACAGCATCGAGTTTAGTAGTCACAAATGTTGACAGAAAATTTCAGCCAAATACGTCAAGCCGTTTGGCCTGTGCGCGACGAACAAAATTTAGCGCACATACATACAGACATACAGACATACATACATACATACATACACACAGACAAAGCGCCGATCGAGTTGTATGGAGAGATTCACTCCGCTTCGCTACGCTCATCTAATTACCTTTACTATGCTGGATCCCTATGGTCACCAATTGTACGTTGGACAGCAGACATTAAATAATTATTTTTCTCTCAGTCAGTTCTTCATTTCTTAAAGCTAAATAGTTCTTGGTACTTTAGACAATGTATTCACTTATATTTGTTATGGAAGAATGTTTATTACGAAGAGAAGCGGATAAATATGTTTCACAGCTGTTGCTATTTCCATTTTAGTTTACACAATGGCCAGACAATGTTGTTCTGACAAGTTTTAATTTGAAGGATTCCATACCACGGAATATGGGATAAATTTGCTATCAAAATCGTGTATTAAAGTTTACCAATACTTTAACATTGTTTACATAGTTTCATATTTCTCTATCACTGGAAACTAGTTTGAAAAGTTTGTCTGTATATACACATACTGCATTAGCTGATATGCGAAACGGGTCATCAAAGTTAGGAAGATATGTAGATTCTTCAATAGACATTCTTTACCAGGAAGAACATTTCAAATAAAGCTTCGCGCGATAAAAAAAAATTAACTGACCTTTCCCGGATGAGAGTTGTGATGATGAGGTTCCGCGGTTAGCCGTCATCAGCGCTGGTGTCGCGCGAACAATGGCCACGACCCTCCAGTGATCCAGTGACATTCGACGAAGAGATTCCATGATGAGAATAATGAAAATCCCTTTTCAATTCCGTTTTTAGTTTGCTCAATTTTCCGACGGAATTTATTGTATTTGCTCGATTATGAATGGTTGAGAGAATTTTTCTATCTCAATTAAACTGTGACCCAATTTAATTGAAATACTTTATCACCCCAACAGTCTTGGAATTTTTGTTCGTTTTCTTGCATGAAGAGCCGGAGAAAAGAGTATTCAGAGTAGGTAAGGAATGTGTTCCAAACTAAACAGATTAAGAGTCAATATTTATACTCTTCTTTGAATGGATTATTATAATCCAAAGGTCATTGAATGAGTGGAATGCAAGTATCAATACTTTTGCATCCCCCACTAGTTCTCCCCACTTGATATACCCTGCACTGCACTGCACTGCACAAATGGCGGAGTATACCTGGTCAACAAAAAGTTATGAAAAACACCAAAAAGATCGAGTAGTGTATTTTCTTTTAAACTAGACTATTTTAGTCGCCAAAATAAAGTAACACATTTAAAACATTTAACACATTTTAAAAAAGTTTTGCTGTTACTCAGAAAAACACTAATCAATGTCAAGCAATGATTTCTCGTCAAAAAGCTTAAAATGTACATATAACAGTTCCAGTTAGTTTTTATATTGATCAGCGGGGAGTAGTTTTTTCCTACTTATTCCAACACAAATTAAACACAAATACAAAATCTGAGTTAAATAACCACGTCATAACTGACTACTCTGAAATATAACCTGTTGAATTTTCGACAAATCGTCGTCCCTTGTTGAAATCAATGGTATAACACGAGTTTCACGAATAAAAAGAAAAAACATAATTTTATTTATTTAATTTCACAGAAATTAAATCTGCTTCCAGGAAAACTCCAATTATTATAAATGTGTCACTTCATTTTCATTTATCGCAGCGGTCGCAATTCTCGGAGGGGAGCTGGAACCCCGTGTAAGTAAAATAACACTGCAGCCAATAGGGACTAGCCTATAGTATACGCAGAACTGAGCAGGGTAGTTTTTATCAGCACGTCCCGACAGATTTAGGTCACAGTAGAAGAGAAAAGAAGAGAAGAGAAGACAAGCTAATCTTATTAATTGATAGATCTAATGGACTTCAGCTAGAATGAGACTTCAATTTAGCCGACGGAAGACGATAATTGAAAACAAGATGATTATACGAGTGAATCTCTGTAGTCTGTACAGAGAGATCTAGAGATAATAAGAACTTTAGTATGCGCAATAAAATGCATCATCGTTTAGTTCAAAGTGAAACAGGGTTTAGCATTGTGTTGCTACGTTATTGTGTCGCACGGAATCTGGTACAGACAGAACGTTTGATTTACATTAGAACTGGGGCACTGAAATTGGTTGGGACGCGAGACAGATTGACAAAGCATTGTATAGTAATTGATTGATTTACTCACGACAATATAGCTTAAAAGAATCAATTCTTGGTGCGTTGGGAGTATATTACAAATTTGTATGATTTACGTTAGAATTGTGGCACTGAAATTGGTTGGGACGCGAGACAGATTGATTTGTGTAGTGATTTAGTCACAACAATATAGCTTAAAAGAATCACTCCTTGTTGAGTTGGGAGTACAATACAAGTTTGTATGTTTACATAGAATTGTGGTAGTTAGATTGGTTGGTTTACGATACACACTGGTAGCATAGTATAACCTGAGTCGATATAGAAGTTCTCAGCTGAAACTTCTTTATCGACTCTGGTAGAACGATGCTACGCTTGCAGTAGCGAAACTCATTGAACAGCTTGTGCGTGGCTCCCGCTCCGCGACACTAGCGCGCGTAGCGGTAACCGACCTGATACTAGTGGTAAAAACGTGTATTTATACCATAACAAAAAATGTCATGACTTCAAACGAATTTCAAAACCATGTAATTTAGATCAGTCTAGACTTTAGCTAATTACAAAAATGTAGAGGAGTAAGAGCTCTACGTAAATATGTTTTGAAAGTTTACATTTTCTTTGAAAAAACATAAATAAGTAAAGACGTGGACTTCAATTTTGGTGCAAGATCTAACCTTCAAAGGATACTATTTTTACCAAAGAGCAGCACTTACACGCGCGTTAACTCCAAAGAAAATTAATCAATCGTAAATTTCAATAGAGAACCACAGACTTTTCCTGCGTTGCAAAATCTATACAACGATGACTGACCATACGACGGGAGCCGATCGAGAATGTACGAATGACCGCTACTGCACTGAATGTATAGAAACGTGGCAACCCTGTAGCGCGCAGGGGTGTCTACCCGCCGGACCCCACTTATTCTGCCTCAGTGGAGAGCGGCATATCCCGCCTTGCACCTAAATTGAAGTATCCGACTTTACCATGGTTATAACCAAAATATTCTCAAAACGGTCGAGTGTAACAAACCAACAATTGCGATAGCAGTTTGTCCACCCCTTGCTATAGAATCTGTGTCCAACTAAGATCGTCTCAAGTCTTGGGGAACAATGTCTCCCTGAGCCGGGGGTATTACAGGCGCCTATTATAGCGTCGTGTGCGACACATCCAGGCTTAGCAACGGAGCCTCGCCCCCATAGTTAACGCTACACGGTGATGTAATAAGAAGAGAACCAGCCCAGCTTAGAGAATATATCGATCCTTTCCGTGAACCGTGTAAACAAAATCATTGGCAGCTTTTATTTTTATTTTTGCAATCATCTTGATGTATTAGCTTATGTATGTTTGCTGTTTTATATTCGAAGCTGTAAATACTTGATTAGCATTTTAAATTTTCAAATAATAATATAACGAAAGTAACCACAAAAATAAGTTTAAGATATCATTTATAATGACATTAATTGCGTCCATACAACACCGGTTTTGACTGAGTATGTACGTATATCAACAATAAGACAAAAAAGTTTAACGAAACCAAAACATTTAGTGACACTTTTTCTATGTGCATTTTCGTAAACGTAGTTCTAATTTTTAAAATTATAGGTTTTTATCCGGTTTCATTGAATTTTCAAAAACTTATAAAAACAATTAATTTTAATTTTATACGTGTTTTGTTTTTCAATAATATGTATGATTTAAATTAACTTGATAATGAATAGATTATCGATGTATTTTTTAGCTACTTGACTTTCTGAAATTAAATGTTGGTTAGTATAACAACCTTTTTAATATTATGTGCTACTCAGCACATTACTAAATAAAAACCCTTTGATGTTGCAAGATTTTAATAGTTGAGACTCTATCGGTAGCAAAGTTTTGTGAAGTATTTCAAGTAAAAGGGAAGATACTGTGATGTTATGCGCTTGCAGCTTCATATAGGAGAAACAAGAGATGAGAAAATAAGTGATAGTGATGTCGAGGGTACGACGTATGGAACGAGCCAGGCAAATGGAGGTCTGCTATGGTGTAGCTCAGACAAGTAACGGCAGCCGTGTGTAACAACCCCACGCAAGACGATGATTCACAATCACGGGTATAAGGGGGTTTGCGGGCTTTGTCGATCCCGAGAGCTATGCCGGCGGAAGCGTATGCTTCTGGTAGGGACACCCTAGCTGGACAGGTCGAGGTGGACAAGCCAGACGAAGGGTAGTCTAAGTCCTCCCCTTTATGTCCTACTTAACTTATTCCTATAGATAACCCCTGACGTCAAATGACCATAGTTTAAGAGTACGTCGTTAAACAACAAATAATCAAATCAAATCTATCGGCGACGGTTAATTATTGTAGATGCAGATTATCGATAAATGCAAATAAAATGGTTAGTCTCTCTATTAAAAACGTGCAAAGTGTGTGTGTTGAGTACGATACATATACAATTTAAAAAATTATTACTAATCAACATTTAGTTTCGTAAGAGCTAAAGACAGGATGATATAAGTTTCAAAATATGTTATTTGGGAAGCCATCAAAGAATTTATAACTAAGGGTTCAAAATGAAGCAGGCCTTAAACGCATGGTTTCTAGAGACCTGGGCTCGAATCCCGCATAATGCATGGGAATTTTGTGACCGTTCATCTTCATCCATCAACCCTCATCTTCTCAAATATCTTTTTTGCGAAAGAAGTGACGTAACGCAACAGAAATCATCACACATGTATTTCCATACGCTTGTATAAAAAATAAATCAGCAGCAACAGAAATCATCACACATATCCTTCCATACGTTTGTATAAAAAATAAATCGGGTCAGAAGGTGGTTAGCCACCAATATTCCTGGACATACAGAGTTTGCCGACATTGGCTTTACAGGCCTGTCATGTATTTTTCTATCACGTATTCTTTGTCCTTCCTGCTAAAAAAAAAAATATATAAAATATTTTGCTACCCTTGCTGGAGAGTGTACGTATACCAATTAATTACTTCATGTGGAACAAGTATATAGTCTTACTTGATGGCTTAGCAAAATGTATTACCTGAGTGGAGACTAAGATGCGCTGAAGCCAGCCAGGTATACAAACGGGGTTATTACATAATGATTACATTTAATTATTTACAGTCTACAGTCTCCCTTGAGTGTAAAATGTTTGCTAAACTATTTCAATATTTCATCATCGGTGGTATTAAGGTGCACCCTCAACCCCCAACCCCCAAACCAAACATCCGTCACTCTCTTATGAGCTTCGCAGATTCGCTCTGAGCTCCGAGCTCTAAGCTCTGAGCTCTGAGGCGGGTTCTAGTACGCCCAGCTGCACTAATGTTGACACCTTGGGAATAGTCTAGCCTTCTCTACAAGCCACGATGATGTGCATTTTATTAAACAAACATTAATAGTTACTAAAATAAGCCACTCAATAAATTCAAAGTTGTTCTGAATCGGCCTTGTTGATTCTGGCATCTGACCGCAGGTGTTCGCACTGTCCAAACACTGATGCATGTGTTTCATATTTAAAATATAGATCTTTGATTGGTTATCGCTCACTCGTCGATGGTGTTCATAGCCTGCAGGGTTAATTGGTTCAGTCGTTTGAAAGTAGTCTCCTACTGAAAATCAGTCTCGTTACTGAGCGGGTAGACTCGAAAATTAATGTGAATTTATTTATTTTGTTATTTTATTTTAATCTTAAACTTGTTTATTTTCTGTGTTTTGATCGACACCGAAATCTGTAACCAAAAAAACATTTTTTCTTCCACATTTAGAAGTAAACAAGAGCTACAATTTGTCTCTGCCATAATATAGCGAATTGCATTTTGTAAGTAGGTAGATTATAGTTTTCCATCACATATACATTTAGGTTATGAATATGTTATGACAGTTGTCATGTTGTTTGCTGGCGTTACTCGCGTTAGGTCCACCAAAGATCGTGCTACTGTAAACAACACTTCGACGCGAGCAACGCACGTAACGCAGCTAACGCGTCGCGAGCAACGCCCTACAGTATAACGGCAGCTTAATAGTTCACACAAGTAGATGAGAATGAACTAAAACGAAACGAACAATAGGGATTGGATGATTACAAGCAAGCAACATACGTGTATATGTGATGTGAAGCCATTCATTCGAGGGCAATTGTTAAGCGAATAAAAAGGAGAGAATGGAGTCCTTGCGTAGTTGAGCTAAGACAATGGCTCGAGCTTCGTTAGCAGCGCTAGCGACGAGCTCAATGGGAGGTTGGATTTATAAAGAAGCGCTGATGGCGTATAAGTATTCATGTGTGTTTGTTTGCTAAAGGCCGATCCACAATTGAAATTTGAGTTGCAATAAGAATCCGTGAAATAGTGAAATAAGAAGCTATTGGTTCACAACAGTCTCCTAGTACCTTATTTCAGTAGTCAAGCAAGTGTTTTAATATGTATTTACTTTCATTGACGACATCAACAACAGCACATCCGGCACCACCGTTTTTGTTTTGATCTCCGTAGTAGGTTTTCTCTTCTGGCTCTTCTGCGTTATGATTGGTTCGTTATAAGGAAGTTGAAATAAGAAATGGAATTGATTAATTTCTTATGACTATTTCAATCCACTGTGACAGTTGTGAAATACAGCATTGTTATTGCATGTTCCAGTTCGCTTAAACCTTATTGCTATTTCACTATTTCAACTCTTATTTCAATTGTGAATCGGCCTTTAAAGTACGTGAAGAATGCGTCGTCGCGTGCAACAACGGGTAGTGGCTTTAATATACGGGTACCCGTTTGGAAGAAAACGGATTCCAGACCTGATTCGGTTAAAGTGACTGTTTGAGCCGGGGTGCTCACTCCGAAGAGTTTTTTAGTGGACTGTATATATTTGTGTTTGAAACTTACCCCAATGATGTTCGAAGGTGACGTAGCGTAGATAATAGCGACTGGCGGAAAGTGGCCGTCGAGAGAAAGAGATAGAAGAAAGAAACTCGAGTTTAGAAGAGAAAAGAAGGAAAGATGAAAATGCCTGGAAGGCGATCGAACCCAGGACATGCAGCGTCGAGGAAGCAGTCTTGGGCGCAACGAGAGAATAACGAGAGAGAAAACCAACTTGACGTGACCGACGAGGTCGAAGACTGGAACACTAGAAAAATTGAACTTCACGAGATCGAAGCTCGAGCAATACTGACGAGATAAGAGATAAGCAAAACGGGCTCTAAACGGGAAAACAGTAAGAGATTACGTGATTGGCCGAAATCGAAACATATGAAATAAATATTCAGGTGAACCAACATCGAGAAGATACATATCACCAGCGACGAATAATGGCGCGAACATACCGCCCACCTAAAATAGAACAATTTTAGATAGGACAATGAGAAATAACAACCTAAGAACTACAAAACTAAATCTAACAACACTCCGAAACGAACGACTAAAGAGAGGGGAGGGTAACTAACTTGTTCACCGGTCGGGTGAACACTCCTTTACACGTGCGAACGGACGCGACTCGGACGACGTTGTCGTTACCGGGGCACACTTGAACCACCCTGCCAATAGGCCAAGATAAAGGGGTAGTGGCGGGTTCCAACACGAAGACGATTTCACCGACCTTGAGATTAGGACACGCGCGCACCCACTTCCTACGCTGCATTTGCGTATGCAGATACTCTCTGGACCAACGCGTCCAGAAGGATTGATGCAGCTGACGCACTTGATGCCAACGAGAAAGGTGAGAAGTAGACTCGGCGATAGCTGTTTCAGGAGGTGCGAGAAGTGAGGTGCCAATCAACAAGTGGGCGGGGGAAAGGTAATCAGGGCCTTCCAGGGGGTCGAACGAAGTGGCACAAAGAGGTCGACTGTTCAACACGGCTTCAATACGTGCAAACAGGGTAGAATACTCCTCGAAATTAAGGGAGGAATCCTTAATTAATCTGTGTAGAAGTAGTTTGGCGGACTTCACTCCAGCTTCCCATAGGCCACCGAAATTAGGGGCGTAAGGGGGGTTGAAATGCCACTGAACATTACGTAGAGCGAGCTTGTCAGCGATAGTAGTTTCAGCTGAGGTGAGAGAATCGTGTATCTCGCGGAGCGTACGGGCAGCACCTACGTAATTACGACCACAGTCGGAATAAATATGAGCGGGGAGGCCACGACGAGCGAGAAACCGATCAAGACAGGCCAAGAAGGCTTCAGTGGATAAGTCCGAGACCAACTCTAGGTGAATAGCCTTAGTGGCCATGCAGATGAACAGGCACAAGTAACCCTTGACGATGGGGGCGTTACGGCGGGAACTCGTCTTCACGGAGAAAGGGCCAGCGTAGTCAGTGCCTACGTTGAGGAAAGCGCGTGAAGGCTTAGCGCGAGGTTCAGGCAGCTCAGCCATGATTGGCTGAACAGGCTTGGCGCGGAATTTGAAACAGGTTAAGCAACGTCGAATGCGTTGCCGCAATAAACCGTGTAGAGCAACGATCCAATACATCTGCTGAATGAGAGCTTGCACAGTGCGAGGGCCGGAATGCAATGACGTGAGATGAAAAGCATCACACAAGAGTGCGGACAGATGAGCTTCTTTGGGAAGCAAGAGCGGATGACGTGCGTCTTCGGGAAGTGAAGAGTAGTGAAGTCTGCCGCCCACCCTGAGAAACCCACGGGAGTCAATGAAGGGTTTGAGGGGGGCGTAGCGGTGAGACACGGGCAAGTGTTTCGCCAATTGCTTGAACTCATTGGCGAAATAATGTCGTTGAGTGATGCGTACGAACAAACGCATCGCGTCGTCAAGTTCGAACGGAAGCAGGGGACCAGTGGGGGGAGCAAGCTGACTTCGGCGAGCAAGCAAAATGCGGGAAAAGCGTACCACGTGACCAAACACGCGCTTGGCTTTGACGAGCGAGGAGAAGCTTTGCAGCTTAACAAGCAGAGGGTCAACAACGGGATCAAGACTGATCAGAACTGTGGGAGACGCTTTCAGCTCAGGCACCTCGTGGCTAGGTTCACGCGAGGGGACCGAGCGAGGCCACGTAAAGGGGGGCGAACGCATGAACGGGGGACCAGAGAACCATATGGGATGGTTCAACAAGTCCAAGGGGAGAAGTCCCCGAGAGGCACAGTCGGCAGGGTTCTCTTCGGAACGAACGTGAGACCAGTTCAGAGGAGAAGTGGTCTCGAGAATTTCAACCACACGATTGGCGACGAAAGTCTTAAGCTGGTGCGGGGGGGTAGAGAGCCAGGCAAGAACGATAGTGGAATCGGTATAGAGGAACACTGTTTCTATGTGCAAGGACTCGAGAGCGGGCAGGGCATCTTTCAACACCCGAGACAATAACAATGCGCCACTGAGCTCCAGTTTAGGGACAGTGAGAAGCTTGACGGGCGCGACCTTGCTCCTGCCTCTCAACAGTCTGACATGAGATTGCGAGCACGTCTCAACGTGCAAATAGAGAGTGGCAGCATAGGCCTTCTCGGAGGCGTCACAAAACCCCACAAGCCGGTAGGTGGCGTCACTCAAAACAAGGAGGCGCGGAACACTGACATCACTTAACTTGGACACGCTTTCGATGGCAGTGATCCAAGTCTGAGAAAGCGACTCCGGAAGTGATTCGTCCCACTCCACGCGCAAGAGCCAGAGATTCTGCATGAACACCTTCATCCAGGAGAGAATAGGGGTGAGAAACCCGAGAGGGTCGAATATGCGCGCAATGTAGGAGAGTATGGAACGTTTGGTGACACAACCTTTGAAAGGTAGAGTGTGAAAACTGAAGCAATCAGAGCGAGGGTCCCACAACAATCCGAGAATTTTCAGAGTCTGCTCATCGTTAGAGAATACCAGGGGAGTCTCTAAGTGGTCCTGGGGAAGAGCGCTAAGAGCGTCGGGAGAGTTGCTAGCCCATTTGCGAAGTTCGACCCCGGCGCACTGAGTGATCGATTGCAACTCAGCGCGAAGCGCGAGAGCTTCGTCAAGGTCACTGGCACCGGATACTATGTCATCGATGTAGATGTTTGAAGTGAGGGCGCGTGAAGCGAGAGGATACTGCGCGCCCTCGTCCTTGACGAGTTGCTGCAACACTCTTTGGGCCTGGAAAGCAGAGGGCGTGAGACCGTAAGTTACTGTATTGAGCTCGTACTCAATAACAGGGGAGGAAGGCTCAGGGCGCCAAAATATGTGCTGATAGACACGGTCGTCTTGGTGTACAAGGATTTGACGGTACATCTGTCTCACGTCCGCGCACAGGGCTACGGGATAGACACGAAAGGTGGTGAGAACCCGCGGAAGGTCACTCTGAAGTTTGGGACCACTGAGCAAGACGTGGTTGAGAGCAACTCCACGTTTATCAGGGGAGGAGGCGTTGAATACCACTCGCAATTTAGTGGTAGAGCTTGTGACCTTGTGTACACAATGGTGCGGGATAATGTACTCTGAAGGTTGAGAAGCAGGCTGCATGTGCAGTGAACGAGCGTATTCACTCATGAACTCGTGATAGGTGTCATGAAGTGGAGGATCACGCTTTAGACGACGCTCCAAACTTACAAAGTTCTTGAGCGCGACGTCACGATTATAGCCTGGCATGATGCAGTCAGGCTTGAAAGGTAGAGCGACCGAGTAGCGACCGCATGGGTCGCGAGAGTGGGTTTTAATGAAATGCTCTTCAGCGAGCGAATCCAATGGGTCTAGAGAGGGGGGTCGACTCACTTCTTCTGTTTCCCAGAAGAGACGAAGAGTGTGTTCCAAAGGAGTATTGGCCACGGCGAGAAATGAGTAGGATGACTCAGGTGCAGGTTCAGAAGAGTTGACTGGACCCAAAATCACCCAACCGAAAACTGTGTTGAGTGCGGCAGGTTTGCTGCCCACGATTGTGTTTCCTGTTTTACAGAGAATGTCAGAATAGAGATCGGCACCAATGAGAAAATCAATGGGTCCGGGAACATTGAAGTGATCGTCAGCGAGGTCAAGGTCATGATAGCGCTTTATGACCTCAGTGGACACGGAGGAAGTAGGCAAATTGCCGGCAATGGTTGAGAGAACGTGGGCGTGGACATGCATAGCCGGTTGCTTAGAACGTCGAGAAGCTAAACTGCATTGAACGATACCATGCACACGAGCATGAATTTGACCAACACCTGACAGTTGGGCGGTGGCTGGTTTGACCTTTAAGCCCAAACGTTGCACTAACGAATTAGTGATGGCAGAGATTTGCGACCCGGAGTCAATAACCGCACGAAATGGGTGCAATATCCCGTGGGCATCACTTATGAGTGCGCGAACGGTGCCCAATATGACGGTTTGATGAGTGGGGTTCGAACCCCGGACTTGACACGACAGAGTCTGTGGCACCTGATGGCCTTGATCGGAGACAGGAGTATCGTCCGCAGAAGACTGAGTGGAGTCTACATGCAACATAGAGTGATGTCTGGAACTATGACACACGGAACAAGACTTTGTCGAACTGCATTGGGTTCGTAGATGTGCACCCATACAATTAAAACAGCGTTTTAACTGTCGCAGAGTGTCGTAACGTTGGTCTACGGTTAAACCACGGAAAGCATTACATTGATAGAATGAATGCGAAGCCTTACATAACGGACAAGTGGACACGTTAGTATGAGCGTGATTGCGAGATGAGTCATTGTGAGATGGTTTTGAGCTCAAGTTCGAAACATCAGATGACAACATCAGCGTATTGACCTTCTTCATAGGGGGAGAAGTTTTGACAGAAGTGACTGAGTTTTTACCGACAGCACATAACTCCATTACTTTAGATTGGTCTTCGACAAAATCAATAAGCGATTTATATTCGGGAGTCGAATTAGACGATTGTTTGGTTTCAAAAGCCTTGCGAGATGACGTATCGAGGTTAGCTAATGCCAAACACAGTAGAAGGAAATCGCCCAGGTCGGGAATATTCAGGGCTTTCAAAGAGTCGACAGAATACCTATGTACTTTGAGAAATGCTTGAAGACCGTCATAAGATGACGTTTTCAGAGGAACAAAATCTAAAATCTTGTGAACATACAAGCTCCCTAATAATCGCTTGTTTTGATAACGAGAGACGAGCGTTTGCAAAGCGAGGGGATAATTTTCCTCAATTATTTGAAACTCTGAGATGAGTGCCAACGGTATTTCAGACAACGAAGTTTTTAAATAGTGTAATTTTTGAACATTACTTAATGACTTGTTATCATCAATAAGAGACTTGAATAGAGCATAGAACTCGGGCCATTTACAAATGTCACCTTTGAACTTGGGAAGATCTATGACAGGCAATGCAATAGATGGTTTGACTGAAGCGGGTAGAGACCCAGGTTGAGTCACAGCAGGACGCTGATTTAATTTATCAGCCGTGAGAAACCGAGATTTGGCAGCGTAAAACAACGTTTCAAAACTGTCCTGAACTTTGTCTATTTCGATCGGCTTGGCAGGAAGAACTACTTGAGTGTTGAGATCGGCAATGGACATTTGAATTTCTTGAAAATCCGATTTCAAAACAGATAATTCATCGAACCGAGGCCTATGTGACTCAACTTGTTCAGGTTTTATTTTTTCGAACGCAGTGTACGTTCGTTGGGCGGACGCGAATATAAACTCGCGTCGAGCAACTAACTTGTTTAGTTCTGCCGTAATATCGACCATTATGATCGAAAATGCAAAAGACAATGTTAGAAATACAAGGGATGTACGACGTACGTAAGAGACACACACTGAACAGCACAATCAATAGAATACGAGAGCGGAAACACACAACACTCAATGACGTGTGTATTGTGCGACCAACTATGGAGTGACCTTGATAGAGAAAATCTTTGAGAAAAATGCAGAAAAATACCGGACAATTCGGCTCCGCGAGGACCATGTGTTTGAGCCGGGGTGCTCACTCCGAAGAGTTTTTTAGTGGACTGTATATATTTGTGTTTGAAACTTACCCCAATGATGTTCGAAGGTGACGTAGCGTAGATAATAGCGACTGGCGGAAAGTGGCCGACGAGAGAAAGAGATAGAAGAAAGAAACTCGAGTTTAGAAGAGAAAAGAAGGAAAGATGAAAATGCCTGGAAGGCGATCGAACCCAGGACATGCAGCGTCGAGGAAGCAGTCTTGGCCGCAACGAGAGAATAACGAGAGAGAAAACCAACTTGACGTGACCGACGAGGTCGAAGACTGGAACACTAGAAAAATTGAACTTCACGAGATCGAAGCTCGAGCAATACTGACGAGATAAGAGATAAGCAAAACGGGCTCTAAACGGGAAAACAGTAAGAGATTACGTGATTGGCCGAAATCGAAACATATGAAATAAATATTCAGGTGAACCAACATCGAGAAGATACATATCACCAGCGACGAATAATGGCGCGAACAGTGACTTAACCCCCTCTTTAACATTTTCTAAAACATAAATACAATATGAGGAAGATGAATCAAATATGATCTTTTATCATATGGTTGAGGCTTTGGTGATTTATAATTCTGGTTTTATGAAGAATAGGCCTACAGCAAACAGCTACTCGCAAACCACATGGATTTTATCTCGTGATTTGTGTGTATCTTACACCTTGATATAATCTAAGATCACTATGAGATGTTAGCAATAATATTCAATATATTGGGGTGTACATTTTTATATCACAAGAACAAATACTATTTCTGCCTTTTGAAAAAACAAATCAAGAGAACGTGCATAAAACTGGATGCTTATTCACTTGTCTGTTTCCATTATTTTGAAGCTTTTCTTGATGTTAGTGTTTCTTTCTCACACACAACGTTATATCATTAAACAGAAATGTTAACGTATTTTGAATAATGCGGCGCTTAGCATATTATCAACATAATAATTCACAAATATAGTTTATTAATAGCGTACATTCTACACAGTCATACCTCATGGTAAGCCAAGTATGGCTACAAGACAAGCGCCTTCGGAACAGTTTATCCTGATTGAAATAGCCAATCATTACATTAATTCACTTCGCTCCAAGTTAGTGTGTGCCAGGTATGGTGTAGGTTATTAGAACAGTATGTGCGTTGGCTAATTATTCTGTAACTTACTTCTCTACTGTGTTGAGATTGATGTGTGCAGTGGGTCAGTTCGCAGCCACGCCGACAGCAGCGCCACTGTGCCCCACTCAACGCACTTAAAACTGAAGCCAAATTAGCCACGACTCAGACGTGGGATTCATAAAGTTCTCCTAACGTAATAATCCGGATTAAGTGGTCTGATTTAGTTTTCATGTATGGTGCGATAAGCTGTGCAAACGTCGGCTTTCACTTGTTCGAAATAATATACGAAAGTTCGATTGGAGACAGACGTGCTCCAGGACGGTATGTTTCTGTACGTTTGGCTTTGATTGTAATTATTATATATAAAAACAAACTGACATAATAATTCAAAGCTTATTTGTGTCAACCTATAAATACAGGTTCGTTCCAGCATAAAAACCTCCTCAAATTTAATTATCGCATTTTATAGATCTGAAAATATAATTTAGTTAATAAGCACTACGGACTGTGTGGTAAAAATGTGGCCTATATAAAGTATGTTTTTTATTTTGATGACTAACCATGAATGTATAAAATAACACAATCCAACTAATTATAATATCATAAAGGTTTTATTGTTATTTATTGTTAAATTTTCTATTTCAATTTGATTGAGATAATGATTAACAACCGTAAGTTGTTTTTTATAGATTACATTTATCTACACGAATTATACGTCTCCTTGTTAGCCAAGGAGCTAGAGCAAGTTTATATGTTGAGAATGTCATAGTTACAGTAACCAATCATCATATTATTCATTTACTTATAGCTACAACTTGACTGATAGTGTGATAGATAGGTTGAGGCTGGACCATGACCATCTTCTCCCATCCCTCCTCGCATATAAGTATACTTATATATTGCTAGTTTTATGTAGGCTACAATATATTATAATATAATTGCAATTAAACTGTTACTGAACAATAAAAGCAGGACAGCGAGATTGGAATATTTGTAAGATCCCATGTTAAGCGATATACTATATCTATGAATAGACTAACAGACAAGAATGAATGGAAAGCTGTTTGAAACCATACTGTCAATGCACCAATTAATAGACTGACAGAAAAAGATTAATTAATGGAAAGCTGTTTGAATAGACTGACAAAATATGAATGAAAAGCTGTTTGAAACCAATCACGGATTGATCCCGTAACGATGAATTAAGACCACCAAACGTTTCACATCCATTACTTCAAAACCCAACCAATCAATCGCATGATTGATTAAATGCTTTATAACAAGTATCAGCATTGGTAGATTATAAATAATGCATGTTACCACAGGATTGTACGTTTAAAAATGGCGTTTGCTCTTTTTGTTCGTAAAAAGTTTTGTACAATATTTACGACCGTGTGTGGTGTTATTTATTTTCATATCGTGGCATAAACAGCCGCCCATGTTTTACAATCAGAGCTATTTACATTTACGGGTAATAATTTTACAACTGGGATATTTTACTTCCTTAATATCATGAACGAGCAATAATTCACTCCAAACTTTTGACATCGACACGAAAATAGAAATAAATAGTTTTGAATGTTTTGAAAAAGTTGTAAATATAACAATACAATATCTAGCTATTTCTGATTGATTCTCTTTATTACTATTTGGTGTTTTAAGTTGAGCAATTTCCATCTTTTTAAATATCCATACAAATACACTTTTATAGAGACAGGAACTAAAATGAGGTAATACCAATGTTAAAAAAATATTTATAAAAAAAAAAACGGTGGCGTATTACTCTCGATATGGCGCTGCAAAATTAAATAGTGTTGTAACAACTTCTGGACCCAAAACCAAAGTGTGGAAGCTGAATTTTGTTGAACAGTGTAAACTCACCTTTGTTGTTACTAGGCAGTTAGGGAGATGTGTTCTAGTTTCCGTAGTGTAAATATTTTATCCGCTAGTACAAATGTGTTTTATACGTACTTGACTACTAGATAGATCATATGACGTCAGGGGGTGATTGGAGGATTGGGACGAGTAGCACAAGAGGAGGACGTGGACTACCTTTTGTTTGGCTTCTGTACCTCGACCTTTCCAGCTAAGTAGCCCTACCAGAAGCATACGCTTCCGCCGGCATAGCTCTTGTGATCATCAAAGCACGAAAACCTGCCCACTAAGTAAGGAGCAGTCTATGGTCAGATTTCTTCTCATACATAAGTGTGTCATTATTTCGTATGAATGGATCTGAGACATGTTTTGTATTCTAGTTAGAATTGAGAAAATGGAGTATTGTTGTATTTTGATATCTATCTATGTTTTGATGATTTCTTGTCCTTGAAATCAAAGAAACTTGAACGGAACATTGAATTGTCTAAATTGGGCTTGACAATAATCTCGAAACGAAAGTATTAATTCTACTTTTTTAATAAAATATTATTTTACATAGAAGTGGACTCACTCGCATCACAAGTAAAGGTACGGAAACATGATTTGCTTTTCGAGAGCGGTTTTTATCGCTCTCTATTGCTCTTTATTGCGTTCAGAGAGTTTAGCCCGCAACGTTCACTCCTCGATATGAATACATTTGCAGGTCGGACAATGAGGTCTACATTATGCGTGTGAGTGTTCACCGAGGTCTGTATCACGTGAAGCGAGGGTGGCATGAGGTCTACATGATGCGTGTGAGTGTACACCGAGGTCTATATCACGTGAAGCGAGGGTGCCATAAGGTCTACATAATGCGTGTGAGTGTACACCGAGGTCTATATCACGTGAAGCGAGGGTGACATGAGGTCTACATGAAGCGTGTGAGTGTACTCCAAGGTCTATATCACGTAAAGCGAGGGTGGCATGAGGTCTACATGATACGTGCGAGTGTACACCGAGGTCTATATCACGTGAAGCAAGGGTGGCATGAGGTCTACATGATACGTGTGAGTGTACACCTAGGTCTATATCACGTGAAGCGAGGGTGGCATGAGGTCTACATGAAGCGTGTGAGTGTACACCAAGGTCTATATCACGTGAAGCGAGGGTGGCATGAGGTCTACATGATACGTGTGAGTGTAAACCAAGGTCTATATCACGTGAAGCGAGGGTGGCATGAGGTCTACATGATACGTGTGAGTGTAAACCAAGGTCTATATCACGTGAAGCGAGGGTGGCATGAGGTCTATACTTGAAGCGTGTGAGTGTACACTGAGGTCTATATCACGTAAAGCGAGGGTGGCATGAGGTCTACATGAAGCGGGTGAGTGTACACCGAGGTCTATATCACGTGAAGCGAGGGTGGCATGAGGTCTACATGAAGCGTGTGAGTATACACCGAGGTCTATATCACGTCAAGCGAGGGTCGCATGAGGTCTACATGATGCGTGTGAGTGTACACCGAGGTCTATATCACGTGAAGCGAGGGTGGCATGAGGTCAACATGATGCGTGTGAGTGTACACCGAGGTCTATATCACGTGAAGCGAGGGTGGCATGAGGTCTACATGATGCGTGTGAGTGTACACCGAGGTCTATATCACATGAAGTGAGGGTCGCATGAGGTCTATACATGATGCGTGTGAGTGTACACCGAGGTCTATATCACGTGAAGCGAGGGTGGCATGAGGTCTACACATGACGCGTGTGAGTGTACACCAAGGTCTATATCACGTGAAGCGAGGGTGGCACGAGGTCATCATGATGCGTGTGAGTGTACACCGAGGTCTATACATGACGCGTGTGAGTGTACACCGAGGTCTATATCACGTGAAGCGAGGGTAGCATGAGGTCTACATGACGCGTGTGAGTGTACACCAAGGTCTATATCACGTGAAGCGAGGGTGGCATGAGGTCATCATGATTCGTGTGAGTGTACACCGAGGTCTATACATGACGCGTGTGAGTGTACACCGAGGTCTATATCACGTGAAGCGAGGGTGGCATGAGGTCTACATGACACGTGTGAGTGTACACCGAGGTCTATATCACGTGAAGCGAGGGTGGCATGAAGTCTACATGACGCGTGTGAGTGTACTCCAAGGTCTATATCACGTGAAGCGAGGGTGGCATGAGGTCTACATGATGTGTGTGAGTGTACACCAAGGTCTATATCACGTGAAGCGAGGGTGGCACGAGGTCTACATGAAGCGTGTGAGTGTACTACAATGTCTATATCACGTAAAGCGAGGGTGGCATGAGGTCTATACATGAAGCGTGTGAGTGTACTCCAAGGTCTATATCACGTGAAGCGAGGGTGGCATGAGGTCTACATGCAGCGTGTGAGTCTACTCCAAGGTCTATATCACGTCAAGCGAGGGTGGCATGAGGTCTACATGAAGTGTGTGAATGTACACCTAGGTCTATATCACGTGAAGCGAGGGTGGCATGAGGTCTATACATGATGCGTGTGAGTGTACACCGAGGTCTATGTCACGTGAAGCGAGGGTGGCATGAGGTCTACATGATACGTGCGAGTGTACACCAAGGTCTATATCACGTGAAGCGAGGGTGCCATGAGGTCTACATGACGCGTGTGAGTGTACACCGAGGTCTATATCACGTGAAGCGAGGGTGGCATGAGGTTTACATGAAGCGTGTGAGTGTACACCGAGGTCTGTATCACGTGATGCGAGGGTGGCATGAGGTCTACATGATGCGTGCGAGTGTACACCGAGGTCTATATCACGTGAAGCGAGGGTGGCATGAGGTCTACATGACGCGTGTGAGTGTACACCGAGGTCTATATCACGTGAAGCGAGGGTGGCATGAGGTCTACATGAAGCGTGTGAGTGTACACCGAGGTCTATATCACGTGAAGCGAGGGTGGCACGAGGTCTACACATGAAGCGTGTGAGTGTACACCGAGGTCTATATCACGTGAAGCGAGGGTGGCACGAGGTCTACACATGAAGCGTGTGAGTGTACACCGAGGTCTATATCACGTGAAGCGAGGGTGGCATGAGGTCTACATGAAGCGTGTGAGTGTACACCGAGGTCTATATCACGTGAAGCGAGGGTGGCACGAGGTCTACACATGAAGCGTGTGAGTGTACACCGAGGTCTATATCACGTGAAGCGAGGGTCGCATGAGGTCTACATGAAGCGTGTGAGTGTACACCGAGGTCTTCATCACGTGAAGCGAGGGTCGCAACTCATCAATCTTTCAGAGAGTTGAGCCCGCAACGTTCACTCCTCGATATGAATACATTTGCGGGCGGACAATGAGTCGGAGAGTTTACAGACAAACTCGTTAGTTATTCATTCTATTAAGTGTGACGTCACGAACCAGATATCCGCGTTGAAAGCCTCCAAACGAGCGGAAGAATCTGGTTCTACGACGTTTCTTACGAATGAAAATGGTTCGGTTAAATTGTATTTTAAGTAAGGTTTTATGCTGGATATTTTTACTTCATGAATATAAATATCTTTCAGATATGTTCCATGGCTGGTTTTTGAGTCTTTTCATAGGATTTAGTTTGGAGGTCCCTTCAAGAATCTTTTCAAGAATCATTTAAATTATGCCACAGTACTCATTCGAATGTAATGGATTTTATACGGTGGAGATGGTGGGTGGTAAACGTGTAAAAAAAAAAAATGCTTTTAGATGTATTTACGTTTGGGATAGCGATTTGATCATACAAAATTAAAATATACTTGTCACCGTAGTTTAAATTAAATATTTCTTCTCCCTTGTTGGCATATCTTTCTCTTTCTAGTACATGATTGAATTAATTCGTTGTGTGTTGGAAAGGGGACATTTTATCGTAGATTTTGATGTTTAAGTGTCTTGGTTAAGTCGTGATCAATGGTGATGAGAAGCGCATTGAATACCAACAAAACATTTATGTTTCGCCGTAAAAAAAAAAAACTCATCCGTTTTCACCACGATTACGAGTCATTGTCATTTCTTCGATTTTAAATGAACACAATGTAATTATTTTAACTGATACGTATTTCCATGTGAACATTATGTTTGTTGTGTGTTATTATTTATGTTACTCGCAAAGCTTTTATCTTATAGTGATAATGGCTCAATAAATTACAGTTTAAGAAATGTGAAAATCGTGGATGGCTATTAATTTAATCGCCAGCTTTACACCGGTGCACAATTTATCTCGTCTTTATAAGCACCGTTCATTTTTTTAATTGCTGTGTTTAGAGATTAACTCTAAATTAAAATGGGGTTTCCTTTGTTCTCTAAAATATAATTAGGTTTATTCGTTTTAATTAAAACGATGACCGCTGTTTAGATCATGACTAGGATTTATACGCATCACAGTGGTTATATATCACGATATAGTTTAAATTGTCTTTCGTAAATTTGTGTTCATTAAAAAAACATATTTTTACGTTTTACTACATTTGAATGAATACCTTCATACGTTAAGCAAATATTACATAACTTATTAAAAGTTTCGACTTATTCTAAACCAGAGTCCCCTTCGATAAACGTGAGTCGTCCATATGTCCATTTTACTTTTATTGCAAACAAAAACGCCTATGAATTATGTTTATGATTTGCAGAGCCAATGTGCACAGGATATAAATATTAAACATTTATATTATTGGATTTAAATACAGTGTTTTACATCTGTACCATCTGTTATAAAATTTCCAAAAGATTTTATAAAACTGCACATTATGATAAAAATGATTCAACAAATAAAAATTATCAATGTTAGTTAGAAATAAAGCTGCGATTAGCGGTCAGTAATAATAACCAACATTTTTATAAAATAAATGGGAATTAGTTAAAATTATATAAATGAATTATCAATACCTAGAAAACTGTCTAACAAAACATTTAATATGTGTAAATAAATAATTTATATCGTATCAATTGGAAATAAGGACTATCATGTTCTTACAATATTGATTTACAAATCAATACAGTTGTATGTATTAAACGATCAAATAACAAAACCAGATTAAAAATATATTAAACGACATTTATATACAGACACATACGACGTGAATTATAATTAATTTAAGCACATTTATTAACCGGATATCTGTATAAGAGTCAGAATAATTAATAACGTAGAACCAGATGATAATGGCAGTGACAGATTTAGACTTGATAGAAATAACGATACCGGTAAATGATTATTGCTTTCGGAGCATAATGTTACATAATACATTGTAGTCTATATTCACTTTTATTTAATATGATAACAATGACAGTTTATTACTTAGCAGTGACCACAAAGCTTTGAAATTTTTTCACATTGTACTTCATAATTCTCTTAAAAGTTCCCCCAACTATCCAGACGTGTTCTAATGTAGTATTCAAAGCTCTTAGAGTGAAAATATTTCACTCCTGGCTCTCAGATATATCAAACACGTTCGAAAGTTGTCACGCCTTCAATAAAGTTTGATATAATAAAGTCTGTTATTATGTCGGCGTCCGACACGCCACACCATGGAAATAAGATTCACTCCAAACAGAAAAGCTGGTGTCGGAAAAACTTGCCAACTTTTCCTATCGGAAACCAAGACTTGTGTTCGGAATTTTTTATAAGAAAAGTTACCATATCATCCGTGTTGACTTTCAGCCAACGCTATCAGATCGTACTCATATGTCCGGAGATTTTCAAAGTTATGAATTCAAATAAAAAAACGAACTTTATAAGATTCAACTGTGATTTCAGTTTCGAAACGTTTTTCACTTTTATCTGATTCATTGCTATGGTATGTGCACTTTAATTTTATCAAAAACTGACAGGGCTTCAACTTTTAAAACAGAATTTTTATAAATATGTGTGGGATTAAAATACGAGTGTGTAAATGTGTATAAAGTGCAAAATGAGGTAATGATAAATTTGCTTTATTTTGTGCATGTCTAAATTATCCTAGTCATAAACATGATTTACGTATAAATAGATGAATATAGTTCACATACAATAATGATCTAACACGCTAAATAGAGCGTAAACATCAGACTTAAATGAGAACATGTCATTACGGCAACAACACGTCAATCAACGTAAACAGACAATGTGACGATTGAATTTAAGTTCAATAAATCAATATTTATAGGGAGTTTTTTAGAGTTGGTTTGCTGCAATTATGTACAATACTGAAAAATATTATGATATAAATATGATTAGTTGTTTTGTTTTTTCTTAAGTGAAAGATATTTTAAACTAATGTCCACATAATTTGTTTAATTTAGCTTGAAAAGTTTGATTCAAATGGACTTATTAATTTTAAACAATACTCCGGCCGTGAAAACCTACGACGTTTCAATAATACTAGTGAGTTAGTTAGTTAAGTTTTATTTTTCAAGTGAGACATACATACATAATACAATTTTAATATTTGTATGCCCCTGTAAGATTAATCTTGAGGCGGGGCATACGTTCTTCTTATTGTAATAGACTTTAACAGGTGTATTTGATATGATAGGACTAAGTTTAATTATAATTAAAATTGGACTAGGCCTACAAGCCCACATTTTAATGAAAAGGAACATAATAAATTTTACACAAAACTAATGTTATTACAAACACATAAGACTATAACTAACACTACTATGAAAAGAGGAGAACAAAATATAAATATGTGTCTTATAGTGAACAGGACTCAAGATTCATCACTTGAAACCATTGACGGTATCATTAATGTCTTTGATGGGAAATTTGTGGAGCCACTTTTTTAGATGAATATTGAACGTATCTTTTGATTTGAGTTTACGAATTGCTACAGGAATTTGGTTGTACATCTTTATACCTATGATCATTGCATGTCGCTGAGTAATGCCTTTGTTGATTCTGCTTTGAAATATTTTGTTGCTGGTTTTGTAACGTGTTTTAATGTTGTAGTTAATGGTGGGGTTATGGGGTAGAAAGTGTAGTTTATAAAAGTGAGCATATTTACATAGAGACAGAGCATATAGTTTACGTATTTGGTAAACACCTGCACATTCATAAACGTTTTCAGTGGGATACCGCATTTCTTTCTTGAGCATTATTTTTAAAATCATTTTTTGTATTGTCTTTAAAGGTTTTATGTGGTTGTCATAAGCACCCCCCCCCCCCCCCAATTAATGATTGCGTACTGAATAATAGCCTGTACTGTTGCATAGTAGACTAGCTTTAGATTAGAAGAAGATAAAATATTTCGTAGATTGTAGAAGTTTATCATGGAAAATCGTAGTTTTTTAATGAGTGACTGAATATGGGAATCCCATTTCAGATGCTAATCAACAATTATTCCAAGGTACGTCGTAGAGTTGGTTTTTAATAGCGAGGGACAATCACAATTTGTGCTGGTGGGGTTGCAATTGTGAGCGTGGATTTGTAATGTAGATATAATTGGTTGTTTATTTTTCTGGGGGAAAATGTGATGTATGTAGTTTTTTCCTTATTTAGTGTTAGTAAATTGATCATTAGCCATTTATTGACTTGATTTAACCCATTTTCTGCTAATTTATGAACATCATTCCAGGTTTTAGAGGAGAAAATTAAGACTGTATCATCTGCAAATGTAATAATTTTGCATCCTGCCTTTAGTGAACAGAGACTATTAATAAACACTAGAAAGAGAAGTGGTCCTAAAACAAGATTCGTCATTTTGAAATGAAACCTTTTCCGATGTATATTTTTGCTATAATGTTTTAAACAAAATTGCTATACGTTATTACTAGATCACTGGGCTGTTATCAGTCACAAATGAAGAACAGATGGAGAATATTTGGAGATGGTACACGGAAACAATAATAAAACACGCGACACAAATCAACACAAACCCGCTATAAAGAGAAAGAATATTATTATAAATTAAAAATGTATACCCAATGAAGATTAGGTGTGTTATAATATGGAAATGAAACAGTTAACGGACATAGCATGGCACAAATACACATAAATATGAATGAACATACATACTTCTTAGAATCACCCATAACACCATACAGCTTTTAGAAGTGCGTAAGAACCCTGAGCCCGGATTCACAAATATCCTGTCTTTTTCTGGTATTAACTCAAAGACTGGTCTAACTTTAAATCTCCTGTAAAACCAGACTAAGTCACATGAAGAAGATACAGGTGGTAGAAACAAGGACACAATGAGCATTCCAATTATATGTTTTAAAGTCTGTTCTCAGGTATTTTCTTAAATTCACAAGTGGTTCAAAGTTCGGCTGGTATTAGAGATAACACCAAAAAAAGACAGGACCCCTTGTGAATCCGGGCCCTGGTGTATATGTCATCTCCTTTATACACTAAGTCCAGCCACTCCAATATTGATAGCCCTGTATCCATGTGGATCTCGCTCCAACGTGAATCTTACAACATTTCACCAAGTATTGACGAAAATATTATCTAGTTTGCTTATCTTTTGTTGGTTTAGTTTAAACGTATGTTCTTACGAAGAAGTATACACTTGCCTTTGCGTGAGTTACGGAAAATACAATTCTTATCAATTCGACGTTCGTCGAACCTTGTTTATTTATGTATAAACAAAGCAAATTGTGAGAAAGTAACAGTTGTTAGCATTCAAATATAGAGACCCCTGTATATGTGTACCGCATTCATGTTTCAAGGGTGAATGTTCCCTCCATTGTTTTATGCTTTACGAAAGTACTTGCAATACATAATTTAGTGACCAAATTGGGCCAAAGCCAAGATATTGAGAGTTGAGAAACATTTTAGAAATAGCTATAAATAGATCCAAGGACAATTCATGTATTGATCTATAGGGAACCCGCCACTGAGGTCACATTCGGACTACAACAATGGAACAAATGAATTAAACTGATGGACAAACTATCAGCTGTCAAAATAATAAAATTGCAACCATACAAATAAAAACAAGTGTAGCAATAGTAACCTGCTCACCATTTAAAACTTTGAATGATAGACAACGACTAAGTGAAAGTTTTGTATGTGTACTTGTTTATTTTTTGTTTTGTTTTCCAAAATCAGAAGAAATTATATTTTGACAGCTTGTTGTTGCTACATCGATTCAATTCATTTGTTTCATTGTTGTCTTTTGGTGTTGCTAGTAACCTATTGTTTTGTATAATTATATAATATTATATACATATGTTAATAAAATAAAATATTTTCAAGTTAGTCTGCCACGTTCTACCTTCACTCGTTTCAGGAACCTTGTGGTCCCGATACTCAGGGCCCTGAGGATAGGTATCACAAGGTTCCTGAAACGTCGACAGTATCAAGGTAGGACCCGCAAAAATGTTAATTTTATTATTTTTCAAATGTTCTTATTGATGTGAAATAGGTTTTTGTTCTTGAAAAAACATATTACAAAAGTATAAAATAAGAACAATAGGATAATAGAAATGACTATTGGAACAAAGAAACTATCACAAGAGTTAAATTATCTATGAGCGTTACATTTTGGATTACATTGTCTGCTATTTTTATGGACGAAAAATTAATTTTTTAACACACTTAAATAGGTGGTTCCACAGTGTAGGTGCACATACAGCAATATGCTCACCTCAAAATGAACACATTCCATGATAAAAGCTCGCTAAATGAGTTTTTGCATAATAAAAGTTCAATAGTGAAGTGTGCAACAACATTAATTGCGTAATACTGATTCAAGAATGATTCTCGTGGATTGTGCGTAGAGCCATGAAATAGGAGAGAGCCTTATTTGTAACCTGAAAAGAAAGAAAATGTTTACCTTTAGACAATTAACAATATCACCATGTTTACATAAATAATATATCTGTATATATACCTACTCGGTCTCAGTCTCAGAAACCGAATTGTAATTGGGGAGATTATAACATTTATTATGTGCTTCATTGCTATGACGGCGGCTCCAAAACACTCTTTACATAATATACGCCGTATCTTATAATTTATATTAATTTTGGAAAATAATAAACCCAAACCAGCCCGAACCAAGAATCAAACACTAGATAATCTGCATTGGAAGCAATACATTCACAAAGCCTACGAGCCACAAATTGCATTATAGACGAATAATCTAACATACGTTATAATAATTTAATTGAACGCTACTGAGTAATTAAGTGAAGTGTTATTCGTCTATAAGTTCAACTTTTACAATTTAAAAATAAAATAAATCTTAAAGATACAGTGCGGATGATGTCCAAACTAACAGGTGGCTGTATAGGAAATCGTGTGTAACAAACGTATTAAACACGTTTACTGTGAACGTACACCGTAGAAGGTCTCTATGGAGATGGGTACAAACCCCGCCGCCCGGATGACCACGGGCTCGTTTGACCTTGAGATGATGACGCGCATCGAACGCTTGAAGCTCTCGGGGGAATTAAGCCAATCACAGCCGTAGATGGAGTCCCTAACATTCGAGCTCTGAAACAGACGTGCAGTTGATGCACTGCACTTGTACATCGGTACATGCATAGGCGTTACTACGAGGGGGCGCTACCCCCCCCCCCCCCCTCCCCCTTCCCCTCGTAAGCTTCAAGGGGAAGGTGGCAAACATTATACAAACGCCTCTAGATGTTTTGCAATACAGAGTTCTTTTACGTATCTGTATTTCTAAAACGAATTCTAAGGGTTTTTATTTGGTGGAGTTTGATTATTACCTCACGACATTTATATTATGCCAATAATCTTGTTCTTTCAGTTGGGATTGTTCAATAATTCAGTGTTTTGATTACTGTTTTATTTTATTGTATAATTATAGTTCACAGACAAATGAAAAACGCTTAAAATCGTAATTTAGAACACTCAACTTGTAATAACCCACCATGGTCTCGAATAGCATGATTGCTAAAATAGGGACGCTAATTAGCAGGGTACAGAACGATTACTTTATTAATTGGAGTTATTTGTCGTCTGTGAAAGTGCGGAGCTAAAATATTGCATGGTTTATATATATATCGTTAATTCGTTAACGATAAGTTTGCAATAAACAAATAGCCCATCAAATATTTAACAAAAAAGATATTATTACGTTTTATGAATTCGTAAAACTGTTTAGAGAGCAAAATTGACACGGTTAATAAAATATAAACTAAGCTTCAAAATATAAACCGTAAAAGTATACATGTATCGAAATCTTTGTTTATATTTCCAATCCAACCATGGTTATTTTGAGATGACGTGTCAGCAGGAAACTCTTTTCGTCTATTGTAATTCATGGTTTATTGCATTGTCGGTCGTGAGCACTGAAATCTTATACCTTGTATCAAATGTATTTGCAGTTGAATAAATGCAAATCTTTTAGTCGTCTGCCAAATATTTTTTTTAGTAATCGTCCTTTTTTTTATTGAAACACTTTGCCGAAATTCATGTATGTTTTTGTAAAAGAAGGCGAATAAATACTAATAATTTGAGATCATACCTCCTGCGTAATCTCGTTGGAAATCGCACAAAAGAAGAACAATTCCAAGATTGAGAGAAACACCAGATTAGACATTCCGATTTCCTTCATGCCTGTTGACTGGCTCTGCAATAAGTAACAAACAGTATGAGTTCATTATGGGCAAGTTTTTTCCATGTTCAAATTCGTCCCGAATTTTTTTTACCGATTGTTTGACTCTTCGGCTTAAGCACAAACACTGTGTCTACCCTACCCCCCAACTATTTACAGTACAAAGTGTGTTATTACAAATAAGATTTCGTTGTAAGAAATTATTTAAAGAGATCGCGCGCAAGCACGGATCCGTTCTCTGCGCGGACATGCTAGTAATATAACAACTGTACCCAAGGTACTCCGTATGAGAACCTCCCACCCCCTATGACATGAGGGATGAACTGTCCCTGGGCAGGTTGTCTACGAGAAGTAATTAGTATTGATAATAAATCAATAAGCTTTAGAACACTTACCACTGAACAGTACAGAATCAGAAGAGTTGTGAATGAGAGGTTACTTCCAATTTGACACAACAAATGTGTGCTGTAGAATTCTTGTAGATTTCTGACAATCCTGGAAAATAATAATTGTCAAGGCAACAGAATAATGTGATGGAAAGTTGATAATAATGATAAAAATTCTGAACTATCAACTAAGAATGAGGATAGTAGGTACATTCCAATTTTTTGCCGTCACACGGGAAAGCTGTCAGCGAAAAGAAACAGAGCGCATGTGGCACTACCTGTTAGCTTTTATATGAAACCGTGATGCACATCTGAAGCGAATTATCACAACTAAAATCCTGAAGTCCGCCTATTTGTGCATTTGTCTTTTACAAAATGATGTTCACGAGCATAATGTGATTTTCCACAGATATACCGTAACTTACGTCTTATGGAAAGGATTATGAGACGTCTGCCTTTCTGCGAACACTAAATGAGAATTCAATGTTAACAAATCACTATCAACTTTATACTTTTTTCTTGTAGAGTACGGACTTTTAGGAAGTACTTTTTACTTTGTACACGTCAACCTTTCCAATGTGACGGCAACGTGAAAAGTCCCATAACGTACACCCTATTTCTACTTGTAAAGAGTATACTTCTCTCTCTACGTTTTGCTTGCTACTTCCAAGGGTAACTTAGCAGCCATATACCGCTCCATGATACCTCACCTGATCAGATGTTGATGGTGCCTTACGCAAGACTCCAGGCGCTTTGCCACACCCCGTTCAACTGCTAGAGTCCAAGCCCCTCTGCTCCTGTCTTCCTTCACCCTCCTGGAGGCGGCGCTCGTGTCCTGTGAGGACTGGTTCCTCGGGACAAGGACCTCATCAGGACCCAAGCGTCCCAGGACCTCATCAGGAGACCACGAGCCAGGGACTACTCCCATTTCCACCCTTACTTCATCTCTCAACAGTGGTGACACTTTCACCTCCCTCAGCTCCTGATTCATTGTTAGAATCACATCTTCTTTAATGTTAAGTAAATTGCGGTTAAAAATCTTGTATTGATACAGTGTTTGAGCAAAGAGATCAATGATCAAAGTGTCACAAACTGCTATGCAATTAAGAGAACAGAAAACGCTGGTTAATTCGAAAACCATCTTAGGTAAAAAGCAGTGAGTCTTTGAGATGTCACATGGAACAATTGCACTGTGAAAATACAACAGAAACATATAAGGTTACGCATGGCCGACTGATCGTTGTATGGTACACACTATAAGATACCGAGCTAGCTATACCATTGACGTGTTCCAGGTACACCTATCAAAACGTGGAGAAAATCCAAAGTTCCCTACAGTCAATATCACAAATTCCAGGATGATTTACGTACGATTGAATTAAAAGCAAAAAGAAGCACGTAAGAGTGACAATTACTTTTATTTTTGAGATAAAAAATAAGGATACAAAATCTAAAAAAAACTAAAAATTAAAAATCCATCTAAAAAGTTAACTTATTTTATAATGTAAAATCTCTCGATACAATTCGCGTTTTAAGATTTCAGTGCTAATTTCACAGCTAATTCGTGGTTTCAGCAATAATCGCGAACTGAAATTGTTTACATTATATCGTAATTCAAGTGACTCGTGCACTAACTGAATTTGAAGTGATTACTGCAATTTTGAAAAATAATCTGGAATCGGTCGTCATTATTTTTGCACATTACCTGGTGCGTGAGCTACCTTTTTTTAATTGTTCACAATATCCAGGTGAAGATGAAGCAAAGAAAGTATAGCAAGTGCTATTTTCTTATAAAACTATATTTTAACCTTTTAACACTATGGAAGCATAAACAGGAAGCGACTTAACCCGGGTAGCTGCATTAGAGCGAATTCTTTATTGCGCGAAACTACGTTAGCGCGAAAAACACGTGAGCCCTTACGTAATTTCGCTCAAATACAAATCGACAAAAGGGCGAAAAGCGAAATCCTATCCACGCGAAACATCAAAAGCGCGAAACCACGCTAGAGCGACACTTTTCTTTTCGCTCTAGTGCAGTTTCGCGCGAACGTTTTCGCGCAGTCGGGTGTACCAGTCAACAAACAACTGAGCGAAACTGAACAACGCGAAATTTCGCTCTAACGCAAGTGTTGATGATATTTCTTGCATTTGAGCGAAACTGCAATAGCGCGAATACCTAAAAGCGCGAAACCACGTTAGCGCGAAAGGCGGCTGCGCGAAACCCTATAAGCGCGAAATGTTGTTAGAGCGATTTCGCGCTAACGAGGTTTCGCTCAAATCATGTTTCTTTCTATTGCAAGTGGTCGAGCCAGGTTAGCGCGAACTTGCATTTGAGCGAAACCTTCAAAGCGCGAATGTTGTTTCGCGCTAACGAGGTTCGCTCTTATGCAGGTGGTCCGGAGCTACGGTAGCGCGAACTTGCGTTTGAGCGAAACCCTACTAGCGCTACCTGTGTGCCGAATGTGAGAACCCCCAAGCCCCTGATTGCCACCACCCACTTCACATGGAAGTAAAGCTGGTTGCGGTCGTTTTACAAAATAGAGGAAACCTATGGCTAAACTATCAATCTGAGCTTAAATTAAGCGGAGCTGTATCTCCGTTTAAAATCGTGAACCGAGTTTATAAATGCCAATGAAGGTTAAATAAATAAATTTGTAATTATATAGTCTACCCACTCAGTAACTAAACTGACTTTCAGTGGGGGACATTAATTTATAGCGACTAGACCAACCCTGTAGGCTCCGATTACCAATCGAAAGGTCTATATTTCAAATATGAAACATATGAATCAATGATTGGACAGTGCGGACACCTGCGGACAATATGCCAGAATCAACAAGGGCGATTCAGAACTACTTTGAATTAATTGAGTGCTTCGTTGCTAGGACGGCTCCAAAGTAACTGTTGACTTATTCCTAAGCCAAGAAGTGATAAAATTGAATCCATATTAGAAGTTAAAAAAACTTTTGCCTGAAGCGGGATTTAAACCCGGGACCTTCTGCATTGGAAGCAGGGATGCTAACCACTGGACCAACGAGCCACCACTGGAACATCGATTCAATACTTGGCTTCGCTTAAAATAAACGTTTTACAGTGTTAATGAACGTCTTTAAACTTGTCATTCAACATTTTTTGGGGTCAAAAGAATCGAAAATCAATTTGAAAAACTGTTAACAAAACAGCCATGGCGTATAGTGCGAAGTGGAGAGCATGCTTGCTTTTCTTCCAAAGTAAAGATTTTCGTGGTTCAAACCCAGGCAGCGTCCTTTTTTAACCACTTATTATTATTCAGCATAATGTTTGTATGTATGAACAAGACAATGGTACAAGATAAATCTTAAAACATTTATTATCGTGTGGTAATTTAGCCCTTGTCACTGCCATAGTTTGCTGTGTCTTCCCCATGTTATTTACACGTGTTATTACACGTGTGTTGAGTGTGTGTTGAGATGAAGTTTCGATATACAATATGTATTGTGTACAAGAAAATAGAGAAACTATAGTTATATCGCTAAATATTTCAACAAATTTGCTACCTATTTAGTTGATGGTCTACAGTCTACACAAAAACGTAATGCGTAATGGTAATGGTTAATGCATATGCGTGAAACGTATAGAACGCGATGATTATGATTTTTCCGTACGTTACGTAATGGTTAACGTATTAAGTGGTTCTGAACGACACCTAAAACATAGGCGGGCCGGTATACAAACAAACACGTAAGCGTAAAGACTGTTTATACCAAGATATTACTATGTTCTGTGAATTTGTTTGACAAGTGTGGCCAGACATTGGCAAGAGTTTTGTTGTCAGTTTTATATTTCCAAACAATATTAAACAATGCCGGTGTAACAACATAGTATAGAATTTTATAGTGTGGCATAAGGTCCGAAACTACTTGTTGAAAATACTTTTGGCGTGCGTTGGTCCGTAACGTGTTGAAAATGATATGCCGAGCGGTCCGAAGCCCCAGGCCCCCAATCTCAAGCGTTTCAAGCTGGCGGCGATTAAAAATAAAACAATATTAAAAAGCTCGTATTTTCCGCTAGACCGGCTGTGTGTATTATGTCATTATACATACAAAAACTATAGAAATATAATTAACTAGCAGTTGCCCGCCGTGGCTTCGCTCACGTGGATTTTAGGTTTTTGTACAATTATTGTGGTACACACAAAGTAGAAATACACATATTTATTTATTTTTAACGAGGAATCTAAATACCTATTTTCAAGTCTGTAACATGTACGGTTATTGAGATATATATGTATTTACATAAAAAAAATCACCCCCGCCCCTTTTTCACATCCTTTATTTTGATTTTTGGAAAACCAATTCACATCCCTTATTTTGATTTTTGGAATACCAATTTTCAAGTCTATAACATGTTCGGTTTATTAATAATAAAATCCACCCCTTCCTTTTTACCCCCCCCCCCCGTTCTCACCCGTCTTAAATTGAGTTTTGAAAAATTGTAAAACACGTGATTATTTATTCTTAAAGGAGAATCGAAATCCCAATTTTCACGTCTGCAACAGCAACCGTTTTCGAAATATACGTTTATCCTCATTAAATAATTCACTCCCTCTTTTAACCCCCCCCCCTCCCCCCCCCCCCCCCAACTGGATTTTTGAAAAAATTTAAAACAATATTGTTGACGGGTTTTTAAAGGAGAATCTAAATATCAAATTTCAAGAATAATACATGTTCCGTTTTTGAGATTTGAAAAAATCACCCCCTGCTTACACCCTCTGAACTAGATTTGCTAAAAATATAAGAATACGTGTTTATTTATGTTTCAAGAAATATCTTTACCAATTTCCAGGTCTGTAACGTTTATCGTCATCGGTTTTTTGAGATATAGGAATTTTAAAAACAAATCCATCCCCGCTTCTGCGTGGCGCTCCATTATTTTGGTTATATCTCCCGAACCAATAACCATACGTAGTTCTAGTTTAAAAAATAATTTTATCATAATTCATAATATACCGATTAATTGATGACTAGTGACGTACCCGCCCTCTGGCATCACAAAGTCCCAGAGTTGGGACAAATCCGCTGACAGTTACGAATTCACGCGCATAACATATTTTTTGATGATGAATTTTATCACATAATTATTAAGCGAGCGAAGCGAGCGTTTCCACGAGACTCTTATGGCACTTCGTTCTGTTTTTTTTTTTTTTTTTTTTTTGTACTAGACTCTAATGGCACTTCATTCTGTTTTTTTTTTGTTTTTTTTTTTTTTTTTGTTTTTATGTCCGTCGATAGCGGTCGAACGGAAAGTCCGATCAACTTGAAATTTGGACCATCCACAAGCCTCGATGTGGATTGAAGGTGTATAGTTTTGAGGCAAAATCGTTCGAAAAGTTACAAAGTTACACCATAGTCACTGCAAAAAAGTTTTCTGAAACAAAATGGCGGCAAAATGTGAGATAGCCATATTTTTTTAAAGCTTTTTCCGATCACGAATATGTTCATGTTATGGCGATTTGATAAATATTGGCAAAGTTACACAAAAGTTACTCGAAAATATATTTCGGGAACGCAGTAACAGCAAAATGTGAGGTGGCTATCTCATAGTAAATTTTTGTCCGGTCACGAATGTACTAATGTAAACTCGATCTGATACATATTAGAGGCAGAAATTACATTTCTATTTCTGTCAATAACTGTTAGTAACGGTGGCGGACCGCGGCGAAAACATGACAGCGAAAATTCTTAGCAACGCACATGCACTGCATCCAACAATGTTGGGAAGTATAATAGCTATGGAAATTAGAAACAGTTTTGCAATGCGCATTCTTGAATTGTTGTTAATTGTTGTTTGTATTAGCATTAAAATCTTTTCGCCAGAAAGTTCGTAGATATTGACGCGCTCGCTTATCAACGCGTCAAACAGAGCGTTTTCCTAGTATTACTTCTATGTACATATTTTTTTACGAATACACCTGTGTAATAAAGCGAGCGAAGCGAGCGTTTCCACGAGACTCTTATGGCACTTCGTTCTGTTTTTTTTTTTTTTTTTTTATGTCCGTCGATAGCGGTCGAACGGAAAGTCCGATCAACTTGAAATTTGGACCATCCACAAGCCTCGATGTGGATTGAAGGTGTATAGTTTTGAGGCAAAATCGTTTGAAAAGTTACAAAGTTACACCATAGTTACTGCAAAATATTTTTCTGAAACAAAATGGCGGCAAAATGTGAGAAAGCCATATTTTTAAAGCTTTTTCCGGTCACGAATATGTTCATTTAATGGCTATCTGATCAATATTGGCAAAGTTACACAAAAGTTACTCGAAAATATTTTTCTGAAAAACAGTAACAGCAAAATGTGAGGTGGCTATCTTGTAGTACATTTTCATCCGGTCACGAATATACTAATTTAGACGCGATCGGATACGTATTAGAGGCAGAAATTACATTTCTATTTCTGTCAATAACTTTAGTAACGGTGGCGGACCGCGGCGAAAACATGACAAAGAAAATTCTTAGCAACGCACATGGCATTGCATTCAACAATATCGGGAATTATAATAGCTATGGGAATTAGAAAAATTTTTGCAATGTGCATTCTTGAATTGTTGTTAATTGTTGTTTTTATTAGCTTTGAGATCTTTTCGCCAGAACGTTCGTAGATATGGACGCGCTCGCTCATCAACGCGTCAAACAGAGCATTTTCCTAGTTCGTAGATAAAGATATATTTAAATATATATTTACATTATTATTTACTATTGAGCTTTTGTAATGTTTTTTTATTTACGACACGACAAGTATCTTTCAATTTAAAAACCAATAACAAATGCAGGGTGCACGTTATAGATTGGTGCATGTGCATCTGTAACAGAGATTTAGACATTGTGATATGAAATGAACTGAGTATATTACTAATGTTTAAGCTATTCAGGTTTTCGTCCTCAAGGAACTCGTCTACTGAGTAGTAAGCATTACACGCCTTCCTTTGCTCGACCGTTACCAGCTTTACTTCCATGTTAAGTGAGTGGTGGCAATCACGGGCTTGGTCGTCCTCATACTCGCCACACAGGTAGCGCTAGGAGCGTTTCGCTCAAATGCAAGTTCGCGCTTAAATGGCTCCAGACCGCCAGCATAAGAGCGAAACCTCGCTATCGCGAATTCGCTCAAACAACATTTCGCGCTTATAAGTTGCGATCAAATGCAAATTCGCGCAAACGCAACTCGACTGTCTCTATTTGAGCGAAACCACGTTTGCGCGAAAGTCACTGAGAACAGTTTTCGCGCAATTGCAAGTTCGCTAAATTGAAAAACAAGGAACCTTATAACAGCGAAACCACGTAAGCACGAAACTATATAAGAGCGAACCTACGGAACCGTGAAATGCGTTTGCGCGAAACCTCGTTAGCGCGAAATATCGTTTGCGCGATAACGTCCTTCGCGCTAACTTCGTTTCGCGATAGTAATTTTCCGGGTAGCTGCATTAGAGCGAATCCTAGTTGCGCGAAACTACGTTAGCGCGAAAAACACGTTAGCCCTTACGTAATTTCGCTCAAATGCGAATCGACAAAAGGGCGAAAAGCGAAATTCTATTTGCGCGAAACTTCATCTGAGCGAATTTCGCGCTAACGGGGTTTCGCGCTATTGAAAATTCGCGCTAGTGCATACGGTCCACTTAACCATTCAACAATTAAATAGGCAACTGCATATAGCCTGATAGGGAACATATCTATTGAGCGAAAATTTAAGTACGCGAATCGTCTATTGCGCGAAAGCTCTAGTGCGCGAAAACTCTAGTCCGCGAATAGTCTAATGCGCGAATGCTCTAATCCGCGAAAACTCTAGACCGCGAAAACTCTAGTCCGCGAAAACTCTAGTCCGCGAAAAATATATTGAGCGAATAATTAAATGCGCGAATCTTCTAGTCCGCGAATACTTTAGTGCGCGAATGATCTAATGCGCGAAAACTCTAGTCAGCGAAAACTCTAGTCCGCGAATAGTCTACTGCGCGAAAAATATACCGAGCGAAGAATTAAACTAGCGAATAGTCTATTGAGCGAATGTTCTAATACGCGAATAGCCTAATAAGCGAAAACTCTAGTCCGCGAAACCTCTAGTCCGCGAAAGCTCTAGTCCGCGAAACCGGTCCCAACCACTACGTTCCAAAAACATCGCCTGACTAGTGCAGGCCACCCTGGATGGTAGGCGATACGCTACACCGGAGCATTGCTAGTTGTGTGGATGCAGGCGTCTTCTTCAGTTCGCGAGGTTCTGACACGGGAGGACGCTGGTTCGATACCCACCACCGGCTATCCTGACAAAGTCTTTCAAGGAGTTTTTCCGAGGTTTTTCTCCGTCATAAAGACAATGTCGGGTTTGAGTCATACTAACAGCCCTTGGACAACCCTCCCCACGCATCCAATACCACAATAAATTGTTAGTAACCTGAATATGGGCAAGTTGTCTCTGGGCGGTTTCCTACTAAAAATTATTACATTATTATTATAAACATGTAAAAAACAGAAAGATGATGGTATAATTAAATTCAAAATTGACAGGAATGGCATTATGTGTTTGACTATATTTATATGTTTGGTGGATATAGTGTGGCATCCAGGGCTTGACTTTGGCAATAGGCCTACATTCACGGCATATCAGCACAACAAATTCATATCAAATGACTGAACTTCTTTTAGTTTTTCACGCTTCATACGATCGAACAACGGTGGTTATATTTGGACGTCAATCCGTTCAGATAACAGAATGTATTCAAATAAAATTGACATGTGAAACAACTGGCGTAGAGGAAGGCTCCACCCCCGCCCCCCCTCCAAACGAACCAACTAAACTCGTGAACATTTTATGTTAATGCAACTAATGGCATTCAGCATTATTTTAAAGCATAATGGTATCAGTTCTAGCATACAGTAATTATTCTAAATGCAAATCTTATTACTGTAAAGGCATTTTACTGCCTCAATCTAAGGTAATTTTACTAAATTATCCAATCCCTTTTCTTTAGTGTAGTAAATACCAATTCGCCTGACACCCCTACCCCCCTCTGAATTAAATCCTGCGTGCGGTAATGATGGAAAATTAAATTACTTCTACTATTAAGTAAAGTTTAAACGATAAAGGCATGCCCTATTGATGACAAATTATCCTAGAAATATTTTGGAATCAGACACTAAACAGAACATGGATAACTGAGTTTCAAGTTGATTTGATAGTTTCAAATTCAGTACCGAGGGAGAGAGAACACGATGATTGAACTTAGTTTCCGTTTTCGATACACTCACAGCCACTAAAGCACGTTATAAATTATTCAATACTGGTAGGTAATTTTTTATATGTCGCATGGGCTCCTCATATTCTGCACTACGCTACTGTGTGAAAATAATGCATTTATTCGTAAATGGCGGATGTAACCCCTGGATGGTAGGCGATACGCTACACAGCGGAGCATTGCTAGTTGTGTGGATGCAGGCGTCTTCTTCAGTTGGGGTGTATATGGGGATGACAATGTTCGCTTCAGCCTCATCGTGACGACCATGATTATGTTTTACTTAATCAATAAAATATATGAGATAGCAATGTGTAAATATTAAATTCATTATATATGCTCACGTTAAGTGAAGACAATGGACTTATGAAATATGTTGTTGCATTTTATTTTGTTCAAGTGATATTTGGGCTTTACGCTCATATTTTGGCCACGAGGGTAATCGAGACGGTGCTTGGGTAATTACAAATATGAAAAACGCCACATGGCATCCATACCCAAGCCAGGATTCGAACTTGGAAAGCAACAACCGCGGTTTAATAGAATCACGCGTCACGCCAAACGCTGGCTTGTTATTTAAACCATAACCCCTGATTGTAGGCTGAAATGTGAATAATAAACTTACAATAACGTGCTCGAAAGTGAATATAATCCATAATAGAACTCCAGTTCTTCCAACGTATAGACAACTAGATAAAATAACTTTAAATTATTGTGCCAAGAAGAAGTGGTTGTTATTTGCGTTCTGACATAAAACCTACCCATACCCATATGGATACGTACACTCCCGTTGCATGCACTGTCTTACCTTTACGTTCATTACACACAACGAAATAGTGTGACATGCGTCGTTTTCGTTACAATATTCTCTTGAGAATTACTTGAGAATTGAGAATCACAACAAAATTGTAGTATTTTGATATTACTATTAACAAGCAGAAGGTGACTGTTACTATCCACGATTTACTTTACGTATGGTGTACATACAAATTATGACATGTTTGTTTATAGCCAACTTCAGTTTTATGGATAATCTACGGATATAGCAATTCTAATATAAGTATGCCCTGACTTGACATCGAACACAGATCTGCGGCATTGCACGCCATTGCTCTTCCCACTTGAGATACCGGGACGACATAAACTAACTTCTATTAAATTGATTAATTTGTTGTTGTATTGTTGACACATCGAACAGTGGACTGCATATACCGCAAAAATGTTTTACGTTTTGTAATTATATTTAAAAGTAAAAATTAATATATTCTCTTTGTATATACTCTCGATTCGTAATATCCTCGAATACAATAATCATATAAGCAAGTTGTGTTTGTTAAATTTTATCTTATTGGTAATCTACTTTGAAGAAATGTCATGTGTTTCATCACTTGTAAAAAAGAAGTAGAACACTTCAGATTAATTGGATGATTGATATAATTTAATTAAATAAAAATAAAAAATTTGTATTTTTATTTAAGTAAATACATTTAATGTGTTCATATTTACGAAGTTGTCAACTAATTTAGTAGAAGATGAAAATTAAAAAAAGAGGAAAATTCCCTTTTAAATACGTATTAACATTTGTTTATTGATAATTCGCCAAGACACATGCCATGTATAGTGGGGAAGGGGCTTGGGGGCTTCAGCCGAGTCAATTCCCCCTTAGCCTCCCCTGAAATCCCGTCGTTTAATTAAATTATTACATTTTAATATAATTAAATAAACATATGATCACAACCATTTTTTATATACCAACCACTAACCATTTTTAATATATAATATTAATTTGTAAAGTACAAGACCAACCCTCATTTAAACCTTGGACAAATTTGGAAGGTGACGATATTTCGGGTCTTCTTACATTTTTTTTTCTTTTACCACCAGTGAAAATCGCGACGATGAGTGAGTGCTTAATTTATGAAGAAGCATTCATGTCATGGTTAACATGCGCTACACAGGATTCAAATCTGAATGCCAGAACCGCGGTTTACTACTCTAACGACAAGCCGTCAATGACCGCCTATCGTTGGCTTTGGTTCATTTTACATGCATATGATTTACCATGAAAAAGCATAGTAATATTATCTGAATATTTTAACTCCAAGTAATGTGCGCGTGGTAAATTAAAGGTTGCTCTTCTTGTGTTATTAATTACATAATCGAAATAATCAAATCACTTACCGATACCTTACATATTCATAACAAAAATATGCTGTCTGCGCTGTGTATTATACCGAAATGGACGTAAGCGCAAATTTGTTATAACTAGAGTTTTTGTATGTGTCGTTTATCTTGATTTATTACCATTAATAATTCGTGAAGCAATAAGAACCTGGAATACACGAATATTACTTTTAATATTACTGAATAGAATAGACATTAAATAAATAAATAAAATAAAATGTGTAAACCAATTGGGTGTGATAACGTGAACATGCTGCTTGTGTGGAGACATCATTGTAAATAAATCACTGTATTGTTAACCTACATCAGTATAAGAATACTTATTACTACCTAGTAAAGTTACGGTGAAAACTAAAATACTGGGAGATTGAGATATCTATTTTCTCCACATCTAAATAATACTTGTGTCAATTGTGATTGAGTGACAACGTCATTTGACGTTATCAGGAGTGGACCACCTGACAGCACAAAATGTATAATACGTGATATATATACGCAAACAGGTAACATTAACAAGCAACCGCTCGCAATCGGTGATGATGACGGGGTGATGGTGAGGGGGGGGAAGGGGGGGTGACCCTTGGCGGCACGGTAGGTTAAGCGCAAGAACGGCACATCAATATTCTTGGCAGGCGGTCTGAGTCGAACGTTTTCAGGTCCGACAATATACACAGTATACCTGACCGCAGATATCCTGCTGCGCCTTAATGCAAAGAAAACTCTAATGCGCGAAAGTTCTATTGCGCGAAAACTCTAGTCCGCGAAAACTCTAGTGCGCGAATAGCCTATTGCGCGAAATTTCTAGTAAGCGAAACCTTAGGTGCGCGAAGAGTCTAGTCCGCGAACACCTTAATGTGCGAAAAATCTGTTGCGCGAAAACTCTAGTCCGCGAAAACTCTAGTGCGCGAATAGCCTATTGCGCGAAATTTCCAGTAAGCGAAACCTTAAGTGCGCGAAAAGTCTAGTGCGCGAAATATCTAGTTAGCGAATCTTCTAATGCGCGAATACTCTAGTGAGCGAAAGTTCTATTGCGCGAATGATCGGGTGCGCGAATTTCGCTAACTAGAACTTTCGCGCACTTAAATTTTCGCTCAATAGCTATGCAGCCGCATGATAGATATGCCCTATATTCTGTATCCGGACAATGGGACTTAAATACACATTTTTAATTATTTCATAGAGTATATTACATAATGTTGTCTCATTGTGAAGGACGTTGCATAATAATATGTATCATGTTATGTGCAAACACGTGTATATTTCATTGTAACATGGTGTGAATTATTGAGAATAAATAAAACAAACTAATTGCATATTTCTCATACCATGATAATCATACTTGTATAGATATATACAGTTTTAATTTAAACTGATAATTTTATTTCTGATGGTGTAAATCACGTTTGTAAGTTCAGTTCATCTTCAGCGTATAATAATCTATGTAAGAACAACACCAACACCACTTACCTAAAGAGTATTAATCGCTTGTTAAATATAGCTAAAGCAGAAAATACTATTACAAATAGGAGAGTATACCCAAAGAAATAATATAAAAAATAATGTGATATAAACTTTGATATGACTCTCGCCGTCCTAACAAATGATTTGGCAAGTGTATTCTTGTGTTTTTTATGAAGCTTTTCAATACGACGACACAGTTGTGTCATTTTCTCTGAACGATAAATATATTTATGCAGTTTTATGACAGACGTCATGTAGTACAATATTAGAAACATGTGTTCTGTTAATGTTTCAATATTGTGAGAAATGCTAATCATACTAATGACCAGCCAAGCAATATTGAAGTATGATACTGCAAGTATGAATCGAGGATAGTAATAACCCATTGACATCTTCGTCCTTGTATTATCAGACCAAAAACCTGTAACAAATCATGTTTGTAGCCATAACTTACGTTCTGTAATCAGCAATCACTTGGGAGTGTATGAATCTTAGAACAGGACATCTGCTAAATGCAGTTTTATAATAACTTTTTTGATTGTTTTTTTTTTATAGAATTAGTATCCAGAACAGTTGACGTCGTCTAACCAGATGCAAAAAGTATAATATTACATTCAAAGATGTGTACATACAAAATAAAATGTAATTAAGAAAAAAAAATGTGGTGTTGATATTTAACACAACTTACTTACTCATTCATGTGAAGCACATTTTTTTAATTCAAAAGTTTAAATTTAAATGTTTTTGTGCCTTCTTTATAGAAACATTCTGAGCAACTGTTTAGGCATTTTGAATCGAACATATGTTGCTAAAGGGTAGCATCATAATTGCTAATAAAAATAGTTATTTCTAATACTATATCTAGATTCAAGACAAAGGTCGTGCACCATACGGTATGTGGAAATACATTAAATTAAAATTATCAAATAGTTGGCAAATACAACACTTTATATTGTTAATAATCATTGTGATGCCCCGTTCTTGACATCTCCATTTTGGTCACAGTCCTACATTTTCATATCAAAACCTTTTTTTCCAAAACTTAAACTACCCAGCTGGTAACTGATTCCATTGAACAACTTACCCATAAATCCCCACAGTCTCTGATAGTAACCAAGGACTCTGGTATCTATTTCATCCCCTTTGTCTCCGATGTCTAACCATTCTATAATTGAAATGCAAGTCTCCATGTTTTAACAGCGATACTTCACCCTTCGTTCGGTAGCGGCTTCAAATACTCGACTACCTAAAGCAAAGTGTGGCTGGCACTATTCAATATGGTTACCGTTTAGTGGATCCCAGAAATGAAATGTATTCCATTCTGTTGAATGCAAGCCTATGATCGTTGGGTGTGTCATGACAAGCGATCCACTTACAAAGTGCCGTATACAATGCATATGCAATCATAAACGTAACCCGTGCATTGATCTATATGTCGATTCATTTCATATTTATACCGGTAATAGATTTGCTTTGACTGGTATTGTACTTCTGATCCCATTTGCGAACAATTTGCGATATTTTATTAACTAAAATGTCATGTGTACTTCAAACCAAAATATGCCTACATATGACATTTGGCACGCATTGTATTATATTTTTTTCAACAATAATTAGTTTCAATATTTCAATCAGTTTGGAATTTTCGTTATATCATGGTCGATATTGAAACGTGATGTTTCGTGTTTCGTTTCCTATCAATATCACAGAAATTACTTTGTTTTGTGTTTTCGATAGGTCAATTGGTCCGAAATTCACGGTAAATGAATATGAATATATAATCTTTTGTCTGCCATATAAAACAAATAAGCTGGTATAGGACAATTGCAATGTGACATGTAACTTTATAGTTGGGTCAATAGTAACAAATATTGATTATTAGAGGTTATAATGTGAAAGTACTTCGCAAGGTCGCCAGTTCTTTACCTCTCATCCTGACTCAGGCTTTCCTCAGTCAAGAAGCAAATCCTGAAATTACGTCCTGTTCAGAACCCCTTGTAGATCTTTTACCCTATAGAGCTAGTCAGTTGCTTGAAGAAATATCTCTGGGAAGCTTTCGCATTGAACAAATAAATAAATACAAAAATAAAATAAAATAAATTCACGTTTAGAGTCTACCCACTCAGTAAAGAAACTGATTTTCAGTGGGGGCCTTTAATTTAAAACGACTTAACCAACCCTGTAGGCTTCGAACACCATCGACGAGTGAGCGATAACTACTCAAAGATCGATATTTCAAATACAAAACATATGAATCAGTGATTGGACAGTGCGAACACCTGCGGACAAAGTCAGCATCAACAAGGCTGATTCAGAACAACTTTGAATGTATTGATTTAATAATTAATTTATTGCTAACAAATATTATTTCTCATTTAAATGATACATTCTTAACGTACGAAGATAATGGTTTAACTAATCATCTGCCAAACCCTAGAGTGCATATACGTAACACGTGGGTATCAATGAGGGCCGTCCACTCTAACCCAACAAGGGCAGAGAGAATGAATGACGGGGGTAATAGACCGGAACACACATAGGGAAACCCTCCCCCCCCCTGCGGAATTTTGGTGACCTATATATTATGATATAATGATAAATTTGGAGTATAATTTGACTTGTTGGCCACATGGCCAGTGGTGGGTGTGGCACCCAGGGGTGTCCAAAGGGTGAATTTTGCTGATTTTGTGACCATAAATTATTTTTTTACAGCCAAACCAATAAACAAACTACAAATGTGATTTTAGATTCGTGTTTAGAATCACAAAGTTAATGTCATTCATATTTTTTGAACCCCAATATTGCCCGGAAATCAAAATTTTGATTTTGGGGTTATGCCCCTAAAATGGTCAAAAATATATTTTTTCAAAAAAATCTTCAATAATAAGATACTGTTGTATATTTTAAGTAAAAATTAGTTTGTTGGCCACTTCTCAAGTCCTGGGTGTGGCACCCAGGGGTGCCCAGAAGTTGCATTTTTCTGTTGATTTAATTATTACCATATTTTTTAACAGCTAAACTAATGAACATATTGCCCATATGATTTCATATTCGTGTTTTGAATCAAAAATTTAGTTTTATTCATATTTTTTTATTTCCAATATTGCCCGGAAATCAAAATTTTGTTTTTGGGGCTATGTCCCTAAAATGGTCCAAAATATTCTTTTTCAAGAAAATCTTCAATAATTAAATACTTTTGTATATTTAAAGTAAAAATTAGTTTGTTGGTCACTTCTCAAGTCCTGGGTGTGGCACCCAGGGGTGCCCAGAAGTTGCATTTTTTATGTTGGTTTAATTATTACAATATTATTTTACAGCTTAACTAATAAACATATTGCCAATATGATTTCAGATTCATATTTGAAATTACAAAGTTAGTTTAATCCATATTTGTCGAACTCCCATATTGCCCGGAAATCAAAATTTTGATTTTGGGGTTATGTCCCTAAAATGGTCAAATATTACCGTTTAACAAAAAATCTTCAATAATTAGATAGCACGATATATTTTAAATAAAAATTAGTTTGTTGGCTACTTCTCAAGTCCTGGGTGTGGCACCCAGGGGTGCCCAGAAGTTGCATTTTTCTGTTGATTTAATTTCACAATATTTTTTTAGAGCCCCACAGATAAATAAAACAGAGTTTTGATTCCATTTCAGTGTTAATAATGTCAAATCTAGCTTTATCTGTATTTTTACAGTTTTGAAATGTGCCCGGAAATCAAAATTTTGATTTTGAGGTAACTGTCTCCATAAGAAAACCAATGGCCGTAATTGCCATAAATCTACAATAAATTGTATACAGTGCAAAAGTAAATAAACTTGTTAAATGATCAGTTTGGTTGATAGGTGTGCCCAAAGGGCAAATTTGGATGGTTTTGTTTTCACCATAAACTCCTTTTTTACAGCCAACAAACTGATTAGTATTTGTTAATTTTGACTTCATATTCGTGTTAAGAATAGCATGAGTTTTAATCTACTTGTATTTTAAATACTATTTGCCTCAAAATCAAAATTAAAATTTCAATTTTGCTATAATTTCCTCGAGAAGTGGTCAAAAAGTGGTACTTTTCTTAGGTCTTCAAAAGTTGGCATAAAGTACACCTAATTTTTATAAACATTTAAAACGCATTTACATTTCACATTTATATATTTTTATTGATAACATTTTACTTGTCTGTTATGAGCTTTTGGAGGGGGGGTTGTCAAGATTTAATTTTGAGGTTATGCCACAATGCGTTCATAACGCTTTCATAAATCCCTACTTGTTACCAGGCGAATGATTGTATGCGTATGCCATTATGATTAGTTACTTGGTATGGAGTACTCTCAATTTTCAGTCGGTAGTGACTAGTGGTTTACTCGAGAACTAAGTAACATTGTAGATTTCGTGCTTTATGTTTTCTCATAAATTGTAGAACTTTGTTCATGATGGTGTGAAGTGACTGTAACACGTAACATAATGTAAACTACTTTGCTTTATCAGAGAGTGCTGGATTTCCGTTTACTTGTTTTAAATTAACGCAAAAGACAAATATAATATAATTATTTGGAAAGTGATGTATAGTAATTTGGTATGTAAGTTTGTGTAACTAAAATATGAAATCAATACCCAAATTAATAATTTAAAGTATGCCTGGTGCATTTGAAATCATATTACAAAACGTGTATTGGAGGACAATAAGAAACAAGGCCAAAAGTAAGCGAGTTTCAAAATTGTTTGTAAACTAAAATAAATATTACTATCTACATAGCGTGCAATTTGTTTGGAGTATTAAAAAGTGAAATTTATTTTACGTTAATGTTATTAAGTAGGCGTATTTTCCTTATAGCACAATGGCGAGGATTATTCAAAACAATTCGATATGATACCAAGATGTGATGTGAGTGCCTACTTTTTTTAGTGTACACGCGAAATTGAATTGTTTGTGATCTAGAAAATGTGTTAGCCATCAGGATCGATGCTTAAAAAACTACCGAAACAAATCGAGTTGGATAGAACATTGAAAATCTAAGTGCCCATTTTAATAGTTTAGAATATAAACGAGATAATGAAATGCTTGTTGTTCCATTAATGTATTGGGCACGTACTCATTACGGGGTACGCACAAAATACTGTTGGTCAGAATCCCATTTTGCAAAATACATTGCGATAGAAATGTTGCTGACAATGAAACGCGGACGCCCATAAACATTTCACAGATTTCTGGCGATAAGATAAGCCCTGTTTTTTGGTCACGTTTACAACGGCCACACACACAAGTAACAAAGTAATATACAAGTAAATAAAAAAAGTATAGATGATGCTGCAACCGAACCAAAATACAAACTTCTATTTATAAAAATCTCAAATCAAGATTTGATAGAGTATCTCAGTCGGTTTGAGTATGCAAGAAAGTTACCGTCGACAGAACAATCAAGAGACAAAACTGAAAATAGCGTCTTGAACACATGAAGCAACCTTTGACTTTACGAGGACTATCAACATAAAAGCAAATACACTACAAAATCAAACAAATATAATCAAGGAAATATATCTACAAAATCAAATTTATCAAATAATAAATAAATATCTACAAAATCACATTTGCCCCCTCCCCCGCCTGCACCCTCTCGTAACAGACCAATATTAACATACTTGTAATTATTTTTATAAATTAAGTGTACTTTATACCAGTTATACCAGTCAGATCTAAGGAAACATATCACTTTTTGACTAGGTCTGGGGGAAATTATTCCAAAATTTTGATTTTGGCCTTGGAATCATCAATATTTTGCGTACAATTTCAAAAATGAAATTTGCTTAAAACTCAGTTGTCATTCTAAAGATGAATATGAAGTCAGAATTAAAATAAACTCATAAGCTTGGTTATAAAATAAAAACTTTCCGGTAAAAAAAATCAGCCAAATTCACACTTCAGCCACCCATAAAAGAACCACACCGACAATTTAACAAGTTTATTTATTTATAAATACCAATTGGGGGCACTGTATACAATTAATTGTAGATTTATGGTACAAACTGCCATTGGTTTTCATTTTGGAGGCAATAACCTAATTATCAAAATTTTGATTTCCGGGCACATTTCAAAACTATGAAAATACGGATAAAGCTGGATTTGACATTCTTAACACTGATATGGAATCAAAACGTTGTTGTATTTTATCCGTGGGGCTCTAAAAAAAATAGTTTATAGCAAGAAAATAAACAGAAAAGTGCAAAATCTGGGCACCCCTGGATGCCACACCCACGACTTTAAAAGTGGCCAACAACCTTATTTTTACTTAAAATATATCGCGCTATCTAATTATGGAAGATTTTTTGTAAAACAGTAATATTTGACCATTTTAGGGACATAACCCCAAAATCAAAATTTTGATTTCCGGGCAATATTGGAAATAAAAAAATATGAATAAAACTAAATTTGTAATTCTAAACACGAATCTGAAATCATATTGGCAATATGTTTATTAGTTTAGCTGTAAAAAAATATGGTAATAATTATATCAACAGAAACATGCAACTTCTGGGCACCCCTGGGTACCACACCCAGGACTTGAGAAGTGGCCAACAAACTAATTTTTACTTAAAATATACAACAGTATCTTATTATTGAAGAGTTTTTTGAAAAAATATATTTTTGACCATTTTAGGGGTATAACCCCAAAATCAAAATTTTGATTTCCGGGCAATATTGGAGTTCAAAAAATATGAATTAAATTAACTTTTTGATTCTAAACACGAATCTGGAATCAAATTTGTAATTTGTTTATTGGTTTGGCTGTAACAAAATAATTTATGGTCACAAAATCAGCAAAATTCACCCTTTGGACACCCCTGGGTGCCACACCCACCACTGGCCATGCGGCCAACAAGTCAAATTCTACTCCAAATTCATCATTCTATCATAATATATCGGTCTCCAAAATTCCGCAGGGGGGGGGAGGGTCTCACTAATGGTGTGTTCCGGTCTATAAGGGAGACGGAGAAAAAAAGAAGGAGGGATTCTGCACAAGATCTGCGATATTATAGAATTATTGGACTTCATTGTTAATCCTCGTTATTGCTAAAACATGTGAGAATATATTTTGACCAGATGAGTGAATGTTTTAGTGCATTGCAGTTTGAAACTGTTCACACGAATTATTGTAGCTTCACACTATGCATTCTTCGGTCATATAACAACTAATATAATTGTTAGGCCGTCATCTCTTGACGTGTCATCAACGTCATTCACTTCACCTCACTATTGTATTATTGTATTATGGCTGCTTTTAGGGCGAGGATAGAATTATATCACTCGCTACTAAAAATAATAATGTTTAAAATAAAATAATTACTGCTCATCCATAAAACTACATAACCTCAGCTTTGAACTATTAGTATTATACAACAGTTATCGACTTGTATCTAATTCTCTGCAATACTTAAATACGCTGCTTTTTTAGAGCTCATTTCCGTGTATTAAATTCAAGCAAACATAAAATAGGTTTTTGAATGAGAATCAAAAGAAGGGCAAACAATATCAGATTAAATTATATCACGTATTTAAAGTTATCGAACAACTTCGATTTTCAATAGTATTCAACCGAAACTAAAAGATTAAATATTTACTTTCTTTTACCATAAATTTCGATCAATTGTGTCACCGAAAATACAAAACAAGTAGTTTATATGATATTGATAAGGAACATAACACCACGTTACAATACCAACCCTGGTAAAACGAAAATGCCAAACTGCTTGAAATATTAAAACTAGTTGGTTGCTGAAAACATATACATACAACGCGACAACCATCATGGATATGCAGCCCTACTTTGGTTTCATGTATGCGTCACATTTTATCTTAATAAAATATCGCAAATTGTTCACAAACAGCATACAGCTCTGGTAAAATACAAAACATCTATTGGTCTTAAAAAAAAAAAAAAAATCTCAGTCTGGACACGTATAGAATGTTACACAGAGCGTGACTCTGCAAGTCGTAAGAGGCTACGAAGTGAGTTTCTCCCATTTCCCCTATCCACGGATATATTTTTGTATATTAACTCCTTTAAATCTAATCATTTATTATTTTACAATTGTCTGTCCTCAAATTTGCATCTCGAACGTCATTTGACCAAAGCTGTCGAGTACTTCGCTAAACACCAAATAATGTAATTAAATTAATTAAAAGGGAAACTTACTTAATGTCATTAATCTTGTTATTGATGTAGATGGTGCAACTATAAAACATTTTTAGGACAGACCTAGTACCGGTATAAATATGAAATGAATCAACAAATCAATACATGCGTTTCCTTCTTTAGGGCTGCATATGAATTGTTTATATGTATACGTGTACAAGTGTACCGTTTGTCATGACACAGCCAATAATCACAGAGCCTACGTGGTAAAGTGAAATAATTTCGATTTCTTGGATCCATTTTGCCGGTAACCATTTTGAATAGTGCAAGCCACACTTTGCTTTGGGTAGTCGAGTATTTCAAGCTGCTCCCGAACGAAGGGTGAAGTATCGCTGTTAAAACATGGACACTTGCGTTGCAATTATAGAATGGTTTGACATCGGAGACAAAGGGGATGAAATAGATACTCGAATCCTTGGTTACTATCTGAGACCGTGGGGCTTTATGGGTAAGTTGTTCAATGGAATCACTTACCAGCTTGGAAGTTTTAGTTTTGGAGAAAAACGTTTTGAGTGTGTATTTTAGACCGTGACCAAAATAGGGATTTTGGAAATGAGGTATTAGAATGATTCACAACAATTATTAAGTACTATATTTGGCAACAATTTGATAATTTTAATAAAAGAAACTTCCATACACTGTATGTGGTACAGTTTGTTGTTTTGAATATAAATATAAGTAATTTTTAACTTTTTTAGTTGCGCAGTTAATATGAACAGTTTAGAAACATATTTGCCATTCCTACGTAAATGTATAAAGATGCCTTTACAGTTGTTCATAATGCTTCTAAAGAAGGCACGAAAATATTGAATTTAAAAAGTGTTCTTCACATGAATCAGTAATTTAATGTTTATTAAATATCAACACAACATTTCACATGTTTTCTAAATTATATCTCTTTTATTTTGTATGTACATATAAGGTCTCTTAAAACAACTTCGGTAATGCTTTCGTCATCAATCAATGACGTGTTTAGGGTCTCGGCCAACCCGAGCAGGTATCTGAACTAGCCACGGTCGCTGGTTGGCTACCGCTCCACCCACCCGTGAAGGAAGCATTACCGAAGATGTTGTACGACGAGTATATATATTTGAATATAAAATTTTACAATTTGTATCCGACTAGACGAAGCCAACTGTTCTGGATAATAAATATAATAAACAATAATCAAAGTGGTTTTTATCACAACTGCATTTGACAGATGTCCTGTTCGAATATTCAAACACACTCCCAAATAATTGCTGATTGCAGAACGTAAGTTATGGCTACAAATGTTTTGTTACAGGTTTCTGGCCTGATAAAACGAGGAAGAAGATGTCAATGGGTTATTACTACCCTCGAATTATACTTGCAGTTTCATACTGTTGTACTGTTTGGTACATCTTTAGTATGATTAGCATGTCTCACAATGTTGAAACAATTACAGAACACCTATTTGTTATATTGTACTTCATAGCATTTATCATTAAACTGCATAAATATATTTATCGTTCAGAGAAAATGACTCAACTGTGTCGTCGTATTGAAAAGCTTCATAAAAAGCACAAGACTACACCTACCAAGTCATTTGTTAGGACGGCCAGATACATATCAAAGTTTATATCACATTATTTTTTATATTATTTTTTTGTGTATACTTTCCTCTTCATGGTAGGGATTTGGGCCGTAGCAATTTACAAGCGAAGATTAATTTTAAAGTAAGTAGTAGTGTTTGTACTTATATACATAGTTTTGTATAGGCTGAAGATGAACTGAACTAGTAAAGGTAATTTACAGTTCACACCCCCTGATATATAATGTTTGTAAGTGAAAATTTAAACAGTGTTTATCTATAGAGTTCTGATTATCATGATATGATAAATATGCAATTGGTTCGTTTTATTTATTCTATCTAGCTGGATACAAAAATTCACATTATGTTACAATGAAATATAAACGTGTATGCACATAACATGGCATGTATTTTGTAATATCCTTCACAACGTGACAACATATGTAATATGCTCTATGAAATATGAACAAAGTTGTATTCATGTCCCATGGATACGGAAGATATGGCATATATATATACCATGTAATATGTAGTAATGCGCATTTTAATTGTAGAAGGGCTAGATTGCTTCATGTTTGACATCACTAAAAAGTTATAACATATTGTTGTATTGGAAATAAGCAGTCTACTTCCTTCGTTTTATTTTCTCGTGGATATTGTGATCCTTTTTAAGAAAAGATAGATTGTGCGACAGGAAGAGTTTTGCAAAATGTTGACGACGGAATTCGCGATGTTTTTAAATTTGAAAATCCCTTAAAATTTGGTTTGTTAACAAGCTACCTGAATTGCAATTTACTGTAACCAATTTATTTCCCGAATTATCGCGATATTACAGTAGAAACCGCGAACTAGCCACAAAATTACCACTTAACTCTTAAAGCGCGAGTTATATCGAGAAATTTTACTCTGTAAACTTAGTTAAATTTTCAGATGAATTTGATCTTAGATATAAAAGTTGTTGTCACTCTATGTGTGCTTGTTTTTTTTAATTTCGTTTCTAAATAATCCTTGAATTTGAGAAATTGACTGTAGGGAACTTTGGATTTCCTCCACGTTTTGATACGTGTACACGGAACACCTCAATGGTGTAGCTAGCTCGGTATCTTTTAGTGTGTACCATACAACGATCAGTGGGCCATGGATAAACTAATATGTTTCTGTTGTATTCCCACAGTACAATGGCTCCATGTGACCTCTCAAAGACTCACTGCTTTTTATTCAAGATGGTTTTCGAATTAATCATCGGTTTCTGTTCTCTTAATTGCATTGCAATTTGTGACCTTTTGATCGTTGATATCTTTGCTCAAACCTTGTATCAATTCAGGATTCTAAACCGCAATTTACTTAAAATTAAAGAAGATGTGATTCTAACAATGAATCAGGAGCCGAGGGAGGTGAATGTGACACCATTGTTGAGAGATGAAGTAAGGGTGGACATGGAAGTAGTCCCTGGCTCGGGATCTCCTGATGAGGTCCTGGGACGCTTGGGTCCTGTTGAGGTCCTTGTCCCGAGGAACCAGTCCTCACAGGACACGAGCGCTGCTTCCAGGAGGGTCAAGGAAGACAGGCACAGGGCCTGGACTCGAGCAGTTGAACGGGGTGTGGCAAGGCGCCTGGAGTCTTGCGTAAGGCACCATCAACATCTGATCAGGTAAAGGAACATGGAGCGGTATATGCCTGCTTAGTTACCTTTGGAAGTTGGAATCAAAACGTAAAGAGAAAAGGTTACTCTTAACAAGTAGAAATAGGGTGTATGTTATGGGACTTTTCACGTTGCCGTCACATTGGGAAGCTTGTCGTGTACAAAGTAAAAAGTACTTACTAAAAGTCCGTACTCTACAAGAAAAAGTAAAAAGTTGATAAGTGATTTGTTAACATTGAATTCCCATTGAGTGTTCGCAGAGCGGCAGACGTCTCATAATCCTTTCCTTGAGACGTAAGTTACGGTATATCTGTGGAAAATCACATTATGCTCGTGAACATCATTCTGTAAAAGACAAATGCACGAATAGGCGGACTTCAGGATTTTAGTTGTGATCATTCGCTTTAATTGTGCTGCTTCATGGTTTCATAGCAACCGAACAGGCAATACCACATGCGCTCTGTTTTTTTTCGCTGACAGCTTTCCTGTGTGACGGCAAAAAATCGAAAAGTACCTTTTCAAGTTTCCTTCACGTTGTTCTTTCGATTTTACAATTGTTATTTTCCAGAATTGTCAGAAATCTAGAAGAATTCTACAGCTCACATTTATTGTGTCAAGTTGGAAGTAACCTCTCATTCACAACTCTTATGTTTCTATACTGTTCAGTGGTAAGTGATCTAAGGCTTATCGTATTTATTCAATAATAACAATTTCTGGTAGTAAGCCTGCCCAGGGACAATTTATCTCCCTCTACAGGTAACTTACTAAGTAACTATAGTTTTACTTGTCCCAACGAAAGTATTCGCATACCGATCTCAGGACATTGTCTACTGCCCCTTTCAACCGCGCCAATTTGAAAGAAAATCAACAGAAACCTGGCGTTCTTTCACACATTCGTAAATGCATGGTTCGGCTTAGTGGAGTGCACAGGCGGTTTGGCCGCACCCACCGTTACAGGTAGCCAACGGAAGGTCTTAAATTATCCCCAATGGACCTGTTTACATTAGATGGTGGGAATTAGCGAAGTAGAAAATTAAGTTGTCACCTTGGACTCGGCTGTGTCGTAAGCATCAGAATACTTACGCTGGGACAACTATTTTGTGGTTTTTGGAATAGTTATTATTGTTCCAATGTTAGTTATGTGTCATGGAGCGAGATACCTTTTGCTCCGCTACTAAAGCTGACGTTTTCCCAAATGCCCTGAAATCTACACAAACGTTTTCATATATTGTAAATTTTGATATTCTTATGTTGTAATTTACAGTTAATTGTATGAAATATAAATATCCATCTGAATGATGCCCATAATAATGAGCTCATAGTGTTTGTTACTTTTTTCAGACCCAGTCAGTGGGCATGAAGGAAATCGGATTGTCTAATCTGGTTTTTCTCACAATCTTGGAATTGTTCTTCTTTTGTGCGATTTCCAACGAGATTACACAGGAGGTATGAGCTCAAATTATTAGTTTTATTTTATTCGTCAATACAGAAACAAAGTACATAATGTATTTCGGTAAAGTGTTTCAATAACAAAAAAGTGACGATTACTAAACTCAAATTAATGACACTAACTGTGTTTGACAGACGGCTAAAACAGTTGCATTTATTAAACTTTAAATCCATTTGATACAAGGTATAATGTCAGTGCTCAAGACTGACAATGCAATCAATCATGACACTAAATTGAGTTACTGCTCTCAAGAAAAATCTGACAGTTCATGGTTCAATTTGAAATATAAACGTCGATTTCGATATATGTATATTAATTTGATAAAGTAGTTGGAACATTACTTTGTTAATATACCGCTAACTTAAACATTGTTTTATCGTTTTTACACATTCGTAAAATGTACACACCCTGATTATTTTCTATTCAGTGTGTGCTAATTCTTTCTCAAATTGTAATCTTGCTTTCATTTTGTTTCGTCAATAATTACGTAGTACAAAATTTTACATATGTATTGCAGACGACGACGCAAAACTCAAACCGCTAAAAATATTAGTTACTTATCATGCTATTTGAGACCTTGATCGATTATTACTGAAAGTTTTCTAAATATCGATTTTTATCGTGTTTCATTTGTTTGTGAAGTAAATATTTACTATAAAATACGACAGTAAACAAAACAAAATAAACAAAACTCTGATTTATTGAACGATCCCAACTCAAAGAATGCGAGTATTGGTAAATTAAAAAATGGTATTTAGGAAAAAGTAAATTTTCAATAAGTAAGAAACCCTTGTTTTAGAAATATTGTAATGTAAAAGATGGTTTAACCCTGTATTGCAAAACATCTAGAGGCGTTTGTATAATGTTTGCCACCTTCTCCTTGAAGCTTATGGGGGGGGGGGGGTAGCGCCCCCTCGTAGTAAAGCCTATGCATGTACCGATGTACAAGTACAGTGCATCAACTGCGCATCTGTTTCAGAGCTCGAATGTTAGGGACTCCATCTACGGCTGTGATTGGCTGGATTGCCCCGAGAGCTTCAAGCGTTCGATGCGCGTCATCATCTCAAGGTCAAACGAGCCCGTGGTCATCCGGGCGGGGGGGTTCGTACCCATCTCCGTAGAGACCTTCTACAATGTACGTTCACAGCAAACGTGTTTAATACGTTTTTTGCACACGATTTTCTATACAGCCACTTGCTACTTTAGACGTTGGTTCTTCATAATAATTCAATGTAATTTTCGAAACATTAAAGTCGATCGATGAAGTTAACTACCCATTCAATACAACAACTAAACTATTCAAATTAAATGGACATGAAAAAATACTTTTTTTTATTCTAAATTATGAATTTCAAGAATTATTACATGTGAGTAGCATTTAATACTGAACGTCTTGAAAGTATATATTTTTTTATTAATAAAGTATATTTATAGTTTCTAATTTGAGTAGATTTGAGGTAAAATTGACACACCAGCGCAAATATCTCGAAAACGGATTGCGTTCGATCATCTTTTTCAAACGTATTCACGTTAGTCATGAAGTTATCTACATTTAGGACGAAAATTTGTTACAATATATTACTTTTTGAAGGTGCTACGCAAAGTTATACGATTGAAAGTGAAGGTTTTTGTTCAGTTACAATGTATAACATAGGGAATTCAAACGCATTTCAACACTCAATAAATAAAAAACTAATAGCGGTAGGTGCATATTTTGTTCTACAATATTCACAAGCTTAATCTCAACTTGCAGTACATACAATTTGAATGATTTATATTACATGTGCAGTTATCATCGATCGACTTTAATATAGATATTTTTACGATTGGGCGTATATTATGTAAAGAGTGAATTTGAAGTCGTCATAGCAACCAAGCACATAATAAATTTTATAATATCCCCAACTGTAAATCGGTTTTTGGAAACTGAGTACTTAAGATTCATTATTTATTTACAGATGCTAATATTGTAAATAGTCTAAAAGAAAACTATGTCATTCTTTTCAGGTTACAAACCAAGCTTTCTCGTACTTCATGGCTCTACGCACAATCAACGAGAAACTTCGTTAAACCCGTTTCTCAGCATTTTGTACGCAATTGCTGTTGTTGCACACTTGACTATTGAATTATTATTCTGCAACAACTCATTCGTTGAGCTTTTATCATAGAATAACATTTTAAAGTTGTCAGCTAAACACAATACGGTTTATTGCATATATACACAGGCGTAACATGGATTAGACGTGTTTTTGCTTTGGATGTTTTAGTGTAAGCAAAATTAGATAATTTCTTTAACTCAACATTTCATGTTCCCATTCAGTGTTCTTCCACCAGCGAACATATGTCGTTACTTTGTAAATTTTGAAACCGTTGAAAAATTCATTCAAATTCAAGTTGTCATGTTGGTTAACCACATGTCTTACTGACATGGGAGCAAAATTTCCAAATACCATTATCACAAAAATCTCTATGATTCAATAGGTTAATATTGTTACAGCTATGTAATGAAATGTACTACTGTCTACAAATAGAAATAAAATCTACTGCTACTAATTCTACTTAATACATTAGTCTTCATACTACATATTCTAATATTTACATCTTATTCTACAAATAAATATACATTAGGAACAAGGGATGCATAGATGCAGTATACATATATGCATACACACATCATTTTAAAAAGCATACAATATGTTGAACTCTTTTACATTATAGTAACATTCCTTCAATAGCATACCTTTAATTTTAATTTTGAACCTTGTAACATCTTTTATTTCTTTACACTCTTGTTGAAGTTTATTATATAGTTCAATCCCACTCACTTTGAGTCATTTTTGTCGGAGTGTAAGGACTGTAAGACGAACATAGTATACCCCAATAGGGTGAAGAGAGTGAATGACGAGAGAAACGGAGACGGAGAAAGAAGACGGAGGGATTCTGCACAAGATCTGCGATATAACAGAATTATTATACTTCATTGTTAGACCCTCGTTATTTCAAAAACATGTGAGAATTATTTTGACCAGATGAGTGAATGTTTTAGTGCATTGCAGTTTGAAACTGTTCATACGAATTATTGCAGCTTCACGCTATGCATTCTTCGGTCATATAACAACTAATATAATTGTTTGGCCGTCACATCTTGACGTGTCATCAACGTCATTGACTTCAGCTCACTATTGTATTATGGCTGCTTTTAGGGCGAGGATAGAATTATATCACTCACTACTTAATATAATAATGTTAAAATAAAATATTAACTGCTCATGCACAAACTATATAACCTCAGCTTTGAACTGTTAGTAGCATTATACAACAGTTTTCGACATGTTTTTAATTCTCTGGGAACTCATTCCCGTGTATTAAAGTCTAGCAAACATTAAAAAAAGGTTTTGAAAAAGAATCAATAGAAGGGCAAACAATGTCAGATTATATCATAGCCCGTATTTAAATTTATCGAATAACTTCGATTTTCAATAGTATTCAACGAAAACTAAAAGTTGAAATATTCATATTCTTTTACCTTGAATTTCGGATCAATTGTGTCACCGACAAAACAAGTAGTTTATATGATACTGATAAGGAACAAAACATCACGTTTCAATACCAACCCTGATATAACCAAAATGCAAAACTGCTTGAAATATTAAAACTAATTGGTTGCTGAAAACATATACATCAAACACCGATAGAGGTGGCTCAGCGGTAAGACGCGAGACTCTAATTCGGGAGGTCGCCGGTTCGATTTCAGCCACCGGCAGTCCTGACTGAAGGTTTTTTCCAAGGTTTTCCTCAGTCGTAAAAGCGAATGCTGGGAGTGAGTCCTATTAACAGCCCTCGGACATTCCTTCCCAACTATCCAAACACCCTAACCTAGTTTGTCACCTGAAGCGGGACACATCAGATAAAGCTGGTGTGCACGTGCACCTTATAACAAGGATTCCTATAAAAGTATTATTATTATACATCCAACGCGACAATCATCATGGATATGCAGCACTACTTTGGTTTCATGTATACATGACATTTTATCTCAATAAAATATCGCTAATTGTTCACAAACAGAAGTACAGCTCTGGTATAATACAAAACATCTACTATAGACTTATTAAAAAAATCACAGTCTGGATATGGTGTAGAATTTTACACAGGACGTGACTCTGCAAGTCGTCAGAAGCGACGAAATGAGTTCTTCCCATTTCCCCTATCCACAGATATATTTTTGTATATTAACTCCTTTAAATCTAATTATTATCTGATTATTCCTCAAATTTGCATCTCGAACGTCATTTGACCAAAGCTGTCGAGTACTTCGTTAAACACCAAATAATGTAATTAAATTAATGAAAATGGAAACTAAATTACTGTCTATTAATCTATTGATGTAGATGGTACAACTGTAAAACATTTTTAGGACAAACCTATTACCGGTATAAATATGAAATGAATCAACAAATCAATACATGGGTTACCTCCTTGAGGGCTGCATTTGAATTATTTACATGTATACGTGTACAAGTGTACCGTTTGTCATGATACAACCAATAATCATAGAGCTTACGTGGTAAAGTCAAATAATTTAGATTTCTTGGATCCATTTACCGGTAACCATTTTGAATAGTGCAAGCCACACTTTGCCTTAGGTAGTCGAGTATTTCAAGCTGCTACCGAACGAAGGGTAAAGTATCGCTGTTAAAACATGGACACTATCGTTTCATTTATAGAATGGTTAGACATCGGAGACAAAGGGGATGAAATAGATACTCGAGTCCTTGGTTACTATCTGAGACCGTGGGGATTTATGGGTAAGTTGTTCAATGAAATCAGTTACCAGCTAGGTAGTTTCAGTTTTGGAGAAATACGTTTTGACTGTGTATTTCGGACCATGACTAAAATAGGGATTTTGGAAATGGGGTATTAGAATGATTCACAACGATTATTTAGTATGATATTTTCCCGCTATTTACCAATTTTGATAATGGAAACTTATATACACCAAGTGCAAGCTTATTGTCTTGAATAAAAAGATTAGTAATTTTTAACAATTTTACTAGCACAATTTCAAATCCTACGTAAATGTATAAAGATGCCTATACAGTTGTTCAAATTGCTTCTAAAGAAGGCACGATGATATTGAATTTAAAAAATGTTCTTCACATCAATCAGAAAATTTAATGTTTTATAAATATCAACACCACATTTCAAATTGTTGATAATTATGTACCAGTATCTACTTTATTTTGTATGTACATATCTTCAAATATAATATTCTACTATTTGTATCCGGCTGGACAAAGCCAATTGTTCTAGATGATAAATATTATAAAAAACAGTCAAAGGGGTTTTTTATCAAAATGTATTCAGCAGATATCATGTTCGAAGATTCAAAAACACTGTCAAATGATCGCTGATTGCAGAACGTAAGTTATGGCTACAAATATGATTTGTTACAGGTTTCTGGCCTGATAATACGAGGACGAGGATGTCAGTGGCTTATTACTACCCTCGATTTATACTTGCAGTATCATACTTTAGTACTGTTTGGTACATTTTTAGTATGATTAGCATTTCTCACAATGTTGAAACATTAACAGAACACATGTTTCTAATATTGTACTTCATGACATCTGTCATAAAACTGCATAAATATATTTATCGTTCAGAGAATATGACACAACTTTGTCGTCATATTGAAAAACTTCATAAAAAACACAAGAATGAGGCTACAAAATCATTTGTTAGAACGGCCAGAGTCATATCAAAGTTTATATCGCATTATTTCTTGTCTTTGTTCTTTTTCTATTCTCTCATTTTCATCGTAGGGATTTATGCACTAGCAATTTACAAGCGAAGATTTGTCGCAAGGTAAGTAGTAATTGTGCTTACATATTTTTTAATGCTATCAAGGTGAACTGAACTAGTAAAGTTAATTAACACCCTCGGATATAAAATATCAGTTTAAATTGAAACATTGTGTTTACCTCTAGAGGTACGAATATCATAATAGGTGAAATATGATGCCGGTTTGTTTTATTTATTCTATCAAGCGCTGGATACAAAAATTTACATAAATTCACTTACAATGAAATATACAAGTGTGTGCAACACCCTTTACAACGTGACAATATATGTAATATGCTCTATGAAATAGGTTACTAAGTTGTCTTTAAGTCCCATGGATACGGAAGATAGGGCATAATACATATCATGTTAAATGCAGTAATGTGCACATTAATTGGAGAATGGCTAAATTCATTGTTGTTTGATATTTGACATCATAAAAAACTTATAACATATTGTTTTTGAAGAAATTACCAGTATGCTTTCTTTGTTCATTTTCACTAGGATATTGTGATCCTTTTGAAGGAAAGCTAGATTGTGCGATGGTAGAGATGTGCAAAAATGTTGAAGATGGAATCCGCGATTATTTTTTGTATTGCAGTAATCTCTTCAATTTCGATTTGTTCACGAGTTACCTGAATTGCGATTTATTGGAATCAATTTATTTCCCAAACTATCGCAATATTATAGCTGAAATCCCGAACTATCCACTTAATTACCAAACACTTAAAACGTGAATAATATATTAAGAAATTTTAAACTGTACAGTTAAAAATATTTTTTAATGAATTTGGTCTTAAAATTAGAACTGATTTTCACTCTTGTATATGCCATTTTTCGTACAACGATCAGTCGGCCATGCGATAACTTATATGTTTTTGTTGTATTTCCACAGTACAATCACTCCATGTGACACCTCAAAAACTCACTGCTTTTTATTGAAGATGGTTTTCGAAGTAACCAGCGGTTTCTGTTCTCTTAATTGCATAGCAATTTGTGACGCTTTGATCATTGACTTCCTTGCTCAAACCCTGTATCAGTTCAAGATTCTTAACCACAATTTACTTAACATTAAAGAAGATGTGATTCTAACAATAAATCAGGAGCTGACAGAGGTAAATGTATCACCACTGTTGAGAGATGAGGTGAGGGTGGACATGGAAATAGTCCCTGGCTCGTGGTCTCCTGATGAGGTCCTGCGACGCTTGGGTCCTGATGAAGTCCTTTTCCCGAGGAACCAGTCCTCACAAAACACAAGCGCCGCATCCGGGAGGGAGAAGGAAGACAGGCGCAGACGGGCCTGGACTCTAGCAGTTCAACGGGGTGTGGCAAAGCGCCTGGAGTCTTGCGTAAGGCACCATCAATATCTTATCAGGTGAGGTATCATGGAGCGGTATATGACTGCTAGTGCTTAGTTACCCCTGGAAGTCATAAACCTTTACAAGTAGAAATAGGGTGTACGTTATGGGACTTTTCACGTTGCCGTCACACTGGGAGGGTTGAAAAATACAAAGTAAAAAGTAGTTCCTAAAAGTCCGTACTCTACAAGAAAAAAGTAAATAGTTAATAGTGACTTGTCAACGTTGTTTACTGATAGGAGCGGAATGTCTCATCATCTTTTCCCTGAGACGTATTGAATGGCGTCTGTGGAAAATAACCCACGATGCTTGTTCTCGTCATTTTGTCAGAGATAAATGCACGAATAAGCTGACTTCAGAAGCCTAGTTGCGAAGAATTGCTGATATTGTGCATCATGGTTTCGTAGCAAAACCAATAGATAGTGCCACATGCGCTCGATTTCTTTTCGCTGATCGCTTTTTCGTGTGACGGCAAAAAATCGGAATGCACCTTCTATCCTCATTCTTAGTTCAGTTGTTATCATTACTATCAACTTTCCATCACATAATTCTGTTGACTTTACAATTGTTATCTTCCAGAATTGCCAGAAATCTAGAAGAATTCTACGGCACACATTTGTTGTGTCAAGTTGGAAGTAACCTCTCATTCACAACTCTTCTGATTCTGTACTGTTCAGTGGTAAGTGATCTAAGGCTTATCGTATTTATTCAGTTATAACAATATCTTGTTGGAAACCTGCCCAGGGACAATTCATGTCCCTCTTAAGGTAGCCTACTAAGTAACTAGTTATTGTGGTTTTTGGAATAGTAATTATTGTACCAATGCTGGTTATGCGTCATGGGGCGAGATACCTTTTGCTCCTCCACTAGAACTGACGTGTTCCCAAATGCCCGGAAGGTCTACACAAACTTGTCATATATTGTAAATTTTGATATTCTAATGTTGTAATGTACAGTTAAATGTATGAAATAAAAATATCTATCTTAATGACTTGCCTATAAAATGAGCTCACAATGTTTGTTACTTATTGCAGATCCAGTCAGTAGGAATGAAGGAAATCGGATTAATACATCTGGTGTTTCTCTCAATCTTTGAATTTTACTTGTTTTGTTTGATTTCCAACGAGATAACGCAAGAGGTATGATCTCAAATTATTAGTTTTTATTCGTCAATACAGAAAAAAATTACATTTATTTTGGTTAAGTGTTTTAACAAAAAAAAAAGTGATGGTTACTAAACTCAAATTAATGAATAAAAAAGAAGTTGTCAGACGGCTAAAATATTTGAATTTATTTAACTTTAAATACATTTGATACGAGGTATAATTGTAGTGCTCACGATAGACAATGCATCAATCATGACATTAAGTTAAAAGAGTTTTTTGCTCTCAAGGAAAAACTTTCAGTTGTTGGTTCCATTTGAAATATAAACAACGATTTTGATACATGTATATTATTATGATAAAGGAGTTAGAACATTACTTAGTTTAGATGATTAAAACATTGTTTTATTATTTTCATACATTCTCAAAATAAAAATAACCCTGATTATTTTTTTTTATTCGGTGTGTGCTTATTCTTTCTCAAATCGTGTTCTTGGTTTTATTTTGTTTCGTAAATAATTAGGAAGTAAAATATTTTACGTATGTATCGCAGACTATGACGAAAAACATGAACGGCTAAAAATAACCGTTATTTATCGCTTATTATTGTAAGCATGCTAATTGAGACCATGATGGCATATTACTTGAAGTTTTCTAAATAACGATTTTTATCGTGTTTTATTTGTTTGTGAAGTAGATATTTATTATAAAATAAAAACTAAACAAAACTCTGATTTATTGAACGAGTTCAACTCAAAGAATACGAGTTTTGGTAAAATAAAAATACTATTTAGGAAATAGTTAATTTTAAATCAATAAAAAAACACTAGTTTTAGAAATATAGGTTTGTTAAAGATGGTTAAACTCTGTATTGCAAAACATCTAGAGGCGTTTGTATAATATTTGCCACCTTCCCCTTGAAGCTTATGGGGTGAGGGGGGGGGGGGTAGCGCCCCCTCGTAGTAAAGCCTATGCATGTACCGATGTACAAGTACAGTGCATCAACTGCGCATCTGTTTCAGAGCTCGAATGTTAGGGACTCCATCTACGGCTGTGATTGGCTGGATTCCCCCGAGAGCTTCAAGCGTTCGATGCGCGTCATCATCTCAAGGTCAAACGAGCCCGTGGTCATCCGGGCGGGGGGGTTTGTACCCATCTCCATAGAGACCTTCTACGCGGTACGTTCACAGCAAACGTGTTTAATACGTTTTTTGCACACGCTTTTCTATACAGCCACTTGCTACTTTAGACGTTGGTTCTTCATAATAATTCAATGTAATTTTCGAAACATTAAAGTCGATCGATGAAGTGAACTACCCATTCAATACAACAACTAAACTATTCAAATTAAATGGACATGAAAAAATACTTTTTTTTATTCTAAATTATGAATTTCAAGAATTATTACATGTGAGTAGCATTTAATACTTAACGTCTTGAAAGTATATATTTTTTTTATTAATAAAGTATATTTATAGTTTCTAATTTGAGTAGATTTGAGGTAAAATTGACACACCAGCGCAAATATCTCGAAAACGGATTGCGTTCGATCATCTTTTTCAAACGTATTCATGTTAGTCATGAAGTTATCTACATTTAGGACGAAAATTTGTTACAATATATTACTTTTTGAAGGTGCTACGCAAAGTTATACGATTGAAAGTGTAGGTTTTTGTTCAGTTACAATGTATAACATAGGGAATTCAATTGCATTTCAACACTCAATAAATAAAAAACTAATAGCGGTAGGTGCATATTTTGTTCTACAATAATCACAAGCTTAATCTCAACTTGCAGTACATACAATTTGAATGATTTATATAACATGTGCAGTTATCATCGATCGACTTTAATATAAATATCTTTACGATTGGGCGTATATTATGTAAAGAGTGAATTTGAAGTCGTCATAGCAACCAAGCACATAATAAATTTTATAATATCCCCAACTGTAAATCGGTTTTTGGAAACTGAGTACTTAAGATTCATTATTTATTTACAGATGCTAATATTGTAAATAGTCTAAAAGAAAACTATATCATTCTTTTCAGGTTACAAACCAAGCTTTCTCGTACTTCATGGCTCTACGCACTATCAACGAGAAACTTCGTTAAACCCGTTTCTCAGCATTTTGTACGCAATTGCTGTTGTTGCACACTTGACTATTGAATTATTATTCTGCAACAACTCATTCGTTGAGCTTTTATCATAGAAAACATTTTAAAGTTGTCAGCTAAACACAATACGGTTTATTGCATATATACACAGGCGTAACATGGATTAGACGTGTTTTTGCTTTGGATGTTTTAGTGTATGCAAAATAAGATAATTTCTTTAACTCAACATTTCATGTTCCCATTCAGGGTTCTTCCACCAGCGAACATATGTGGTTACTTTGTAAATTTTGAAACCGTTGAAAAATTCATTCAAATTCGAGTTGTCATGTTGGTTAACCACATGTCTTACTGACATGGGAGCAAAATTTCCAAATACCATTATCACAAAAATCTCTAAGATTCGATGGGTCAATATTGTTACAGCTATGTATTAAAATGTACTACTGTCTACAAATAGAAATAAAATCTACTGCTTCTACTACTACTTAATACATTAGTCTTCATACTACATATTCTAATATTTACATCTTATTCTACAAATAAATATACATAAGGAACAAGAGATGAATAGATGCAGTAAACATATATGTATACACACATCATTTTAAAAGGCATACAATGTGTTGAACTCTTTTACATTATAGTAACATTCCTTCAATAGCATACCTTTAATTTTAATTTTGAACCTTGTAACATCTTTTATTTCTTTACACTCTTGTTGAAGTTTATTATATAGTTCAATCCCACTCACTTTGAGTCCTTTTTGTCGGAGTGTAAGGACTGTACGATGAACATGGTAAAGCCACAATAGGGTGAAGAGAGCGAATGACGAGAGAAACGGAGACGGAGAAAGAAGAAGGAGGGATTCTGCACAAGATCTGCGATATAACAGAATTATTATACTTCATTGTTAGACCCTCGTTTTTTCAAAAACATGTGAGAATATATTTTGACCAGATGAGTGAATGTTTTAGTGCATTGCAGTTTGAAACTGTTCATACGAGTTATTGCAGCTTCACACTATGCATTCTTTGGTCATATAACAACTAATATAATTGTTTGGCCGTCATCTCTTGACGTGTCATCAACGTCATTGACTTCAGCTCACTATTGTATTATGGCTGCTTTTAGGGCGAGGATAGAATTATATCACTCACTACTTAATATAATAATGTTAAAATAAAATATTAACTGCTCATGCACAAACTATATAACCTCAGCTTTGAACTGTTAGTAGCATTATACAACAGTTTTCGACATGTATTTAATTCTCTGGGAACTCATTCCCGTGTATTAAAGTCTAGCAAACATTAAAAAAAGGTTTTGAAAAAGAATCAATAGAAGGGCAAACAATGTCAGATTATATCATAGCCCGTATTTAAATTTATCGAATAACTTCGATTTTCAATAATATTCAACGAAAACTAAAAGTTGAAATATTCATATTCTTTTACCTTGAATTTTGGATCAATTGTGTCACCGAAAATACAAAACAAGTAGTTTATATGATACTGATAAGGAACAAAACAACACGTTTCAATACCAACCCTGATATAACAAAAATGCAAAACTGCTTGAAATATTAAAACTAATTGGTTGCTGAAAACATATACATCAAACACCGATAGAGGTGGCTCAGCGGTAAGACGCGAGACTCTAATTCGGGAGGTCGCCGGTTCGATTCCAGCCACCGGCAGTCCTGACTGAAGGTTTTTTCTAAGGTTTTCCTCAGTCGTAAAAGCGAATGCTGGGAGTGAGTCCTATTAACAGCCCTCGGACATTCCTTCCCAACTATCCAAACACCCTAACCTAGTTTGTCACCTGAAGCGGGACACATCAGATAAAGCTTGTGTGCACGTGCACCTTATAACAAGGATTCCTAAAAAAGTATTATTATTATACATACAACGCGACAATCATCATGGATATGCAGCACTACTTTGGTTTCATGTATACATGACATTTTATCTCAATAAAATATCGCTAATTGTTCACAAACGGCATACAGCTCTGGTATAATACAAAACATCTACTATAGACTTATTAAAAAAATCACAGTCTGGATATGGTGTAGAATTTTACACAGGACGTGACTCTGCAAGTCGTAAGAAGCGACGAAATGAGTTCTTCCCATTTCCCCTATCCACAGATATATTTTTGTATATTAACTCCTTTAAATCTAATTATTATCTGATTATTCCTCAAATTTGCATCTCCGACGTCATTTGACCAAAGCTGTCGAGTACTTTGTTAAACACCAAATAATGTAATTAAATTAATGAAGAGGGAAACTAAATAACTGTCTATTAATCTATTGATGCAGATGGTACAACTATAAAACATTTTTAGGACAAACCTATTACCGGTATAAATATGAAATGAATCAACAAATCAATATATGGGTTACCTTCTTTAGGGCTGCATATGAATTGTTTATATGTATACGTGTACAAGTGTTCTGTTTGTCATGACACAGCCAATAATCACAGAGCCTACGTGGTAAAGTGGAATAATTTAGATTTTTTAGATCCACGTAACGGTAACCATTTTGAATAGTGCCAGCCGTACTTTGCTTTGGGTAGTCGAGTATTCGAAGCTGCTCCCGAACGAGGGGTAAAGTATCGCTGTTAAAACATGGACACTATCGTTTCATTTATAGAATGGTTAGACATCGGAGACAAAGGGGATGAAATAGATACTCGAGTCCTTGGTTACTATCTGAGACCGTGGGGATTTATGGGTAAGTTGTTCAATGGAATCAATTACCAGCTGGGTAGTTTTACTTTTGGAGAAATACGTTTTGACTGTGTATTTCGGACCATGCCCAAAATAGGGATTTTGAAAATGGGGTATTAGAATGATTCACCACGATTATTAAGTATCCAACTATTTGACAATTTTGATAATGGAAACTTCTGTACACCAAGAGCAAGTTTGTTGTCTTGAATATAAAGATAAGTAATTTTTAATTATTTTACGCGCAATTTCAATTCCTACGTAAATGTATAAAGATGCCTATACAGTTGTTCAAATTGCTTCTAAAGAAGGAACGAAACTATTGAATTTAAAAAAGGTTCTTCAGATGAATCAGTAAATTTAATGTTTAATAAATATTAACACTACATTTCAAATTGTTCTAAATTATACTTCAACTTTATTTTGTATGTACCTATCTTCGAGTATAATATTCTACTATTTGTATCCGGCTGGACGAAGCCAATTGTTCCGGATAATACATATAATAAAAAACAATCAAAGGGGGTTATTATCAAAATGTATTTAGCAGATATCATGTTCGAAGATTCAAACACACACCTAAATGATCGCTGATTGCAGAACGTAAGTTACAGCTACAAATATGATTTGTTACAGGTTTCTGGCCTGATAATACGAGGACGAAGATGTCAGTGGGTTATTACTACCCTCGAATTATACTTGCAGTATCATACTTTAGTATTGTTTGGTACATTATTAGTATGATTAGCATTTCTCACAATGTTGAAACATTAACAGAACACATGTTTCTAATATTGTTCTTCGTGACATCTGTCATAAAACTGCATAAATATATTTATCGTTCGGAGAATATGACACAACTGTGTCGTCGTATTGAAAAGCTTCATAAAAAACACAAGAATGCGGCTACTGAATCATTTATTAGGACGGCCAGAGTCATATCAAAGTATATATCGCATTATTTCTTGTATTATTTCTTTTTGTACTCTCTGCTTTTTATGGGAGGGTTTTGTGCACTAGCAATTTACAAGCGAAGATTAGCCATAAGGTAAGTGGTGTTTGTACTTACATAGTTTTTTATACTCTGAAGGTAAACTGAACTAGTAAAGTTAATTTACACCCTCAGATATAAAATATCAGTTAAAATTCAAACATTGTGTTTACCTGTAGAGGTACGAATATCATAAAAGACAGGGACGGCGCCAGGGGGGGGGGGCTAGGGGGCGCTACAGCCCCCCCTAGTCAGTTGCTAGCCCCCCCCCCCAGTATCCCCCCCATTTGCTTCTTCTTTAGTTATATTCTGAACCTCGAGCGTACAAAATATTTTTCAAACAATCGAAAAATACTTTGTACAGATATGCTGTTACTGATCCTGGTTTTTCTATGGTCGGATAGAGACGCGAAGGAAAATGGGCCCATGGCCAGTGGACACCAGCTCGTCTTTGTTGTTTGGGTCGGAAGGGGTGGGGGGTGGGGGAACATACAGAATTTTCCATATCAACTTACACAGCGGCAATTTTTGGTTCAATCACGGCTGGTTTATTGCTCTATTTTTCGAGGTTGTAAACTTCAATCACGTTAACAGTTTCTCCGACCAGCAAGAAGGGTTGATGCGTAGCTTCCAAAATCAAGTGACCTCCGTTTATCTAGTCCTCGAAATGAATAACCTAAAATCTAAATTAACATGAAGTACCGAATTCTAGGATCGCTAAAGTTAATAATTAAAAGTTAAAACTAATAATTGTGTTTAATTGTTGATACAGTGAGGCCAGTGGCGTAGCTAGAAAACCACGGGCCCCCGGGCAATAGAACCTAAATCGAGCAGGTGGGCCCCAACCATAGGAAACGTAATTTGTACGGGATTATGTTCATGATCTTTATTTAAAGGGATATCTCCAATCTCTATTTTGACGCTAGTCGACTACACGACTAGCCTTTTCACATCGGCTAATACAACAAAATTGCTAATTCTTGTAAATATTGGCACAAATTGTTGCGTAAGTCTTCCAACTAGCGTCAAAATTGGAATTTATACTTTTATACTTGTTTTTTTTTTTACCTGAGAAGCGACAATAATAAAAAGTGGGATTTGGGCGAAATTTTCAATTTGTACCGCCATTAATTTAGAACTTTCAATTCCGGACTTACCCGATAGCAAACGAATTGATTAGGTGATCGTAATATACATCTTCTGAGCAATTTTCGATCGAAAGTGTTCTCATTCCATGCATTATTTTCGATTTTGAGAATGAGCGTTCTGAACTTGCAACAGTAGCTGGTAGTTTTAGGAACTTATCACCAATGCCGTTTACAGAACAAACATCAGTAAAGTGGAATATGCAGTATTTTGAAACTGTACTTTTATAGACGCAAGATTTACAATCTCGTTTCTTAAACAAGACCGAAATGAAACGATCTGCACCGGCAATCATTGATTTAATAATTTGTCGTTAGAGTTTCGTATGAGTTTATTGAAGCTTATACACAAAGATATAGGTTTCCGACTCAGGCCAGTGTAGAAACCGGGCCTCTCTAGACCACGGGCCTCCGGGATTCGCCCGGGCTGCCCGGGCTATTCCTATACGCCACTAAGTGGGGGTACTAATAAGGTATTTTTTGCTCTGTCGTTGGAAGCCAATATGATTTGGAGCTGCCTGTACTACAAGGGATGGTGAGTACTTTGCGGAAGAAAGACATAATTGGCATTTATGGTCGCTAATAACACCAAACACTTCTTTTGAGGTTTGAGTCCTTGGAATGATACAATTTAAGTATAACTACTAATTTGAGTGAACACCTTTTGTGTTGATCTTTTTACAGAGCCCGATCTATAAACATATAAATTATATTATTGGTGAATGGTGTCTAAGAGTGAAATTTGAAGTCTATGTGTCCCGGTTTTTGAACCTTAGTTAGCCCCTATAAATATTTTGTCAGCCCCACCTTTGCCCCCCTAGTTTTTAGAATCCTGGCGCCGTGCTTGATAGTAGAAGAAATATGATGCCGGTTTGTTTTATTTATTTTATCTAGCTGGATACAAAAATTCACATCAATTCACATACAATGAAATATACACGTGTATGCACATAACATGGTACGTATTATGCAACATCCATCACAACGTGACAATATGTGTATTATACTCTATGAGATAATTAACAATGTTGTATTCAAGTCCCATGAATATGAAAGATAGGGCATGTATATCATGTTATATCCAGTAATGTGCAAATTAATTGTAGAGTGACTAAATTCTTTGATGTTTGATATTTGACGTTATTAAAAACTTAAACCATATTGTTTTATAAGAAATAACCAGTCTACATTCATTGTTCATTTTCACTTGGATATTGTGATCTTTTTGAAGAAGAGCTAGATTGTGGGACAGAAAGATATGTGCAAAAATGTTGACGATGGAATTTGCGTTTTTGTTTTTTAATTTGCAGTAATCCCTTCAATTTCAATTTGTTCACGAGTTACCTGAATTGCGATTTATTGGAATCAATTTTTTTCCCGAATTATCGCGATATTATAGCTGAAATCCCAAACTATCCACTAAATTACCACTTAAAACTTAAAACGTGAATAATATCAAGAAATTTAACTGTAAAATTTAATTGTTTTTATACGAATTTGATCTTGTATATGCTTTTTTTTCTTTAAATAATTCGTGTTAAAATAAAATCATCCAGGAATTTATGAAATTGGGTGTAGGGAACTTTACATTTTCTCCACGTTTTGATACGTATACCCGGAACCCCTCGAAGGTGCAGCTAGCTAAGTATCTTATAGTGTGAACCGTACAACGATCAGTCGGCCATGGGTTACCTAATATGTTTCTGTTGTATTCCCACAGTACAATCGCTCCATGTGATACCTCAAAGACTGCCTGCTTTGTATCTAAGATAATTTTCGAAATAAGCAGCGGTTTCTGTTCTCTTAATTGCATTGCAATTTGTGACACTTTGATCATTGACCTCTTTGCTCAAACCCTGTATCAATTCAAGATTCTAAACCGCAATTTACTTAACATTAAAGAAGATGTGATTCTAACAATGAATCAGGAGCCGAGGGAGGTGAAAGTGTCACCACTGATGACAGATGAAGTAAGGGTGGACATGGAAGTAGTCCCTGGCTTGGGGTCTCCTGAAGAGGTCCTGGGACGCTTGGTTCCTGTTGAGGTCCTTGTCCCAAGGAACCAGTCCTCACAGGACACGAGCGCCGCCTCGAGGAGGGTCAAGGAAGACAGGAATAGACGGGCCTGGACTCGAGCAGTTGAACGGGGTGTGGCAAAGCGCCTGGAGTCTTGCGTAAGGCACCATCAACATCTGATCAGGTGAGGTATCATGGAACGGGAAATGGCCGCTATGTTATCCTTGGAAGTTAGAAGCAAAACGTAGAGAGAAAAGGTTACCTTTTACAAGTACAAATAGTGTGTATGTTATGGGACTTTTCACGTTGCCGTCTCACTGGGAAGGTTGAAGAGCACAAAGTAAAAAGTACATCCAAAAAGTCCGTACTCTACAAGAAAAAAGTAAATAGTTGATAGTGATTTGTCAACATTGAATTCCCGTTGAGTGTTTACTGACTGGAATGTCAATTAATCATCTTTTCCATGAGACATATTGAATGGCGTCTGTGGAAAATAACCCACGATACTTGTTTACGTCATTTTGCCAGAGATAAATGCACGGATAGGCTGACTTCAGGAGCCTAGTTGCGAACAATTCGCTTCAATTATGCATCATGGTTTCGTAGCTAGCCAACAGGTAGTACCACATGCGCTCTGTTTCTTTTCGCTGATCGCTTTTTCGTGTGACGGCAAAAAATCGGAATGAACCTTCTATCCTCATTCTTAGTTCAGTTGTTATCATTAATATCAACTTTCCATCACATAATTCTGTTGACTTTACAATTGTTATCTTCCAGAATTGCCAGAAATCTAGAAGAATTCTACGGCACACATTTGTTGTGTCAAGTTGGAAGTAACCTCTCATTCACAACTCTTCTGATTCTGTACTGTTCAGTGGTAAGTGATCTAAGGCTTATCGTATTTATTCAGTTATAACAATATCTTGTTGGAAACCTGCCCAGGGACAATTCATGTCCCTCTTAAGGTAGCCTACTAAGTAACTAGTTATTGTGGTTTTTGGAATAGTAATTATTGTACCAATGCTGGTTATGCGTCATGGGGCGAGATACCTTTTGCTCCTCCACTAGAACTGACGTGTTCCCAAATGCCCGGAAGGTCTACACAAACTTGTCATATATTGTAAATTTTGATATTCTAATGTTGTAATGTACAGTTAATTGTAGGAAATAAAAACATCTATCTAAATTTCTTGCCTGTGAAAATGAGCTCATTGTGTTTGTTACTTATTGCAGATCCAGTCAGTAGGCATGAAGGAAATTGGATTGGCTCATCTGGTGTTTCTCTCAATCTTTGAATTTTACTTGTTTTGTTTGGTTTCCAACGAGATTACGCAAGAGGTATGATCTCAAATTATTAGTTTTTATTCGTCAATATAGAAAAAAATATCATTTATTTCGGTAAAGTGTTTCCATAAAAAAGTGACGATAACTAAACTCAAATTAATGAATAGAAATATATTTTATGACGGCTTAAATAGTTGCATTTATTCAACTTTAAATATATTTGATACAAGTTACAATTTCAGTGCTCACGACCCACAATGCATCAATCATGACATTAAATTAAATGAGTTTTCTGCATTCAAAAAAATTCTGATAGTTCATGGTTCAATTTTCAATATTAACAGCGATTTCGATTCATTTATATTATTTTGATGAAGGAGTGGAACATTACTTTGTTTAGATAATAAAAACATTCTTTGTCATTTTTACATATTCGTAAAATGTACAAACCCTGATTATTTTCTATTCGGTGTGTGCTAATTCTTTCTCAAATTGTAATCTTGCTTTCATTTTGTTTCGTAAATAATTACGAAGTACAAAATTTTACATATGTATTGCAGACGACGACGCAAAACTCAAACCGCTAAAAATATTAGTTATTTATCATGCTATTTGAGACCTTGACCGATTATTACTGAAAGTTTTCTAAATATCGATTTTTATCGTGTTTAGTTTGTTTGTGAAGTAAATATTTACTATAAAATACGACAGTAAACAAAACAAAATAAACAAAACTATGATTTATTGAACGATCCCAACTCAAAGAATGCGAGTATTGGTAAATTAAAAAATGGTATTTAGGAAATAGTAAATTTTCAATAAGTAAGAAACCCTTGATTGAGAAATATTGTTATGTAAAAGATGGTTTAACTCTGTGTTGCAAAACATCTAGAGGCGTTTGTATAATGTTTGCCACCTTCTCCTTGAAGCTTATGGGGTGGGGGGTGGGGGGTAGCGCCCCCTCGTAGTAACGCCTACGCATGTACCGTTGTACAAGTACAGTGCATCAAATGCACGTCTGTTTCAGAGCTCGAATGTTAGGGACTCCATCTACGGCTGTGATTGGCTGGATTCCCCCGAGAGCTTTAAGCGTTCGATGCGCGTCATCATCTCAAGGTCAAACGAGCCCGTGGTCATCCGGGCGGGGGGGTTTGTACCCATCTCCATAGAGACCTTCTACGGTGTACGTTCACAGTAAACGTGTTTAATACGTTTGTTACACACGATTTCCTACAGTCACTTGCTACTTTAGACGTTGGTTATTCACAGTTATGTGCACAATATTTGTTTCTAAAACATTGACCACATTTTACGCTTTATGATTTATACATAATATTTGATATTTTTTATTGAAATTTTCACGAAGCACATAATAAATTTTATAATGTTCCCAACGGCAAATCGGTTTTTTGAAACTGTGTAGGGAAGATGTATAATTTATTTACAGATGGTGATATTGTAAAGTAAAAGAAATTGTTTCCTTCTTTTCAGGTTACAAACCAAGCTTTCTCGTATTTCATGGCTCTACGCACAATCAACAAGAAACTTCGTTAAACCCTTCTCTCTGCGTTTTGTACGCAATTGATGTTGATGCACACTTGACTATTGAATTATTATTCTGCAACAACTCATTCGTTGAGCTTTTATCATAGAATAACAATTTAAAGATGGCAGCTAAACGCAATACGGTTTATTGCATACATACGCAGACGTAACATTATTAGGCGTGTTTTTGCTTTTAGATGTTTTAGAGCAGATTTTCTCAAATGGTCCGCGGAGCTAGCTTAAGGCCTAAGGAATGGGGAAAAAATTGTAGACTGCTGTAAATAAACATTATTTTGTGTTTGAAATTAATAGCAGTTTCTATATCTATACAGTTAAGTGTAACTGGCACCTTGACGTGAGACCGAGAGCGCGTCTACAGAGACGGACGAGGGGAAGGGGGAGGAATGAATCACGCGGATGCGACCAAAACAAAACAGCCACTTGACTCACTCAGTATACACTCACACAGTGACTAGTAAGACTAGTTGGCGTAGGTAGACACCACGTGAAGTGCTACAGTGCAGTGTTTTTGGTATATACGTAATATTAAATGTACAATATAAAAATTAATAATATCAAATTGAGTGTCGGTCTCTAGTAATCAGCTATGTATCGTTGGTTAAAGACGGGTACTGTACGTGCAATTGTAGTGCCGATTGAAACTAATGGAGGCGGTAGACAGGCCCTTGTCCCACCTAACCTTGACAAGCCGTCTTGCTCAAAATCTAGTGCTAGTGCCAATAAAGCCAAAAAACGCAAATATTGTGATGAATATTTAAACCTGGGATTTGTGCAAGCGGGTACAGACATGGAACAAATCCGCAATGTGTTTTGTGTTACGAAATACTTTCCAATGAAGCAATGAAACCTGCTAAGTTGCGTAGGCATTTAGAAACAATACACTCCGAGCTTTCTGGTCAAGGTCCACTAGATCGCTTGTAGCGCGCGCGATTACTCCGCTAGGAGTAAATCCAGTAGACCTTGCTTTCTGGTAAGTCAATAGAATTTTTTTAAATAAAAAGCAATGAAATGAAAAAGTCAAAAAATAAAATTGAAAAAATTGCAACAGGCACTACAAATGAAAAAGCAACCATTGCATCATATGCTGTTTCTCTGTTGATTGCTTAGTCGGGAAAACCTTATAACATTGGAGAGGAGCTAGCATAACGATATGGGCAAAACTAAGAATAATTAGCATAATGCGTTTTTTTTAAGGTTGGGGGTCCTCGAAGACTGTAGGTTTTTAGATGGGGGTCCGTGATTCACTTGACTTTGAGAACCTCTGTAATTTAGTGTATGCAAAATAAGATTATTTCTTACACTCAACATTTCATATTCAGTGCTCTTCCACCAGCAAACATGGGTTGTTTCTTAGTAAATTTTGTAAGCCGTTGAAAAAGTCATTCAAAAGGTAAACTTAATAGGCAGTACTGCCTGTAAAATATAAACAGCACTTTAATCGACCAGACGAGTTGAATCTATCGGTAAACTGGTACTAACTCATGTCAGAATAGGTATAATTTCACTAAAAGAACACAACACAAGCTCAAAGATGATTAAGTTAAAGATTTAATTAAAAGCTTAACTGAGTTGTTAGTCATCGTAGTTAGTCTGTTAACTGAAGTTAAGCCTCACTGCTTTCGTTCACACATTATTGGTAACTGGAGTTAACGAGCTAACTACAGTTAAGGACAGTAATATGAACATAGTATAACCGAAATATGGTGAAGAGAGTGAATGACGAGAGAGAGAAACAAGTAGAAAGAAAAAGTCAGTGATTCAGCGCAAGGTTTGAGATACAACACAATTATTATATTGTATTTCATTTTATTTTATTAGTAAATCCTATTTATTGCTAAAATATGTTAGAATATTTCACCAGAAGATGGAACGTTTCAGTACGTTTCAGTTTGAAACTGCTCATACGAATTCGTGGAAGATTACATTATGCATTCTTCAGTCATTTACTAATGTCAATGAGACTAAACATGTCATCTAGTGACGAGTCAACAATCAACAACGTCATGATTTGACTCACTTTTGTATTTTATGGTGGCTTTTAGGGCAAGGATAGAATTATACAACTATAAAAAATAATAATTTTAGTAATAAAAAAGTACCCGTTTAAAATGCAGTCGTAAATGCCCGTAATAGTTCTACATAAAACTACATAAAAATATCACTAAAGTGTTCATTAACCTAATTATGAACTATAGTAACATTATACAAAAGCAGCTTTTATTGACTTCTATCAGATAAGTCACTGCAATACTTAAATACGCTGCTTTTAGCGTAATACCTGCTAATCAGTTTAAAGTTCTCCGTGTATTAAATCCTATAGAAGCTTAAAATAGGTTTTTGAACGAGAAGCTATAGAAAGGACAAAGAAAATCAGATTATCTCCCCGACTCAAAATTATCCGACAATTCCGCTTTTTAATAGTATTCAACTTTTATTAGTCGTTGTATTTTATTTTGTATGGAAGCTTTTCTGGACGTGCTGATAAATAGCAAGTTAATTATTTTAGCCTTTGTCGTAAAAGAATAGAGTTCATCCCGTGTTTTTCAAACGATTATAGAAAAGTGCTTCTGTAATGAGAACTTTCTACTTCGTGATCACGCATTTCAAAAGTATAACAGGGTGATTCGAATGATTAAACCGCACGACATTAAAGACTATATAAGTTACACGCCATTGAAAAAGTGTACAATCATCTAGATGTAGTTTAAAACTTTCTTAGTATTTTAATCATTGAAATTTTTAATGACTTAATGCATTTTTTAAATTTGGTAGGTTTAATCAAAGTGACATTACTTTTTCATTGTGAATTTATATTTATTAATTGTGACATCACTTTGTATAGAATTGCATCGATGTGCATCGCTGATTACGAAAACAAACCTCCTAAAAATCGAGAATATACATTATGTCAAAACCATTGGAAGTTACCGATGCTTCCATTGAACATAGATCTCTTGACTATTCAATATCATTAGACGCATCCGGAATCTGAAGCAACTTTACAAAACGTAAAACACAAAGTCTTCTTTGACGAGAGAACGTTATGTAAAACTGTTCTTTTAATGGGGTCTCCGTTGGTAGCGGCATTCTTACGTAGGTTGAATTCTCCGGTGACAAAAGAGACGCCGGGAATTACTCCCCCCCCCCCCCCCCCCCCTGTGTTCGCGTTCGGGGGGAGCAAAGTGCATCAACTATAATGGATTGTGTAAAGTGCATCCACTTTAATTTCCTACATGACCCGTTTTCCGTCCATTAGATCCCTTGTTTCGTGTGTCTACGTAATTTGCGACCCGATATACGTTAAATCTAGGTGAACGCGCTTGGTTCTAATACCATTGTTTTATTATGCACATCAGCTTGACTCAATGAGTAGATTTAAGCATAATTTGTATCTATTTAACAAGGTTATTACCTTATTGTGATAAAAGATAGGTTTTAAATAAGAATCCATCTCGATTAAATGTAAACAAAGTTACCTAAAAAAAATATAATATATTTTGTTGATAGATTATTTGCACCCATCGTTTCAGCCTTACTGAACTTTCTATAGTAGTAGTAGAATGGCATGACTGTTACGGTCACAACTACTCAGTTATTTTTAAATAAATAAATATATTAAACTTTTATGTAATTAAGTTGTTTTAGATTGTTCAATAGTAATTAATAAAAATCTATAACCTTACTTAAATTATTTAAATAGTTTTGAAAGCGCTATTAAATCAATTAACTGTAATATAAAAATATGAATAAATTAATATAAATCAAACGTTCTCTGTGTAAAAAAAATTCGGATGCATTCTTTGACTTGTTATTTACGAATGTTAATCCTTATTCCCAAACAAACAATCATATCAACCTATCTGGCCTATACATTGCGAGTTATAATTTACATTATAATAATGACGTGCCAATTGCTTTTTGATTGTATTTCACTCTGCATTATTAATAAGTAACAATAATGCGCTTTCTGTGTTTGGTGTGGTTGGTGGTTTAGATAGCAAAATAGAGCTTCGTTCGTGGCAAAGCAGTAGTTTTATTTTAGTAACATGAGAGAACTGAATAATAAACACTAGAAAGACAAAATGATAGACGCAAAAGAGAATAAAGTATAGAGTGAAAATAAAGGGAACAGTTCGTGGCAAATCAATGCTTTTATTTTTAGTACCTGTATACCGAACACTATAAAATAACAAAAATATTGATCTTGACACACACACTTCCTTCTTCACTCGAAGCTTCCATATGTATAAACCTACGTGCTAACAACGCAAAGAAACTAAAACACGCACAAGTACATATGCATACATATTATAACACACCCGTTGTGTTTGCAGGGGATATCGCTTTTCAAGTATCCAAAGCATAGTCCTAAATAATTATCAAGAATATCTGTTTCAAGTAGATATTAGGAACTGGAGAAATAGAAAAATCAATTGTGTACTATTTCCCTTGGCTACTTTGTCAGCATGAAACTACAGTCACAACTCACGTTGGGATAAGTTGTAACTACTTAAAACTTTATCTTACTTCAGGATGACTGCGCGAGTATTAGCAAATACCACTGCAAGAATGGTATTTGGTATTGCCACTTTTGTTTAGTTAGTATGTTCATAAAATCACCATGAATGGACACAATCATAAAATAAGATAAGACTGTGTTTATTTAGCTTCACCAGCTATTATTGTCGTACATACACTTACAACTTATTATTACTATCAATTAAATTTTATTTTTACTATCTATTATTATTTCTAATAGTACAATTGGTGTTCAAATACATACTTTATAACTTCTGATTTAAATTTCGAAAAGATTTTCATTTTAATATTTTTAATATTTCTACATGTTTGTTTTTCAATTGCATTATTACATGTATTGCAAAATTCATTGCGACAGTATTTACAACCTTATTTACAACATCTACTTACACTCTTTAAACACGAACACTACTCCGAGTACACTGGCGTGACACTTGTGCACTAGGTGTAGAATTATGTAAACTATTTGCCTGCAACCAGTTTTACAGTTATCTGTACCTGCAATGGTAGTACGTTACGAGCAACACAACATAGATACCATCGTAGCGTTGTGATTGCATCGGGGTTAATTATTTAGTGTAGTTCACTGCATCGCCACCAGACTGCAATAACAATAAATTTTATCAGCTGTTAAGCTATCCTATTAGTAGATAGTAGAAAATCACATTAAAATAATGAAATTTATATTCGTGTTTTTATAACCCATTATGAGACTTGATTCTCTGCTTTGCATTTTGTTAAACATCATGAGGTTGCCATAAATGTGACTTAAAATTTGATATTTCTACATCATAAAGTATTATTAGAGATACGTGAAAATAGCGTTTTGTAAACAGATGCTACCAGGTGATATTTTCTACTGAAACTTAGGTTTTTCTGTTCGTATTTCATTGTTTTTTACATAGTGTCCATACTTTGTTTATTATACATGCTTTTTAGTTGATTTTAATAGTATATGGCATAATTTAAAAAATAAAATAGTAAAAAATGTACTTAATTTTCAAGTTTTTTAATGTTGGCAAAAAATATATTCTAAAAAATGCTATAAAGGGACAATTAGAAATACTATTTACGCACGTATCTCTAAATATCATCTATTTTACTTGATCAACAGACTGGGAATCGTATTGGTCGTATTTGCATCACACTAAGGGCGTGTTCCAACTTGACGTTTTTAGTCGACTAGCTTTCCTAGCAGACTAACGCAACAATTAGTAACAATTGATTACAACAAATCGTTAATTGTTGTGTTAGTCGGCGACGTGGGCAAATCAGGTCAAAGTAGACAAGTTGGAACATGCCCTAACTAGTCCACTGGCTGATGACTGAACTTCTTGAGCCAGCTGGATATGTTAGATGACAATGTTTCGTAGGAAAGGAAGACCTGAACCCGATTGGTCGAACACTGGGCCTATGCGATGGACAAATTTGATTGGTCTATAAAGAAGTTGTTCGGGTAACTTTGTTGGCCAAGTTTGTAGTTGGCTAACTTGTCGACCGGTATTAATTTAGCGAGCGACAACTTAATTGTGAACTGGCCCGGAACGTTGGTACAAAAAATGGGCTAGTGTTGATAACTCGCTTCGATTTCGTTGTACACTCGCTAACGAAATAAATCAATGGCAGTATAGATATTGTGTGTTTATAAACATCTCTGGTAAGTTTGGTAGTTTTAATAATTGATAATTTTGTGATTTAATGTGACGGTTGTTCGTATTCGTATCGTAGGGTTAAAATAAGCTTGACATGTCATATTTGCTTGCGTAAACACGCTCTAACTTAAAATGAGATTTGATTGATATTTGGGATTAACGTCTCCTATTTTTGCAACTTGGCTAATCGAGACAATGAATGGGTGAAATATGAAGATGAAATAGGGACTGTTTGGAGGAAAGGGGCAAGTGGGAGGGCGGGAGGAAAGGGGAAGGGGGAGGAAAATGAGTAGGGAAGGATGTGGACTGTATTTCGTCTGACTTCTCCTCCTCGACCTGTCCGGCTAGGGTGGCCCTACCAGAAGCATATGCTTCCATCGGCATAGTTCTCGGGATCAACAAAGCACACAAACCTGTCCACCACGATATGGTAGCAGTCTCTGGGCAGGTACTCTTTAACTTTAACGCAGACTTATTTTAAGTTTATATAGATTATATATTAAGATAGATATTATAAAGAAAATTGATATTTTCTTGCCCGGGGGCCGTCTGCAGCCTAGTACATACATAATAATACCTGCAGGTCACATCAGATACAAAACAAAGACATTGTCAAATACAGACACGCCAGATAACCGGGCACATGTTCAGATACAGAGACAAAAGGAACTTACAAATAGAGTGTTCTTTATAGTTAGAAATAATAATACCCATCCTAGCATTCGCTCTTCATATGACTGGAAAACTATGTAAAACCACCGTCAAAGTGGATATTGTCATGAACCTGTTTTATTTCTCCTTCTGTTAAAATGTTTAATTTCGTTGTATGAGCATGGATTTATGAGTTCGGTTCAGAATTGATCTAGATGACCGTGATTAGTTCTATCTAAAGTCTTTGAAAGTTATGTTAAGGTGCATTTTTCACTGTTGTGCATTGTTGTCATTAGGGTCCTAGATCTATTTGAAAAAGCTCGTGCTTTCGCGAACAATACATTCAGGCCTTTGCCATAATTATTATTATTTTCTGTTTTCACAAGATTATTATTTCAATAGAGAGCTATGTTTCAATATGTGTTTGTTTTTCTCGTCATGTTTTCTCTTGAGCCCAAGTTCTTATTACGATTGTGTATACAAAGTTACAATTGCAATGTACCTTCCAAGTTGTGACCTAAGCCTGACATAACATGCAGTGTTATTTTATTCTGGTAATAAAAACGAGAAGTAACGCCGTGGTTCCTGTGTTGTGTGCAAAGAGCAACTATTTCAGACTTGTGGCGCTGAAGTGCAAGCGGCGCCGGTACGCGGTACTACCAGGAGGAAATGACGTCATCAATCATGACCCGGTCTGGTTTATGTCTCCGTTTCAGGTGGCCATTTTGACGGCAACAATTGGCTCACAAGCTAGGATAGGAGAGTGTTGAACAAAAAATATATCTTCCTCTTTTCATTTACACAATATTAGTTGTAAAACACATGTTTAGGAACACTACAAACATCGCCTGTATAATTGATAACATGACTCCGTTTTCAATAATAATTGTACATGATATTTTCTGATTTTAAATCATAAATTTATTCATTGTAATTTGTAATATGACAAAATGTCAAAATGCCAATTGAATAGAAAAACAATTATTAATAAAATCAATACAGAGGTAATCACTGATTATATTAATTTATTAATTTTATTATTAAAATGTATTATTATTTATTATTATTTATTTATTTATTATTAATCAATGATTATAAAAAATATGTATAATACACGACAGTTGGAAATCAAGAATAGAGAGAATTTATTGTAATAATTCTCTTACACTGTTTTTTATTTTTTATCACATATGGTGACTGATTATTTCTCATCAACGTATTATGTCTATTGAATTGAAAATTATAAGGAGCGAAAAAATAATATGTTGAGTGCAAGAGACTTGGAGTAAATAGATGTTTTATTCGATTTATATGTCAGCGAGTGTATTGGACACACACCACCCACTAAGTGACCTATACTAAAACACATATTGACTGTTCATTTTTAACTAAATCTAAAATATCCTGAAGTTATCATTTGAATAGAATCATCTTTTAACTAACTGAATTTCTAGATTAATTATTATACAGACAAAGGAAAATTACCATAGCAAACACCTCAACCAAGTAGCTTTATATCGGAGCCACTTCAAACTCCGAATTGGAAACTGTGCATTCAGTAGCCTGCTGTGTAAATATATGATTAGGCTGGTTAGGGAAGTATATAAGGATTTACTACCTAGTATGAATAGTAATGTATTATCATTTTTTCATATGTTGCAACGGATACTTGGCGCGCAATGATTTACCTTAAGCATTCCTTTCCATTACCTCAAAATATATATATACCCGTCTCTACCCTTCACAAGATGTGCCAGTGACAGAAATGTATACTTGCGAGGTTGAGGTTGCGATTCTAGAAGATTATACAAATCAGTTTTTCAGTTACGTTGAAGACAATTTAATAAATAACCGACAAATATAAAGAAAATTAACGATGTAAGAATGTTTAAATACAAGTGCCGTGACGAATTGTTGATACAAGGAAAATAAATGTAACTGGGATGTAAAATAGCTGTTAAGCTAACAAAAAAAGAATACACATCCATTCAATAAACATTTCTATAAATTTATCTTGCAGTTTGTATTTCCCCAAATGTTAATCTACCGTATATACCTCTAAGATGTTCAACATCTCCGCTAACATCACATCCCGAATACATCTAACCTCTTATTTTCCGTTTTTGGTATTCAATTCATGCTTCACATTCGTACATTGCAATTTGTATACAGATCTTCTAACTCTTCTATCTTCTATTCTCCTGTTCTGTCTTTTCTGCGGTCTATAGAACTGTAGGTACATCTATTGAATGAATAGCTTTAGATTGCAATTACGCAACGAAGCTCTCAGCTATACTACACTCATAACCAGATAAACAACGATAAGCTCTGGGATATCGCGTATCGCAACTTCGATTAATCAAAACGCATTAATACTATCGCAACTTCGATTAATCGAAACACATTAATATTATCGCAACTTCGATTGGTCGAAACACATTAATATTAATCCGAATGCAATGGAGTCTCTATTTCACAACCAGATATTCAACGTGTTGCTAATAATGCTCACTACACTAGTTATTCCGATATGAATATTCAATTAGTAATAAACCATCGCTGGTTATATCGCGCAACAGAATGTTGGAAATAAAATATGCTAAGTCGTAAGCGGAATCTAAATCTCCCTGTGTGGATTATTGATGATAACTCTGACCGTAATTAAAGCAGTGTGTGAAATGACCGTGGCTCATAACTGGGGCACGGCCGATGAAAGATTAACACGCGTTACTCACGGTCACGACTTGGTCGTGACTGTACACTGTGCAGTTTGTGCGTTAGTGAGTGAATTGACGCGAGTAATGTTATTTCCAGCAATGAATTGCAGCAATAATATATTGCCAACATGTTGAATACACACTGTAGTGTGATGGAAGCAATGGAAAAAGTAAGCTGTGTGAGTTCCATATGGAGTCTATTTAATCTTAAACAAATGTTGTAATTGTGATATTTTCATTGGGAGTGTGTTGTATTGATGTCATAACTGTATCGGAATGTAAAAAAATGGCTAAATGAGCCAACAAATAAACATGCATACATACATATACATACATACATACATACATACATACATACATACATACATACATACATACATACATACATACATACATACATACATACATACATACATACATACATACATACATACATACATACATACATACATACATACATACATACATACATACATACATACATACATACATACATACATACATACATACATACATACATACATACATACATACATACATACATACATACATACATACATACATACATACATACATACATACATACATACATACATACATACATACATACATACATACATACATACATACATACATACATACATACATACATACATACATACATACATACATACATACATACATACATACATACATACATACATACATACATACATACATACATACATACATACATACATACATACATACATACATACATACATACATACATACATACATACATACATACATACATACATACATACATACATACATACATACATACATACATACATACATACATACATACATACATACATACATACATACATACATACATACATACATACATACATACATACATACATACATACATACATACATACATACATACATACATACATACATACATACATACATACATACATACATACATACATACATACATACATACATACATACATACATACATACATACATACATACATACATACATACATACATACATACATACATACATCCATACATACATACATACATACATACATACATACATACATACATACATACATACATACATACATACATACATACATACATACATACATACATACATACATACATACATACATACATACATACATACATACATACATACATACATACATACATACATACATACATACATACATACATACATACATACATACATACATACATACATACATACATACATACATACATACATACATCCATACATACATACATACATACATACATACATACATCCATACATACATACATACATACATACATACATACATACATACATACATACATACATACATACATACATACATACATACATACATACATACATACATACATACATACATACATACATACATACATACATACATACATACATACATACATACATACATACATACATACATACATACATACATACATACATACATACATTCAAATATTAATAACTTCTCGTTAGAATGCCTGTTATACGGGGCACACCAGCTTTACCTGATGTGCCCCTCTTTAGGTGACTAATGACTAACTAGGTACATTATACGGTGTTTAGATAGTTGGGAAGGAATGTCCGAAAGCTGTGTAATTAAATCCCAGCATTCGCTGCGAAAACTGGGAGGGACTGAGGAAAACCTTGAAAAAAATATTCAGTTAGGATTGACGGTGGCCGGAATCGAACCGGCGACCTCCCGAATTATAGAGTTGTGTCTTACCGCTGAGCCACCTCTATCGATTACACTCATATCCTATTGTGCGTTTAGATTACCTTCAATAAATTAATAAAGTATAGGTATACTCACTATTGTTATTACTATCTGAATTTTGTACCAATGTATTAGTATGCATAAAACGTGTTCTATTTTTGTTTTTATTAATTTATGTTGTAAGCAAGAATTGCTCATATGAAACAACTTAATAATTGATCGGGTTATTCAGTGTTACTACCATTCGTATTTTGATAAGTCTAACGCGCCCAGTTTCTCGAGGATATTGAAAATCAAGAATTACACTTTGAGTTTTGAATATTCGAAAATGAAAATAAAAAAGTCGCTTGTCGGGTATTGTGTATTGTATATTTATTGTCTCAACCCCACACATTCTCTCGATTAGCATTGTTTTCGTTGCCAAAATATTAGATGTAAAAGTCTGAATATCATCATCTGAATGTTAATTCTTCTGACTAAGGTTGCTAGAAATCACTATCAATCAATGTTATTGTATTCAATGTTTTTTTTAGCAACGAAGCACTCAATAAATTCAAAGTTGTTATGAATCGGCCTTGTTGAATCACAATTATTGTTTTTATAGAAGTTATTTTTATTCCCTAATGCAGCAACCAAAAAAAACTTTTAAATCATATTGTATTATCTAAAAAATTAGCGTACTTGCTTCTCGATTTTAATACTAGTATTATTATTATTACTCAACTAGTATTATTAGTACAAAAACAAAGTAAAATACTTAGATTTATTTATAAAACCATTTGATTAAAATCAATCGTGTGTTCTTTATTTGGCGTTGTCAGCAGAACGTTCTCCAATAATGCGTTATTTTCCAGTCGAAAGAGAGGCTGGCGTTTATTATTCAGATAAGCTTTGCCGGGTTGTTAAACAACAATCCCTCCAACTTGCAGAGTTTCACATACTAATTTACAACAGATCCATGCTACCACAGTACCACTCACTGGCTTTAAGCTGTGAATCAGAATTACCATACGAGAAACGTTTGAATTTATTTTCAACACTTCATGTAAAAAAATTCAAATTAATTTGCCAATTTATATTCATCAGCGATTCCGAATATGCAATGAATTGGAAGTGTTTTCACAAAATGGCGTAAACTGTATGTGTGATGTGTCTTTTTGATGTGAGGGAAAAGCAATAGTTTGTCCGTTTTTACAAGTACGAATTTGTTCCCACTTTAAAATAAATTTATCTGTGTGTAATTGGCCCAAACGTTATTCGTATTTTAAGTATCAAGGTTGCTGTAAAATGAAATATTTCCGATTTTTTGTTTCTTTGTAAAACTAAATTAATATGTTTTGAATACATACATAGGTATTTAATTTTCACATTTTCGTAAATGTTTTCAGATAAAAAAATTAGGATGCTATGAAAAGGGGAGATTAATTAGTTGGCACATTTTTAAGGTTGCTTAACGTCTGTTTTATGGCAGTCATGCTATTCGAGGCGATGAGGGGTGATAGGACTATTACAAGAAACCATATAGATGGCATAAGGAAATTATAGGACTTGCCAATTTGAGGGGCAAAGGAATATAGTTAGCTTTGTTTTATTTCCATAATAACAATTAAAACGTTACAGATTGATATTACCATTTCTAGTGTGTAGGAACTTGTCAGTCAGGATGCACAATGTAAATGATATAACAAGGAGCAAAGACAAATTAAGGAAAATATGCAAGAAAAATTACCAAATAAACATAGATCAATTGCAAAATATAAACAATTACGAAATACAAAGTAGCAACCATGTATGCGTATTCAAATTATTTGAATCTTATAAATACCCCTTTTAGATACCAAATTACAAAGCAGAATTACAAACTAAAGACAAAATTATTTACAAGAAATTTAGGAAATATTCACAAAATATTGCAGTGATTACAGAAATACAAAATACTAACAATTTAAGAAATACAGAGTACAAAACAAACTATGTAAGCAAATTCAAATTACTAATCCCAGGATATTCGTTATATGGGTGTATTGAAACGATAAGTCTGTCAGAATTAAGGATAGAATGGAGAGATGTTTGAAACATACTAACGGACAATAACATTAAAAAAAAAAACACAACTAATCGATAAAGTGAACCACTTTAGTGGTTAAAACCACTAAATCGAATTTAAAATTAGTATATACCCGCCCTCGCTTTCATACCAAAAATTGTTTTGACTAAAATGTTACGAAAGGGCTTTTAACCACAAAGCGGTGGGATATTTTCTCTGTTGAGAGCGATGAAAAGAGGAGAAAGAGGAGGGTTGCTTTCGATATTCCTTCAGTCCCGGAATTTTCATCAGATTAACCAATAATTTCCCTCTTTCACCGCTCAGCGTAGCTACTAGCCAGCCGCAGGTCTGTTTGTCTGCCTGTCTGACTATGTGTGTGTCTCTCCTCTCTCTCTCTCTCTCATTGCACTACTTCAATACGTTGACGCGATCGAGTCTGGGGAATGTGAGAGACGGAAAGAGTGTAAGAGAGAAAAAGAGAAAAAAGACAGAGAATCGAACTGCTTTCGTTGTGGAAACGTTCGAGGAAAAAGCAGAAACAAGATATTTTATTTACCTGTTTGATTTTAATAATGTTCGTGTTTTTTTTTGTCTTGAACCGATTCCGCTTTACGAAATATGCAGATGACTTGAGTTTATTGTTGGTTTTAATGAAGAAGGCTATTAATGGCATTATTTTTTCAGTTTTTGAAAATTTTACCGTTTACATCCCTTGTACAGACGTTACAGATGTTTTGTAGTGTCTTTGTGGTATATTTAAGCTACCTATCGAAAGAAATATTTCCAATTTTACCAACGACCTTGAGTGGGACATTCCAACGTATTTCTTGTGACCCGTGGTAAAGGAAACCCACATTAACTAGTGACAATAATTTGCTGGTGCTTTCAAGTTGTTTCCAGAACATAAAAATAAGTAATAGATAAACTAGATAAGTATTCGGTCATAACTTTTCTCTATTATTCAAAACTTTTGAAATGAGTTTATTTCAAGTTTTGATGTGTTAGTTTCTAAAACAAATAAAGGATTACTGTAAAGTAGACGGAATTGTCCTTTTGTAATATAATACTATCTTTTTTCTTCCTGTGTGTCTTTATTTTTTCTTTCTTTCTTCCTTTAATTCTTCAGAAAAGAACGCTAACACTTCTCAAAGATGTCCGCGCTATTGTGAATTCCCAGAACTGCATTCATTAAATTAAGAGAGTTAAATAATTTGCTAAAAGAAAAAAAAACTATTGTGAAACAACTTTAAGTTTACTATCGAATTATAGTTGTTAGAAGAAAACTTAATGTAAATTTAATGTAATATAATTGTAACTATTGAGAATGATCGTAATAATAGATTATGGACAGTAACATTATTATGGAAGAGTGGGTTTATTTTTGCTTCTAATTCTTATGTTCACTGTCTTGAAATAAGTAAGTTTTTACTATAAAACAAAATGTCTCGTAGCTCGAAGTAAGGACTTAATTTTTCCAATGGCTGCACCAGACAACACTGGGTGTGCTTTTAAACATTAGAAAAACAATTCACAACAATAAAATTGACGCAAAAGTGCACACACAGTGTACAGCATTGGAAAACTAATGCACTGCCAGATAATCACAGCTCCAATGCCGCCTTCGTCAGACGTCCCTTTCATTGTAGATCATTGTTGTTTGGGCAATACTTTAGTTCTAAATCTTTGAATTTATAGATGATTACAAAGCATTGAACTACGGCATGACGAATTCAATGTATGGTAAACCATAGCAACGAAATATACAACGATCCACCTGAAACTTGTTACATTGATACTGCCTACTCTACTGTCTATAGAACCTAAAATACACATTTACGTAAACATATTTTTAACATATTTAAATACACATATTTTTTCGTACTGAAGGTACACTCAATTCTGAATGACCAGCGTTATTGTATTGTTGCTGTGATTTGTGAGTTTCACTGCAATGAATATTTTCACATATTCATTGAAGATATGATTTTATTCTCCAACAAACTGGAAAGCTGTGTTGAGAAGAAACTGTAGTTCAAGTCCCTATGGAATTAAACTAATGCATACAGAGCACCTTTGCTCAATGCGCATGTAATTGTAACTAGTGGCAGCTATTCTTTGTTCAGTATATTATTATTATTATAATCATGTTTTATTTACTGAAAAATTATAACCTTTAGCAAAAGGAACAGTCAAAATAATCATGAATACAGCACAGCATTATATAGTCAACATATAAACCACATATTTATAACATATCAAAGTAACAGTGTATCCCGCATGCAGTGGTAACTTATTCGTTCTTATTCTTATTGTAACTTATTTTTACAAATAAACAGAAATCCTAGTTTCACTGTAAATAAAATAAACACATTTGGTCAATCAATCAAATTCAAAGACATTTATTCATACACTTTCAATTTGTGTACATTTTGGTTTTAGATTAACAATGCATTAAATAACAGTAGGAAGCCCATAAAATGAAAGATGATTTAAGAGTGGGCAGTTTTTTTTTTTTTTACTGTTATTGTTATGATTATGCTATAGGAGTTTTGCATGTGCAAACAAAATCGACCTGCAAACCAGAGCACGAGTGGGGCTATAGATAGTGGCTTACATGAAGCATTCAATACGGTATTGAGTACGATCCCACCTTTCTATCCAACCCCGAAGTATTGAGATCGTATTGAAAGATCGGATAGAAAATGTGAATATCAACGAATTTAATATCATATTGAGTTCACTCGGTATATAGTCAAGTAGAAGTTCACAAAACTATCGCTAGGTAGCAACCACTTGGTATTGAAATCGGATTGAGTCTACTTTGTAACTGCTTATCTCTGAATCCAATCAAATCGCAACACACTTCTCAATATTGCACGCAAACATAGTTATAAATATAAGGTATTGAAGCCATAATCTCATTCCACCAAAACAAACAGTACTTCGATACTCTGTTGTATATTACAAGTAAACATATCTAGGTACTTAACAGATAAGGAGAGTCCAAACATACATTCTGCCAACAAAATAAACAGTTCTTCGATCGACTCTGTAGATAGATAGTTTAAGTCGTCGTACAATAACTTCCGTAATGCTTTCGTTATCAATCAATGACGTGTTTACGGTCCCGGCCAACCCGAGCAGGTATTTGAATTAGCCACGGCCGCTGGTTGGCTGCCGCTCACCCACCCGTGACGGAAGCATTACCGAAGATGTTGTACGATGACACATGTTTATGAAGTAATGTATGTCAGAATAATATAACTTTAACACCATCAAAAATGGAAGTGAAGACGGAGATATGATTCGTTTGCTGTGATTTCTATTCAAGAGTATCTTGAGTCATACATAACTTCATACAGAGTTAGTTTAATAATAATTGTTTGTAAGAAATCTGCCCAGATATAATGCATGTCCCTCTTCTTTCAGGTGACTAACTACGGTACATTGTGGTGTTTAAAATGAATGTCCTAGGGTACCTAGGTGCCCTCAAGATACAATACAGCACCTATATATAGCATATCCCTGAGCGACCTCAAACTTTGTAATCTTAACCACTCCCAACTTGCGCGAAACCATGTCCACACTGAATGCACACAACCGTGCATGTTGCTCTATTGAAACTAAGATTAGCCAAGGGTTCGAACAAGCTAAGGATAATTGACTTTTAGTCGATAACTTCCATGATTTTACGGCACTTCTTGTATTGTATCCGAAAGTTTAACGCTAAACTTAAGTAGGTCATGTAGTAAAGAGGAAATAAATTGTCAACAGACGATTACTTAAGCTTTGACCTAATTTTGGAATGAACAAAAACGTTGCTATACTCAAGTAAGCAAATTGTTAAGTAGATACTTTTAACAAAGTGGAAGGATGTTCAGCCATACTCAAACAATATTAAATATCTAATAGATTGCCCTTTGATATTTTATGACACGAGTTTGTATTATCATGAACAACATTAGTTAGCATAATTGGAAGACAAAAGCATGTATTAATTGGAAACTAGGGGAAGAAAATAAACACAGTGTTACGCCAGGAAGCTAAGCAAAAGCAAAGTTATATTTCACTATAACTCATATGTTCATAAAAGAGAAGTTATTTTGTATATGGATATGGACAAATCGATTTACTTTTACTTGAATGCTTTTTAAGGATAGCTCCATGGCGGTTCAGTTTCAGGAAATAAGGGTTTAATTAATCAGATCTTAGTTTCATTTTCTATAATATAAAAGTTATGGTTTTATTATTTTGTTTATATTGTATTTTATCCTGTAGAATTGTGTAAATAAGATAGTATTATTCAAAAATGTTTGTCAATTTTGTTTTTATTATTAGTAAATAATAGGGTAGGATAGGGTGGAGGTGGTTCCAACCATTAACTTAGAAATTGGGTCTACTTAAGCCAAAGCCATGCCTGACGCTTCACCCCTTTCTTCATCTTCCTTAATCCGACTTCATAGTTAGAAGTTCTCACTGCATCTAAGTCAAAATTTGCTATCTTAACGACAAATTATCATGACGTCACGGTCTAAGATGGCGGCTACAAAGAGAACTTGTCTTTGTTAACAAACAAGTACAATGTCATCCAATTCGCACAAGCGCGCTATAGTAGCAGTGCTCCTTGACTCTAGGGACCCGTTTTCCCGCTAGGAAGCTCTGCGATCGCGAAATACATATTTAACTGTCACACCATTCAACCTGTATTCAACCACAGCCTAACTATAGAATCCACGCATCAGCACATTTAAAACATACACTTATGCAATACAAGACAATATTCCAACCACAAGGAATAAGATAATCATCGGCGGTATGAATGGAACGACAGAGCGAACCCGTGTAAGTGATAGGTTGTCACCCGAGTGGTTTGTGAGGAGCGACTCGAGTGCCATCTATCGGCGACAACACGCAACGTTGCCTGAGTGGGTTCGCTCTCTGTCTCGAAGCGCGCCACCCTCGTACACAATGGTAAGTACATCAACACATCTTGAGAGGAGGTTTGGCAACACGGCGAATTGAAATGTACTTGTTTGTATCGTCTGGGGAATCAAGTGGGTGCCCGGGAAAGAGGTGGATGCTTCAGTTGAAAGGAAGGTTGAAATAGAAGGTTGTAGAGTACTTTATAATACATGTCGGAGCAACGGCAGAATAGACCATTTTCAAAATTGATCTAGGACCTTTAGACTGAGTTCATCACGGTCCCATTTATCTGCAATGACAACAATGCACAACAATGGAAAAAGCTGTGTTTATTGTTGTGCATTGTTGCCATTGAAAATTTAGAAAACCTAGAACAGTTCTGGAAATGATCTATTGATGATGATATTAACCAGAGTCGATAAAAAATGTTCCCCTTATGCAGAACTTCTTTATCGACTCTGATTGTAACTTCGTTAGTCTTGGCCTTTATGAAACGATTGTCACTAAGACATTATTGCAATTTTGAATCTTAATATCAAAATTATGGGAACCTAATCAATATAGGATAGCTAGAAACGGTATTGCAAATTGATGTTATCATCAACAATAATAATTCTTTCATGACTGCACCTTATTTTAATTTGAAATTTGAATACGTGTACGGTAATGCATCCGCAAACGACATTTGTGATACGTTACAAAAAACGAGTAATAAAAGTAGAAATCGTTTAAAATAAAAATGAAAGAGATAAAATGATTTATATGAGAACGTAGTTTCTACATTTTGTTTGGTCTTCTCTGGTTCTTCCAACTCAAACAACACTCAAAACAACCGACAATCATGTTCACTTCGCGTTTTTCTAAATCTCGAAACTGTTATTGAGGTAGAAAATCTTGTGTCGGAAATGTACGAACAAGTTGTGGAAGGGGGCCTTGCAACGAGAAACATATTACATTGAGATAACTCTGACCTAGATTTGGTGATCGTGACTTTCAAGAATTTAATATCAAAGATATTGTTCTGGTTGGATTGTTCAACAGTTATCTTTATTGTTACATAAACCTATTTTACAGTTTCCGCAATATTATTGTTTCCTTTGCCGATATCCGTTTTTAACTCTCATCGTTTTGACTTTTATATTGAAAATATGGTAACTGATAGAAATAACTGATAAAAATCGACGTAAACTGGATAGTTTTCAAAATATATTGATGCACACGTCTATTCGCATATCAAATCACATTTCTGAAATAAGTGGTAATACATTTTATAGAGCCAGAACCGTAGTTTGAGTTTATTGTTACATAAAAATATATGCATTGCCGATAGAGATGGTTCAGTGCTGGAACACGAGGCTCTAGCTCGGGAGATTACCGGTTCGGTATCTGTTACCGGCATTATTGACTCAAGTATTTCCGTTGGTTTCCTCTACAAGGCGAATGCTGGTTTATAAATCATAACAGCCATCAAACATTTCTTCCCGACTATTCCAATCACCACAACACCTAGTTAGTCACATAAAGAGAAGTACGAATTGTTCCTAAACAAAATTTAAAATTAAATTGTAATGCAATGGTAAATGAAATTGTTTTCATCTATTTTTTTATTCCTGTCAATGTTTAAATGTTGTGACGATTTTTTGATTAACCCAAAAGGAAAAAAGCAATTGATAAGGAAGATGGGATTAAAAATATAAATGGAATGCTAAGACAAAATGTCTTTACAATTCATTCACATATGTATTTAAGGACCCCCCCCCCCCCCCGTCTCGTATCACCCTTCATATACACGGCAAGCTTGACCATCACAGCTGTTTCCACATACATGGCGGAGAGTTCGAAGTACCCAATTTTACCGGGAAAACTAAACGATCCTAGATATAGACCATTGTGGTCGTTTGTCCCTCTGAGCTAATAGGAGGGCTTGACAAATTTGTAAAGCATGATTCAGAGAATATTTAAGGTTTATGAACATACTCAACAGGGCCTATGTTTGTTATTACTTATTATACATCCTATTTAGTTATATAACTTAAGTAAACCGGAGGATAATATATAACTGAAACTGAATATATAAAAACAATAGTATAATTATAAAAGTTGAATTACGATGTTAGCACTGACGACGTAAAAAGATCACTAACAGTTTGAAAAAATTGCCTTTGCGTAGATGACGGTTATTTGTTATGTACTCTTGTTATGCATTGCCCGCTAAAAATTTAAAAAATGTGATTTGATCATCGTTTATATGCAAATGTGATAAGCAATACAATTTGCAGCAACGTAATGGAAAAGCTATTTAGATGGACAAACACGAACAAATGGTGTTTATACATTTTTATATGTAGTTAGTTTATTTAGTTGATCAGATCTTCTGTACTATAAACACGTAGTGACACCGTTAACAATTAACCATTAATACAAGTATTCAAAACATGTTTTGGCAATAAATCCAATATTCCACTTAAAATTAATGTAATAAAAAAATATTTCAACCATCAACAAATCGTAGTTATTCTACGCTTATAATACTAATAATATTTGTATATTGTTGGACTCAAAATAAATTAATTCCTAAAGATATGCTGCTTACACTGTCAACAGGGCTAATATAGTGAAGTTGCCTTTTTCTTTGTCGTTTTCGTTATCGTTTTCGCCGTTGTTAATAAGTAAAATGTTATATCTTCCATTTTTCTTCAATACGGATTTTTTATTATTGTCTGATGTTCTTATCTAGGGACGTTAGTCGATATTCATAATCTAAACGTATTTGGTTTTAATTGTTCTGTATTTAGTTAGCGCCCTCAATTTTTAGCGCGAATGAAAATCGGTTAGATTGTGAATATAGTGATCGTAAATGTTCTTTATTAAAAACACAAGTAGTTAATAATGTGGTATTAAATGCTATCGTAGGAAGATATGAAGTAACGATATATATTATTGAACGTTGGTAGCAGAATAGCAAATCAATTACACAAGTGGAGTGTAAACCAACACAAGCTGGCTATCTGATTCAAAATACAAGTGCACAAATATTAAACATAATGTCAACATAAAGCACAGTGCTGAAACACCTGCGGCGAGAGCTTTCCAATTATTCACTAATGAGTTATGATTTATTTATTTACTCTACGAATCAGATGGTTAAATACATACATATATGTCTAGTTTGTTAATTATCAATGTAGACTATACATTTTATCTCTTTGATTTTGTTATATCTTTCGTTTATAAATAAATGCATAGGCCTATATGTATGAAACAAAAAATAAATCGTTATAATCCCACCAATAAAGTTAAGACCTTCTTAGATATTTATACATAGTATTACAAATAGTATTACTGCAAATATTATTAACTGTATATTATTACAAATATTATTCAAAATATTTCTATATATATGTTGGTATTTAACTTTTCTAATAAGGTCCTTTGAGTATCTTTGTTGATCCTCGTTGTATAAACAGTAAAAATTCCCCTCAAATTCCATAATTTCAGTAAATTTAAACAATGGTATTGATTGACATGTCAAAGCCTCCCCTCCCCCCCCCCCCCTCAAAACGGTCAAACATAAAAATAATTACCATTGTTGTAATGTAACCCTAAATACCTTGAAAAAGCGATTTACAGTAAAAATTCCCCTCAAATTCCATAACTTCAGTAAATTTAAACAATGGTATTGACTCCTCCTCCCCCCCCCCCCCCCTCCAACGGTTAAACATAAAACTAATTACCATTGTTGGAATGTAACCCTAAATACCTTGCAAAAGTGATTTACAGTAAAAATGACGTTGTTTGTGGAGGTGCCAGGTTGACCCGGCGCCGCCACCAAAACCATTGATTTCCTTCTGATAAGTGGAGAATATTGTCAAACTCTTGGAAACCAAGGTTTAGTATTCAACTATGAGTGTTTTAACTTATTTTTATTTTTTTATTGGAACTTCTGTATTTTTCACTAATGCTCATAACAAGAACTAGGAGCATTATGACCATCAGTGACACCTTTCGAACGTCCCTGCTTTTCTGAAATATTTCCTTGCTTTAAACCACACATAGCTGTATCAGTTAGCTAACATGTTATAGTATACTATTTTAGTGTTTTCGTTTGTTAACGTCCTATCACTTATATTTACTTTTATAATTGTATTTATGGCACTATATTTAGGGAGCATGTTTTGTCCAGTAATATTAATTTACTTAAAATAGAATTAAGTTTCACTTGCCATATTTTTCAGTCGCCAACTATATGTACCCGTTTAAAGGTTTAATTATCTATGTATATCTATTTGGGCCAGACATAAATCTGTTACCTTTAATAATATTGCTATAACGAGACGAATTAATAGGCCTATGCATTTCTAAATTTAAAAGCATGATAATTTTCTAATTTTAGCTATAGAAAAAATGTGGATAGTACTGATAAGACAATTAGTGCTTCTATTTCAGATGACACCTACAAATTATACGTTTTGAATTCGTAGGAAATGTCATTTGTAAACTTGCAGCTATCTAACTTTATTTCAGAATCTCGAGTGAGTGACACAGAATGTGGTATTAGAGGACATGTGTAGACATTAGTGCCACGTCACACACCTTGTGATAAATAACCTCACATGGGAATCCGCCATTTTGTTCTTAACCGCATCTCAGCGCAATTCAGAGCATCGTCGCGACGAGCAACATACAAGTTTATACGTTGTAATTGAATTTACCGCGTCTTTGGTCAAGGGAGCGTCGCGGCGGTAAATCAACTTGAAATTGAGTTATATCTTTCAAACTTTAAAATATTTAAATTGTCTTTGTACAGAATGCGAAGATGCGTCCAAGAGTAAAGTATTGGTCCCGTGGCGGGGATAAGGTACAACGGTAGAGAAATGATGCTCTAGCTAGGTAGAACGCACACATAAGCTACACACGCAAGACATGGTCGACTCAATAAATACTAAATGACAATGTAGAGCATGCAGGCTTTGCTCAATAGGCGGACCGCGCAGGCTGGACCTCCTAACAGTTTGTGACTATTTCACTGAGCTGAAAGTGAATAGTGTTTCAAAGGATAACACGTTTGAGCATACACATCCATGCAATATGCTTTTGATAAAATTGTGTCTATGTGCAACAAAATGTCTTGTGATCAGACGGATGTATTAAAGAACTTAATTTATCACCCCCTCCACCCTAACCACTGCCACTATAAATGTGTCAGTTTCGTATCACTTAATTCCTTCATGATTTTAGTCTAATTCTTGTTGTTATGTTACGAACTTTTGTGAAAATTTTAATTGAGAACTTCTGATGTAGACATTTTTGATGTTATACGGAACTGATTTCCAAATTGGTCATCCTTAAGTATTAAGACTGTGTTTAAGAAGAATAGATGTTTCTAAGTTGTTGGAGGCTTTCACGACCCGTAGATGGGAACAGATTATTTTCTTCTTCTGGGTTATTTCGTCGTGTCGGTACAGAGTTTTCACTCGACGTTTCGCCACCCATGTTGGTGGCTTGTCTTGAGAAATGTTAAATACAAGTCTTGAGAAAGCCACCAACATGGGTGGCAAAACGTCGAGTGAAAACTCAATACCGACACGACAAAATAACCCAGAAGAAGAAAATAATCTGTTCCCAATAGATGTTTCTATTTTTTTATTTAATTTATCCTTAGAGGTGTTCATAAAGAAGATATCTGCTTTGACTTTATATTATTATCAGATTATTAATAATAGACGATAATAATACCTAACATTCAAGTGCATGACAGCTTGGCAGACATAACGGTAAGCTATACGTCTCTCTTGAACTGAACTCTACTGTAGCAGCTTACAGTCAACGTGCTACCAGCGCTCAACCCACACTATGGTGCCACTAGTAATATAAACTCAAATAGTGAGTCTCAGTGGTTACCCAAACACTGCGATATGGCAAGCGAGTGGTCGAAGCTTCCTCATTCCAGACTCGAGTGTTTGGTTATTAACCGCAACCGCCTGCCTGGCTCAACCGCAGACTTAGTTCAGTGCTAAATTGCGGTTTTCAAGTGATAACGTATTATAGTACTATGGGGTCGAATAATATTCAGAAGTCGATCGAAATAAATCGACCAGGGAGAGAGAGAGAGAGAGAGAGAATAATGTGTTAATTCTCAAAGATTATTATTAATAATACATAATACTAAAAAATTATAATGTTTTCTAATGCTTTAAAGTGATATCGTTAGAACGATTTTTAACATTGAAAATGTGCGAACATGTGGATGTGGTTTTTAAGAACTAAAGACAGTATCAATACATTTCTATGAATGTTATCAGTGGGGTTACTATAGAATGACTGTGATCATTAGTAATTCCACAATAACACACCTACAACACTAGTAGTGTTTATATCCTTACTCCTTAGTGTTTTTACATGTACATTATACTTTATATTATTAGATATTCCTAATACAGTAACAGTACCACATGTGAATTTACTAGCGAAACACCTCTCTTGTTTTTGGTCCGAATTCTCAAAACCTTGAGGAAATCTAAGATATAATATGATAAACTTCAATTGGTTACAATAGTTTCAGCAAACATTATCGTATACAACGCATTTTTGTTTGGAGCAAATCTTTCAATAAAAACACTAAAACTTTAGTGACCCTGTCTCAATTACTGGGGTTTTGAGATGTTTAGCCATCTATAATCATGACTTTCTTAATTCTTTTAGTTTTAATAACATATCGTAAAACCCCCAGTAAAGTAAATGAAAATAACGTATTTCCGTTTTCCAGTAAGTGATTAGATTGTCGGTGTGTTTTTTCTTCATCATCCAAAGCAATCTAGTAGGATGTTTTAGCCTCTGAAAGGAGCTGGTGACATCCCAAAGTGGATTAAGATAAATCGCCGGTTAATCTTTCAGCCAAGGTTCGATGTCAGCAAAGCATCGTTCAAGAAAACCGCCAACCGACGCCGTTTCTTTGTATCGTCTTCTTTGAGGGGAGGTTGAGGGGGGGTGGAGGGAATGGGAAAAAACCTTGAGTCAGTTAGGATTTATTGGTCTCAAACAAGTATAGTCCTCATCTCATTCCGTATGTATGATTAGCGGGTTAACCAGTGGCGTACGCAGGAATATATCTCAAAGGGGGCTGCCCAGAGTAGAACATAACTGTAACAAGGTAGGTACTCCACAAGAAGACAATGGGGAGTGTGGGGGTATGTCCCCCACAATAGCGCCGCAGGTAACTTTTTGAAGAATCCGCTGTTGAAGTGGTTTTAGTGTGTTTTAGCTGCTTTGTTGGACGGGATACATTACACATACATTAAATAAAAAATTACTATATTGTAAGAACACACAATTTCACCTAAATGGATGTTTCCTGTCCAAGCAAATAGAGAAATAAATACGTAAATATAATTAATTATCTACGTTAATTTGGATGACTTGCGGAGTATTTTATGTTGTAATTAAAACTGGGATTTTGGGGGGGGCTCCAGCCTCCCCCCCCCCCCCCCAGCGCCTTCACCCCGGAGACGTCACTGGGGTTAACAGTACTCATGATGAGCAGCGTAAAAACTATAGAGAAATGTAATTGTTTTTGGTTCTTATAATATGTACGCAATTTCAAATCAAGATTTAGGTACTAATCAAGGGTATATTATGATAGCATAATCATATAATACTACGTATTATAAATAGGGCTGAATGTTTTGTCTAAGCAATTTAATCAGAGCATTTCTAAGTATCAGTGTGTTAAATTGTATATTTTCTTTTATGTTGCCTATAAATGGAATGGTTTAAAAATGCTCCTCATTCTTTATTTGATGAAACCGTAACTTCGAAAATAATACATTTTTTCGTTGTGTTTTAAGTTGGAGATTTAGTTCATGTTTTCATAAATATTGAGGGGTATTATTAAGTATTATTACATCGTGCATCAAAATGTATCCAACTTATAGATATCTACGTTTTATTAAACCGTTTAATAACTTTCTTCTCTTTTGTTCTTCCATCATTTCGTAATTAAATGTAGTTTGCTTGTAGTTTGTAGTTTTTATTTTCAGTTATGAAATAACAGTACATTATAAAGTCAGCAGTAAGATACAACAGTCTTTAAAATATTAACATCAACTAAATAAATAAATATACACCCATTAAATACGCTCAAAGGTTTATTTTTATCTTGAATATAATTGATTAAATTTTTTTGAACGGCTTCAAATGTATTTAATAACATTTCAAAACTAATTCTTCTTCTTATTCTGTGTTGTGGTGTTCATTACGCATAGTTAAATGTCGTATGTATCGTGGTGTTTGTCAAATGTATCGTGCATGTGTTAGGTTAGTAAGGTAAGGGGTGTATGTATCGTGTGTGTGTGTGTGTGTGTGTGTGTGTGTGTGTGTGTGTGTGTGTGTGTGTGTGTCTTGCATGTGTCGTGAGTGCGTGTGGTGTGTGTGGTGCGTGTGGTGCATGTCGTATGTATCGTGGTGTTTGTCAAATGTATCGTGCATGTGTTAGGTTAGTATGGTAAGGGGTGTATGTGTCGTGTGTGTGGGTCTTGCATGTGTCGTGAGTGCGTGCGGTGTGTGTGGTTAAAATACATAGCAATATATGTGTTCCTTGTGTTTGCTCAGGCCGTTGGCAATAATATTCAAACAGAGACAAGGAACAAAATTAAATGGAATCACTTGCATAGAATATCGAATTCCCATTTTACAATATTGGATAATTCAAAGCATTTCAATGTTTTTTGTAGCTTGTGACCTTTTAGTGCAGTATTATATTAAATATTATATATATATTTCGATGAACATAAGATATTTCAAAGGCAATAGAATTTGTGTTCATAATATACTTGCTATCTAGGTTATTTGATATAAGAAACTTGAACACGGTGAATACTGCATTCTAAAAATGCATTACATTTTAATATCTTGTATTCTATTCAAAAACTTTTTTTTTCACCAATATTGTAGAGTGCATCATTGTAAACTATTGCATACCTTATACTGTACAATTTAAGGTATTTATATTAAATATTTCGCCGATGGTTCTTAGTTATGAATCCAGTATCCTTTTATAACCGAGGAAGTCCAGAAATTTCCAAACGTGCCTAGATGAATTATTTCAAATGTATTATTAGCACTTCATTCCACTTCTATATACATTTATTCTATTTATAAATTGAATTTACTTTTGTATACTTGCTTTACTTTTTAACACAACTATGTCCATGAATGTATGCAAGCTGCGTTATTGATTTTGCATCATCGACAAAACATTACTTTGAGCCGTCATAGCAATTCGAGGCAGATAATAATAGTTTAACGTCCCTCAATAAAAAACAGTTGTTAAATGGTTAGACAAATACCCATTTATTTATGTTGTATTTAAAACAGAGTTCTCCAAAATGCAGCAATGATGATGGGTCTTTCTTTCTTTAATACACCATGATATAATAAGATTGACTTATAATAATAACAACCTTTATTCGGTCTCTGCAGCCAAAGCTGCTGCCATAAGACACAGAATAACATACAATAACTTATATCAAAACGAAAATCGAAACAAAATACACTTAATACAATTCATATATAAACTAAACAAAATTACTTACAAAATTACTTACAAAATTACTTACTCCTTGTTTGTTCGATGAAGACAAGAGTACACAGTTTTTTCAAGAGCTGAGTGTACCCCATCTCGTATCGAAGCGTCTAAGGACCCAAGAAAAGCCCGAGTTAGAATACTAAGCAAGTTCCGTATCGCCCGTAAACCTCTTGCCCTGCTAAAAGCGGGGAGATATATTATGCCCCCCCCCCCCCCCCCCCAACAACCACTCGAGAGCCGTGGACTGTGACAAATTACCATCTATTAACCCTGCTTTACATCGACCAATATTTTACTTCCCAATATGTAGATTTATCAGATGCGTTGGATGAGATATATCCCTACTCGCTTGTGTACGCCAAGCAAAGAAAACTACATCTTTTTATAACAGCCAAACTCGCGTAAATGGCAACACTTTTTGTTGAAGATTAGGGACATTTCTGTAGCAAGCAACACTGTCATTGCATCCCTCTTTGATAATATATGATACAAGAAGAACACAAAATGCTAAAGAATTCATTCTTCTAAGAAATCGAAACCAGATCTGCTTTCTATACAGAGGTTTAAAGCTATGATTCCATTTTATCGAGTAAAACGCGCGACGCGTGTAAATAAAATTTAAAAACGATTGTTGATAAACAAAAATCCAAAACAATCAATATTTTAGCCGTTATGAGCACTTTTGCTCAGACCCAAATGCGCGTATAGAATATGAGAGTAAAAGGAGAAGACATCGTGAAATTGAGTGTTGCAATCATTAAACTTGATGACGTCACAAGACTTAAAGGACAGAACTTAAAAACTATTGTAGCTCATTGGGCAAAACGTACATCGATTTTTGACATAGCATATATTCTCGAAAAAAGGTTAGTAAGAGTATTATAGTATTTGTGATTTTAACAAGCCATCTCCTTTAACCTAGCTTCAGTGTGTGAATGCATTATATTCTATCTTTTTCTGTGTCTCGCAACCGAATGGAATTAAAACCATTCACAGCTATGATTTAATTCAAGTGCTTGTTTATGTTGGTAGGTGTGAAGTGAAGTTTAGTTGGCGTTGGTGTGTGTAATTGATTTAAGCGCAAAGTTAGCAACAACAAGACTAGTTCTGTTAAACTGAGCCGAGTTGTTTTGAATAAGTGATTGCAGACCATTATTTAAATTACTTTTAGTTTGTGTAAATAACGCGTCATTGGAGGGTTTGACGAAATTGCACTCGCTTTGAAACCGAATACCGTAGCTGTAAGGTTTTGTAGTCGAGAACTCTGTTGGGCTCAACTTTCAATCGGTCTGATTGTGTTTCTAATGAAATCAGTTGTGAATTAACGTACTTTATGAATTACAAGTGCATTTCAAATGTTTAATTATCTCTCTAAGATTGTATGGTGTTGTAAATATTATTTTAAGGCTGCGTCTGTGTACATAGGTTGTCAGTACTAACCTATCTACTAAGATTTGAGATTTCCATTTTGACCAATTATGTATGTCTGTAGTTACAGACATTTAAATTATTTGACTGTGCAGTCTAAAATGGTATTGGCAGTGAAATGTAAAATATCGTTGGAGCCGTCATAGCAACAAGACATAATAAATGTCCACCACTGGACATTTATCCAATCTCAGTTTATGAAACTGAGTAGGTAGATAATGCAAGATATTTTATTAGTGTATTTTTTTATTCAATGAAAAACAATACAACTTTATAACAATTAGCGTTTGGGCAGCTATCCGCATTTTCCAATAAACACTAAAAATTGCACTTATTTATAAGTTTTCTATCAGCATTAATTATTTAAAACAAGTATGAAGGTATGAAATAGTAACAAAGTGTATGAAGCGGAGTAAAATACTCAGTTTTCGATTAGCTAAAAATTAAAATAAATTGGTATAAAGAATCACAAACAGTGTAATGTGATGATAGCAATAACATTTATTATAGCGTAGTAGCAATAGAATAATGCGGCTGGCAGTGGATTCATTTTAGGACAGCCTAAAATCCTAAGTAAGGTAATAAATTACATGGTTAAACGTTACAGTGTACACTAAAGTTCGTTTCAAAGTTCTTAGCTCAAACATCTTGTTAAAGCAAATTCAACATGTCGCGTTTAATACTATTCAAAAGGAAAACAAAAACGTTGAACTATCTGTCTTAAACCCGAGTCGTATCTCTAATACAAGTCTGGTTTGCGCGTCTTGTATACAAGTTTGCATGTCGAGTTTTATAATTTAATTATTGTGGTTGTGAGGATGGTGCACGATATTCCAGACAGTCGCTCTACCGCATTTCACGAGAGACGCCCTCAATAAAGATAATCAAGAATGGAAATCGAGACTGGGAAATATTGTGCAAGACTTAAACCCGTTCGTAGTAGGAGGAAATTTGTTGTTCGGATTTTTGTGAATGTTTTGTGAATTTAAGAAACTCTTTTCAAAGTAGATAAGAATTTACTGATATAGTGCGTCACATTTCAAAGAAAAAAAAATAATTTTTATTTTAAAACAAGATTGTGTTTTGCCTCTTTAACACGTCTATGTTTCAAAGCAGTTAAAGAATTTACTGATTTAGTACGTCACATTTCTAAGAAATCAAAAATAATAATTATGATATTAAAACAAGATTATGTTTTGCCTCTTTAACACGTCTATGTTCTTTAACACTTCTTCTTACAAAACTCACATGCTTAATTTGTTCTTTTACTTGCTTCTTTACAAAAATTTAAAGTTGGTATTCTGGACAAATACCATCATTGCATTCAAGAGCTACGATCGTTCAAGCGTACAATTTTCATCACTAACGAAAGTTATCTACCAAAGTTACATGATCACAGTGACGATGCTTTAAAACAGACGCCAACCTCCCCCCCCCCCCCCCCCAATATTTGAACACAGTGTTTAGAAGTTTATTGGTTGGCTTCAAACTGTTGGCTTATAGTTCAGTTCAACGATAGACTCGTATACAACTTTAGCGATTATCTTTAGGTACGATGGTAAATATTTAACTCTAGGAGATTTACAGCTTGTCCAATGAAGTCTTAATAATTCCTGTATGATATGAAGACTCGCTAAGCATCTAGAAAACAATGTGGGCTGACGAGAAGCTGTGTCGCCGTCTACAATAGAGTAGTCGACCATTTTGTTGTGAGTGCTCCGGAAACTAAGGAAATGGAGGCGATACTTGGCGTGTTGGCGAGAAGATGAAAGAACGACCTTGAAATGTATCGTCTACCGAAAGCAGCACTGACGCTCATGAGCTGTGACCAACTAAACAAAATAAAAAATACTCTAGCGTGAAAGTATCTCGTCGAAATGTATCTGAAGAGAAATGCCACTGTAAGTTTATTTTCTGTTATATGTATGTATTTATTAATTTATGTGGTATTTAGTTGAATGTTTTAAAAGTAGACAGCCGCCATTATAACAAAGCAAAGCACGCATGTACCTACCAAAATACGTTATTGAATTGAAAAATAGATTTTAATTCTAATTGTTAATTTGAGGTAACCCAATCCAAAATTAAGGATCTATGTATAAGGGAGCTCTCTTCGATATTTTATGAGTATATTGTAGATATAATACCAAAGTTTATAGACACATTATCAAATGTTTGAATATAAAAATATCAAACATTGTAAAAATATGTGTTCTAGTTTTAAAGGACAGATATACAATATTGAATTATACTAAACTTAAAAAACTGTAGAAAATGGTCTTCAATTCATCATTTGCCTTTTTCCACTTTAGATAGAGTACAGAAAAAAAGAATGCAAACTGCAGCTTTTGTATTAAATAAAAAAATATCAATAACATCTCAAACAATGTTACATATATAAAGTAAAATAATAATGTGTTTTCCACTTTCTAAAGAACTATTATCGAAAGTCTGACTAAACTTTCAGAATATTCAAGTTTCATTTTTAGTTTTAAGAGCGAAAACATTCTAGCTTTCGCTTTATTTTTACAGAGAAATGTTGTCATCATTGGTGAATTGGACTCTGCTCGACGAAAAGCAAACATGAACAAGTGAACCACATGTTTATTTAAAGAACCCCGGTGGAAGTATTTTCTCCAAAATGGTTCTCTTCTAGATATTTCGCGACAAACTAAATGTTTGCTCTTAATTTCCTATAAAGTGGTGGGCTCACTTCACATGAACGTTACTAAACGTCTTTGTACACTGTCCTGCTTGCACCGAACCGAACAAACATCCAACATTATAGTGTACGTTTCGGTTAGGTAAACAGACAAAGTGCTGCACTCAGGTCGCACTCTATCTAAAAGCGAACGAAATGCAAAAGGAAGGATTTTTTACAGTTTGTTAAGTTTTCTCTTATATAACTGGAATAATGTTATTCTATGTAATTAATATCTATTATGTAAAAGTAAAATAAATGTTTTTCTTGTTGACTGTTTCAATTTCCAGCATTATTCGTTTTAATGGAATTCTCAAGAAATGTGATAAATGAGTAAACAATGTTGCATTAATTTTATTTATTAATCATTTTCTCATTATTGTATATTTGTATCTTTCCTAGCACACGAGGTTCAAATTTGTTTTATCTTATTCTGACAATCTCGTCAGCAATTTATCATTTGCAAAATTATCCACCACCAAACTCGGAAATAAATGATAAAAAATATTATAGTAGTAGGTAACTGGGCATGATATAAATAAAAGAGCACAGATATGATAATACACTACAATGAAATATAAAAAACGTTCTAAACACAAATATAATGGCTTGTGCCATCGAGATTAGTATGCTATTATTGTTTCCCACTAATCATAGTGCATAAACCAGGCTCTTATATAACACAAATATGTTCAATTAAATACCGTTCTTTCATATATCGTTGTTAGGGCCGGTATTTCAATATTTAGTTAACTTGTTTTTACCATGACAATCACCAATTAAAATGCACCGACATGGCGTGTACACTTAAATACCGGCATTATACAAGCCGTGCCCACCACAAACATATCAACAAAACGCATTCCTATATTGTCTATCTAGTGCACGAATTATTAGAACTTGATGCATATTTATATATTTAATTGTGTTTCAATTATTTGAGCCGTCAATTTTAAAATAAAACATATCTTCCAAATTTGTATTTTGCAATTTAAAGTTGTCTGTAATGACTATTTGTATATATTGTGTGAAGAAATTTTCTTGCTTGAGTAATACATGGCCCTCGTCTTTGAATAAATCAGAGCTAAGAGCAGGAACAGAAAAGATTGTTTGTAAATACACAAAGCTGTTGAGAAGACATATTGTAAGTACGTAAGATAGGATGACATCAGAACTACTTGCAGAGAGGAGAGAAGCAAGGTATGACGTCATACCCCCCCCCCCTCCCTCCCTCCCCTCTCTTACCCCTCCTCCGCATCAGCAACAGCATCTCTCTGTGAGATCAGAAAGTTAAAGTAGCGAAAACATTTTTAAATTTCTATGTAGAACGATTCTTTACCCCCCCCCCCCTCACTTCCCCCACTACTCCTCCCGCGCAAATGCTTATGATGCTCCAATTCGCAAAGATGCCCCTGCAAGAATCTACGTAACGTGGTTCGATCTAGAATCTAGACACGACGTCTTTATTTAAAATGTCTGAATAAGAATGAGGCTTTTAGCGGTTGTAATGGGGAGGGTTTAATGGCGTACTAATTTCATCTCAGACTAAATCGCGTCTGGTTGCTCGCTACCCTCGCTAAGCCTGGTAACTCTACTTTGCATCCTATTCTGCTGAGCCAAGAGCTTAATTTCTTAAGAAATCTACATAGTGTTTAATTGTTTAATTGGTTTCGATAGTGAACGTCTTGGCGTTTTTTTGTGTGTTTATCTGCATAGTTGATACGAGATTAAATGTTTAACTGCTACGTACGTAAAACAATGCGAGATTTTCGTTTAACGGTTACTTTAATGTGATGATAAACAAGACATTGATTTAAACTTATCACATCTACTAAGTTAAATCTAAATCATGATAGTAGATTTGAAAATGAACTAATCCATTGTATCAAATATATTTAATAATAGAGGCAAGGTATTAATGAAAACTGAACAAATCTACTAAGTTAATCTAATGCATTATAAATAGTGTAAGTTTGACAGCGAACCAAACTATTGTATCAAACATATATATATTTATATATTTTATGAAGCGAAATGTAGCTTCAAAACTTTGTGTAACAAACTTTTTTTGAGCTCCATAAGAACTTTGGCCCCTGATCTTGCAGACAAAATGCTTAATAACGTTTTTAACAGAAATCCTTAGATTGACCTAGCTTGGTCTGGACTATTGCGATATCGATTATTAAAACTTCCAAATATTATCATGTATTGGAAATATTTTAAGTAAATTTCTGTGCCCTTTTGATTATTATGCCTCTATTTCTCAGTTAAATTCCAATCGACTTTCGATAACATATTTACGAACATTCACAATAAATATTTTATTACTTAATTACTTAATTAAATATGCATCAAGCCACTATCTTGTAAAAACATTCCAAAAATAAAAATAATATTTGCGGTGTTGAAAGATGAATATCTATTTGATGTACTCCATTGAGAATTAAGGAGCATTCCCTATTTGACCGCATTCCAATTGTGTCGCCTCTGCAGCCTAAACGTAGACCCAAGATGGCCGTACCAACACATTTTTGTGAGGTAGGTACTTTGATAATTCACTGCAGATTCAATTCAAATCAGATTGACTAAAGCGGTTTGGAGTATACGTGGTTCAGTTAGCAACTAGTTTAATTATTTGGCAAATGCTCTTGGGTTATGATTTTGATTGATCTAGTCCTTTCAATTTGTTCCGACTTCACAGAATGTATCGCTAAAGAAGAAATCCAATTACAGAATATCGCCAACTCTTTATTGATCCCCCCCCCCCCCCCCTCCCCTCCACACCCCCCTTAAATATCCGACTGCGATTCGAACTCTCCAAAGTTATGTTTTGATTAATTGTACCTTTCTTAGCGCTCTAGAGCTACGCGGTCTATTGGAGTAAAAACCGTAAACTTTCTTTTGCTAAGTTGATTTTGGAAGTTGCGAAGCGTTTAAGTTAATTACCGAAAAGTTTGTTGGAGTTTTTTTCTACGACGATATGGACTTGAAATTGAGTCAACGCTGTAGGGTTGGGGTGGGGGGTGGAGTGATGGGAGAGTTTTTGGGGGGGAGAGGGGTCGGATTCTACCCGAAATCTTCCCGAATAAGATATAAACCTAAAAACATATTTCAAATGAAAATTCATTCACACACAAATTGATATTCAAATCTTAAAAATTCAAGAGCCACCCTCGCTTAAAGGCAATTTATTGCATCCCACTCTTCTCTCCCAAGGAATCTTTAATGCATTCCGTACTGGAGGAAGAAAATACGTAGGTCCTAACTCTGTTGACGTCATATCATGACGTCATAATCTGGTCGAATCGATGGCAAACGTGTTACGAATACACAGCCCGTGTATATAACCAAGTTAGGGAGTTTCAAGGAGGCGATGTTGGCATTACCGACTGCGCCAACTGTGTCAAGCGACAACACAACCAACTAGTAAATTGAAATTGCAAATTCTGTTCTGCAAGTAGAGTTTAACGTTTACATGACTTCCCTAGACCAGATTAACGTATCTACATAAACGTCTGTCTGAGATAACCTATCTACTGTAATTAAAGAACTGTACTTCTCGAATAGACGTTCTATTGTATCTTCGAACACAAATGACGGTCGTTATTTATTCGATCCCTTAACGGAGATGTTTTTAAAGGTTAGAGCTTTTTAATTTAAAACTTTGGAGTTTGTTTTACACGAGAGGAAACTAGGTGAACTGCGAACAACTTGTGTACATTGGAGTCGGTAGATAATCGCTATTGTTTCGATATCCAGGGGAGGGGGGAGGAGGGGGGGGGGGGGGTTCCAGTTCGCCCTGGAGCAGCGCCTTAGATACAGCCCCCTCGCTCAGCTGAGGTCTTTGGAAATTAGAACACACGAAGCTACACATACAAAACTATCAGTCGAAGTAACAGTGTAGCGTAATCTTTTCAAACAAAGCTAGGTTATTTATTACGAATAAACAAATGTTTTTGAAAATGTTACGTTTCTTTGAATTCATTTTTAAATAATATTTAAATTTTAAAATAAACATTTTTGGGGTTTGCGGAGCTATCATTTTGATCATTGATCAAGGTTTAAAAGAAATGACGCAATATTCCAATAATGTGAAGTAAATTTTCACAATTTGTTTAATCCAACGCAAGTTAGAAATTATTTATTGGACTCATTCATTATCATATACTTCTAGTTTCTCTGTTCTTATACAATTAAAATCCATGATTCAGCACTTTAGAAATTGACTCAAATCTATATGCGTGACACGGCTTATGCGTAAACGGTAACTTTGTAGCCCGTCATAAAAAAGAAGCACATTTATGATTGATTGATGAAAACGAGTTAATTTATTTTATTTGATATTTTGTACAGTGGATATTACGTTTGAAATTTAACTACTTATAACTTCAATGCCGAATAATTAGTAAAATTACATTTTGTATTCTTCACGACCTAAAAGAATGCTTCCCCCTAATTCATTCTGGAAAAAATAAACAAAACACATACAAGAATTAACATAAAGACATGAAAGAGGTATTATTTTGATTAAAAATGTTTAAGCTCCATCAGGCTTTGTGTAACGTAATACCGTGATGTGTTAGAACAATCGCAGTCACGGTTCAGTATGACTGTAACACTAAACCCCAGATGATCCGGCTTTGCTGCTGGTTACCCTCACTATTGTTTGACTACAACACAACATGTTCTCTTTCGTTCGTTATAAACATGGGTTAACAAACACATACACGACAGTAATTTAATTATACTTACCGTGGTATCTCGGGGATAGTCCTAATATTAATATAGTAGTTTTAATTACAGTTGGTATTATGAAATGTGGTAAGAAAATATGTTTACAAAATAAGGGGAAAATACCTAAAGTTAAAAAATGAAAGAAAGGGTAAAGACCTCCAAAATAAAAGCGTGTGAAAATAAAATTTCACCAGTAAAAACCCAAGAACTCGGCTAGACATTGACACGAAACAACCATCAATTCCCCCCCCCCCCCCCCTCTTAGCCTGTGTACCGTGATATTATCGCCGTAATTTCAATCGCGCGGGAAGATAGGATACAAATTGTATTAAGAGCACATCCAGTCGACCCCCACTCCGGCTATTTGTGCCCTCCATTGGCCTTCTCGCTCTCGGGTGGGTAAAATACAATAAATACAATACAATGTAGTAATGAAGAAGAACAGTTCAGCACTGGTTGATTTAAGCCCGGTATATCGACCAGCTAATAAAACAATAAGTAGCTATAATAACGTGTTTGCACCATGGCAACTACCAATTAGAAGCCTTAAAATCTGCTTATTAGATCCTATTAACTTACTTATTATCTGTTTATAAGAGCAAAGGATACCTCTACGTCAGAAACCGCAGACAATATTCATATTTCAATCATGTCTCGAGATTGAAACACAAGATCGAAAATCATAGCGCTGTGGTTTGATAAGCCCTACAGACTGAATGATAAATGTATCCAACATTATAAGCAGTATGACTGTGATACTTATTTCATTAATAATTTAATGAAATAAAAATCACTAATGAAAGCACAGTCATACTGATTATAATGTTAAATACATTTATCATTCAATCTGTAGGGCTTACCAAACCACAGCGCTATGATTACTCAGATTTTCGATTTTGTGTTTCAATCTTGAGATATAGATGAAATATGAAAATCGTCTGCGGTTTTTGACGTAGAGGTATCCTTCGCTCATAATACCGGGTCTTATTGTTTCGGATTTGGATGCGTCGTTTCGATTCTGTGTTGCGCTGTTTTTAGGGAACTCGACAATAACAAAAATTGATGCTCTGTAGAACTCATCTCTATTGGCCCCTCGTTGCTCTAACTGCGATGGCACGCTCATAAACACTTTAATTAACTATCATCGCATCGCATCGAACCCATGCGCTCCAACGGTGCGATATTCAAATAGCCGTTGTGCCGTGATAAGCCATCCTTCACAGCTCGCTGTGTTATACACATGGATTGTTGCCGATATTTGCATGGCAAATAGGGAACAAGCAACGACCTCGCGTATCGCATGAAGGTAAACGACTCCTAGAGGACAACCTAGGCTATTATTATATATTATTATGTACATTGTATATTATATACATACTACATAGCAACCATAGGGGAAGCAACAGTTTTCAAGGACTAGTTAAAATCTAAGAAGCCATACTGCCGAGAACTATCTATAAGCAAATGCGCTGGAGGTCAACCTAGGCTAGTATATACAAAGCAACCATAGGGGAAGCAACAGTTTCAAGAACTATTTAAAATCTAGGAAGCCAGTACTGCCGAGAACTATCTATAAGCAAATGCGCTGGAGGTCAACCTAGGCTAGTATATACATAGCCACCATAGGGGAAGCAACAGTTTTCAAGAACTATTTAAATCTAAGAAGCCAGAACTGCCGAGAACTATATTTAAGCAAATGCGCGTATAAGCAGTCTTCGCTATTAAGAAGATAAAAAGTTAGAACCAATAAAAAGATAGAACCAATTCTTTTCAACCTTACAATGTAAAAATATAAAAAAGGAAGAAGCTACCAGTAATACTGCACGACAGTCCCAATTACGAAGTATATAGTGACACCTGTTCAGAGTTTTACAGAGTGGGTGGGTGATTGAGTATGCTTCAGGGCAAATTTACCATTGTATAAAATCGTTATTATTACAATACCTGACAGTTTGATCTAGGCCTAATGGTTAGGGGTAATATTACGTTCTTACAAACATGACAGCCGTGCTGTTTACATCAATATATACATTTTACTTTTATATATTTTTTATTATAATAATAGTTAGATTTTGGTTGACAGTCAGTGTGCATCCTTAGTGCGGAAAGTCAAAATTCATTCAGTTCACTAATATATCTCACATTACTTTAAAATGGTTGACCTAAGCTAAAAATGCCATTCTATCTTAAATGTGTTTAAATAAATAATTAAAACTCGAGTTTTCATAAAACTTTTAACAAAGAAAACAAATACTAGAACAAAATAACAAATGCTACTTAAACTAGAAATGGAAGACTCGCAAACGTGGCGTAAAAACAAACCCGCGCAAGTATTAATACGCCGCCTAGCCTAGCAAGTACATCATGAATCTTCCTTACAGCTAAAACGTTTTCCTTCGAGTTTCACTGTTTGCTAAGATAACAACTTGGAAGCATTTGCAAGATAAACAATTTAAGTGTTCTGCGTTACAGTACACGCTAATTCCGCCTAAACATTCTCTACCATTGTTGCGTGACAATTCACACTCACGCACACGCACACGCACACGTATGCATGGACTGCTTCCGCTGACTTCTCAACTGAAATAACACTGACGAGGCATCATTTGTTTGTTTGATCAATCAGATTGAATTGAGAACCATGGCACATACATTTACAAATAAATACGATTGTTTCTCTAAGAAAAAGGTTGGCATTAGATCGCTTTGCCGATAGAGGTGGCTCAGCGAGACTCTTATACAGGAGGTCGCCGGTTCGATACCGGCCACCACTATTTGGATTTTCCCGATGTTTTCCTCAGCCACATGACGAATGTTGGGATTAAGTCATACTAACACATCCCTTGGACATTGCTTTCCAACTTTTCCAAATACAAAAAAAAAAAAATACGTAGAAGTCACCTGAAATATGATACGGATTGTCCCTGGGCAGGTAACCTACGAAAACAGATAATTATTCTTAATATCATTTTTATCACTTTCCCGTTTTCTGAATCTTTGTAAGTTCGCTTTAAAAATAAAAATTTGGCGATACTGAAAAAAATTTCCCATTTCACCTTTATTTTGTAAATAGAAATATATGTTTAATATTGACGTTGCACCTAGCTACCTCTGTATGTTTCTCCTCTTCATGTACAAGTCTACAACGGTGATCAACTCAAAATGAATATTCGCTAGAATGTTTTGTTCGATTTCCATCTGGCCAGAGTGCGAAATGTTTACCCCTAGCTGCTAATTTATCGCTTGGCCATTTGCCGAGCCAATGAACGACGATCGTAATAGCCAATTATTGTTCGCCTGTTGCGCCAAAATTCATAGAGAAAAATATTGGAAAGCTTATTTCGTATATACGCATATGAATATGATGTTACATCCCACTTTGGATCCAGTCCGTAACGTTGAAAGCGTATCGATTTAAATTATACAGCGATGAGGGTTTGGAAACAGTTAATAATGGAAGAGATATTTTGCTTTTGTTAATTTTCACTTCATTTTCCACTTTATTTACTCGCCCGGGAAAATGGGATTTGGCACATGCACTTGCATGGAGAGTTTAAAAGCTGTTGGTACAACGACAGGCGCTCACAACGGGAAGAAAGAAAAGTATTCTTTGAAAGGTTTAAGTTTGGTTGTTCAAATCGCGTTTTAGGGAATATTAAGTATACAAAATGGAGAATGTTTTGATTTCGGCTGTTGGGGCTCCATCCCAGGCCGCTTTCAAACCTATAGAAATAAAACACTATTTATATATCCTCCCCCTTTTCTATTCGTGTTATTTTCTTACAGTATAGTTACGTCCGCCTTGCGTGTGTGTTCTGCAAACCAACTTGTGAATAAAAGATACTTTCACATATTCATATAAAACAACTCCTTTTTTCACATTACTTTTAAGTTTAAACTATATATTCAAAGTTTTTTTATATTTGTCAGCCTGTAAACACTGTCCAATTCAAAATTTGTAACAAATTGTTAAACTTAGAAACTTTCAAAATCAATATTAAAATTATTAGTATGGTGTTCGTACCAACTAGAAACGACAAGACTAAAGACTAAGATTCGATAAGACTCAGTAATTACAAGTTGAGCATGTTTCCGTAAATACAACTTGTTTGGTAGATATTAGTTGCATCTCTATCAGCGTGCGAGAATTGAGGCGCATGTAAGATATCTCAATTCCCTTCGACTGAAACTATTTCAAAAGCTTGAAGCGTTTTCAAATCTCTAGCTGAATGTTCGATTCATTCCTTCTGGTTCAGCCATTTTCTTGATTTGAACTCTATGGGAGGAGGGAGGGGGGGAAGGGGCACACTGCATTCACAGAAGTAATTTTACGGTTAATTTGACTCTCATGTGAGCTTATCTACCCCCTGGCTTGCGGGAGTGAGGGTGGCTCATGGGTAGTTAAGCTGTTATCTAGTCCCACGCATCCCACCTGATACTACACCAAGCAAGGCAGTGCCCTTATGCTCTGCAGGGCAAATGCGTGCTGAACCAAGTAATCCTGTATGTGGTTGGGGTTGCTGCTATCAAGCTCTACGCATTACTAGTCTGTGTGTAAATATAGTAATTGGGGGATTTAATCTTTAGCGTTTAGCTGGGTTTAACATTAAGCTCTTCGTTGTATTTGTACTTACTAATGTAGAGAATTAATTCTTGATTTCTTGTTTAGGTAACTCATTAAATTTGCCTACATGTTGTAATTAAAACTCATATTAATTTTCAGCCCTTATACGCTTCACTTAGTGTAGGTTTAACATTAAGCCATTCGTTGTATTTGTATTTACTAATGTAGATAATTAATTCTTGATTTCTTGTTTAGGTAACTCATTAAATTTGTCTTTACGTGTTGTTATTATAACTCATATTAATTTTTAGCCCTTACATGCTCAAGTGTGGGTTCAACATTAAGCTGTTAGTACTTGGTTGTATTTGTACTTGCTAACGTAGAGGATTATTTCTTGATTTCTTGATTAGGTAACTCATTAAATTTGTCTAAGTGTTGCTATTATAACTCATATTAATATTTAGCTTATAGAGTATACGCTAAATATTAATATGAGTTATAATAGTAACACTTAGACAGCTATTAGCTATTAAATTGATACTTGCATAATCTATACTTTTCCCTTCGCACACTTCTTTAAGAATGTTAATTAAAATAATCCGACATTTAACTTCGATGAGTCATTTTGAAATATACGAAACTATTATGTAACTTATTTAATAATGATCGGAACAGTTTCTACCTACATAACTGATCGAAATTAAGTTCTACAGTATGTATAAAGTTAAAGTGCCATACTTTTATAAACTTCGTTTGCTTAGGTCGTATTAATAATTTAATGTTAATCTAAAATGTTATTCTAGATTGTGAATTTTCCATAATTAAATTCAAACAATCCTGCTTTATTCTGAATTATGTGAACATGAAATTCATGTTTCTCTTTTACTCGACACAAAAACTTCCAAGCTTGCACAATGTATACAATACAATACAACCCCGAGTTTATTTCGAACATTTTCATTACTTCTGTATTGAATTACTTCTTGTGACACACTGAATGATTTATACTATTGTGTTCTTTTCTCTTCATATTATTAGAGATACGTACGTGTATGAAAAGAATTTTCTGAAATTGAATTGAACTGTGAATCTATACATCACTTATTTATCGTAACTAGAATGAAAAGTCGAACGAGATCGGAGCAACGTATTTCCCAGTGAATTATTTCCGAGTGAATAGAGCGTAGAGATGTTTCTATTCTTTGAACTAGACCCGTAATCTTTTGTACTCATCAGTATTCACAGTCTATAAGGTTGTGCTTACGTGGAAATCATGTATTGCGCTAGTTGCAGGGTTAAACTGATTGTAAAGAGAGATGTGAACATGGCAATGTTTTTCTATCTCTGCCACTTCATCGAGCGATTAGGAAACAGAAGTTATATCTTCTGGTTGGTTTTATTGTTTTTGTCAGTCTCGTGTTTTGGCTTAACTGGGATTTCTGTTCTTCCTTGCAATGTGGATCTGCCTGGTGACCTGTATCGGTGGCTTAACTTGACCTACATTCAGTTGTATTTCTTGGAGGGTCGGTCTCTGAGTTTCAAATATTCGCTACAATAACTTATAATTATTAATATTCTTAGAGAAAAGAGAAAACCTCCATATGTTGTCATTATTTTCTCTATAAACTTGTAATGTGTTTTTTGTTTTGTTGTTATGTGTTTTTTTTTTTTTACAATTTCTATACATTTTAAAATGAAAACAAAGCAATACAAGTTCTCAGAAAATCTGTTTTGTTTTTATTTGGAAACCATATGTTTATATTATTTCTGGTACGTACTACGTAGTCAAAATACACCTACATATAAGTATCAGTTGTGAAGAAATCTTGCGTTTTATCCCTCCCCTCCCCCCCCCCCCCCCCCGTCCATTTACATCATTAAACATTCTTTGTAGAGATAATGGATAAAAACCAAAACGATATTATGTATATCACTCTAACTTAATATAATACTAAGTCGTAAATTTGTTTGTATTTATTTTTTAAATTCCCATTGCATGCATACCATAAATAATCAAAGGATTGTTACTTATTGACCCTAGTCGTATTATGCACATTGTAGACCTTATTTAAGATGCATGGCAAACTTAGGAACTTGAAGGTCGGTTTAAAAATGTATTTAAGATTTAAGATTAAGAGTTAACAAAATCAAATCAAGCAAAAAGCATTATGGTGTTTACACACTTTCCTATAGGATTTAAGATTTAAGGAGACCATATCAGCGTTAGCTCTTATATCGTAATTCTTAGCCCAGCCAATGAGAGGCGGCGTTTTATAAATCCGGCCAATGGTAGAGATCCTAAGTGAAACAGTTAGGAAAATAAAATCGTGTAAACCGACCTTAACATAAACTAAACACAACTACACCTCTTATACTTCTTATCACTAGTCTACTAGTTATTGATGGTGAATATAATAGGTGTAGTTGTTTTGTAGTTTATCTTTACTACGACAGGTACCAGCGCTATCGCGTAATGTGCAGTATACAGGAACTAAGTGACCCCAGACCTTTATCCTACAGGGCTATGTGCAGTGTACTGACTATAATTCAACCGGCAACCAGGATTAATCATTTTCCTTTGATAAAACGTTCTAGAAATGAACGAGTCGGCTTTAAAATACATACATAAAACAAATAAAAACGAGATACACACCGAAATCTATGTCATAAGAGTAAAACTGGAGCCCGATGTTCAAAGTAACAGAACGCTCTGATAAAACTCCGTCGACGTATTTCTAAAACTTGAGCTATATTCTTTCTTACATCTGACTGTTTTATTGGGCGACTATCGAGAAGATAAGTGCCGCATTTTCAGAGTAGCTATCAAGGCATACATTATAATGCAAATCGTTCTTGCATCGAGAGCCTTCAAGCAGAACAGTATCATTATCATTATTGTTTTTATTATTATTATTATTATTATTATTATTATTATTATTATTATTATTATTATTATTATTATTATTATTATTATTATTATTACTATTATTATTATTATTATTATTATTGTTATTATTATTATTATTATTATTATTATTATTATTATCATTATTATTATTATTATTATTATTATTATTATTATTATTATTATTACTATTATTATTATTTTAATTATTATTGTTATTATTATCATTATTATTATTATTATTATTATTATTATTATTATTATTATTATTATTATTATTTTTATTATTATTATTATTATTATTATTATTATTGTTATTATTATTATTATTATTATTATTATTATTGTTGTTTTTATTATTGATGTCGACCTTATATAACACAGTAATCCAATAATGATTGATTGATATTTCGGTTCTACGTCCCATATTTTTTAAACTTGACTAATCGAGACGATGAGTGGGTGATATATGAAGTTTTTTGGTGGAAAGGTGCAACTAGGAGGGCCGCAAGGAAAAGGGAAAGGGGAAGGGCCAAGGGGGTGGAGAAATCAGTGAGACAGTGGAGGGGGAGAGACATACTCTTCTTCCATCGCCTCTTACGACTAGCAGAGTCACTCTTGGCATATTCTACCCCAATAATGAGTAGAATTTGACAATGTTTATATTACTTAATTCTGTGACATTGTCGCAGTTTATATTCCTATATTTATTTGTTAAATGTATATCTTACTCAGTTAAAGCATTGATATAATTTACAAATGAGGGCTATAAAATATACAACTATAAAATGAACAAATATATTTAGAAACATAAGAAAGAAACCAAATAATTAATAAACCTCTTGTTCACCTCCATAACGATCAATATATTAGTTCACCTTACTTATCAACGAAATTCTTGAAACGCCCATTTCAAAGTCTGCTCTAAATGAGCTTTTACGACCGGCAAGTACACCCATTTTAAATTTTCATCCATACTTTCAGTGACCAACCCTTAGTTAACTAATTTATAGTTACCTTATCTCATAACCTGTGAGGTATTGTAACTAAGTTCCCGAACTGAAGTTTCAAACTTCAACAACTATGTTTGACTTTGCTCTCAATGTCATACTCGACCCCATATTATAATATCTTTGCTCGACCCTTTCAATATTGACTATACTTTACATCTAAACGGGTTTCTTAAAACTTCCTGTAGCTGTCCAACTCTCCATAACTTCATGTGCATATACGTGAGTATATAGGCAACTTTATAATTATATTCTTAGAACGGATATAACAGCCAGGCCACACTTGTAAGTCTGCCTGCAGTTATATGACAAGTTGAATGTGTTTGGAGTTTATGTTTGCACAAGTCGAAGGAACTTACAGTATTGTACTGAAATAACGTTGTTTGTATAGGTGGAATAGAATATATAGTTACATTGTACTTTAGATAAACAGAAACTAATAATAAGACAATGAATGACTTTCAAAATATTGTTACAATGATGAGAAGCGTTAAAACCAAAAATCCGTTATCTTTGGGTCAACTGGGCAGTGTGAAAAACAGGCAATAATTTTACTTAGTTTCTCACCAAAGGCGGCCTAGCTATATTAAAAACCAGCTTATAAAGTACGTTGACACAAATTAACTTTAATTTACTGTAAAAAAAAGATTGGGGTGATTCAAAACCACATCGAAAAAGTGACAATGGTTCAGTTTGGGTTCGAATGAATGAAATGCTGATTAAAACGTAAAATTTAAAATGTAGTCACTTTCCTGCTATACCACTTCCATTAATAATGTTAATTATTAAAGAAATAGCATTACTAATGTTAGTTGATGAGTTTATTAACGAATGGTCAAGAAAACTACTTGTTTTCCCTGTGACGTCAGCATAAAATTAGCCGCCTAGAGTAAGGGTGACCAAGCCTATATAGGGACTTGACACCCTCCCATGGGACATCGTCAAGAATACATTAAGCAAGCCCCATAAACCTCGAGCTTTAATAAACCGACCAGATTACTTACACCAGATATATATATATGTTCGCCCTGAGCTGGCTTAGGTATTATTTCAGATGCGCCTCTCCATGCAACCGTGTGGATTATTGTAGGTTTTATTTTTGTCGGGCGTTATGGGATTTTAAAGATGTGGTTTCTATGAAACCAGCCACTGAACGAAGTCCCTTGTTTTGGTTCTAGGTAGAAATTAAAGTTTTCTGAATGCGATAGTAAATTCAGACGGCTTAGTGTTATTTGTACAGCAGCGGAAAATGGTTCCCCATACGAACACGGTAAAGTTTAAAAGGGTTAAAAATTGGAGTTTGCGTTAAATTATCTTTTAATGGTAAACACTGTTTGGGTTTTACTGGAGATAAAATTATCTTACGTAGTCGGTTGCTGCAAAAACACTTCTACAAGTTTGCGATTTTCATTGCGAAAAGGACACTGTATCGGGAAATGTTAGGAAAATTAAATGAAATAATAATATCTACAACGTTTTTTAACTGTATTTTGTCTCAAGAATAGTTTGTATATATATATATATATATTGTTTAGATTATATTCAAATGTATACACTTTAATGACGCACTACACATCATTCATCAAATAAATTAGCACGGTGTTCAGTTATTTCTGATAACAAGAAATGATTTGTTGAATATGGCCAAAATCATTTAAGGCAAACGTATACGGGCTGAATACGTTTGCCTTAAATGATTTTGGGTCTTTGTCATATTTCAATTTGTCATATTTGTGTGTCAATTGTGTGTGTGTGTCAATTTGTCTTTGTCAATTTGTCATATCGTACTCCTTTGTAAATCAGTTTTATAACTAAATAAGAAAGACATTAATTAACTCAAATTTCGTTAATTTCCTTCATCCACATTTTCGTTTACTGTTCTCTCCCTTTCAAGCTAATATTTGTTTTATATTAATATTTACATTCCTCATTCTTGAAAGTTTGTTACATACTATGGCAACAAGAATATGACGGCTACATAAAGAGACGCCAGCAACTCTGCAACTGCGGCTACCACTGTCATAACACTCAGCACCAGTTGTTCTCATTTGAGCATTACATTCATGTATGTGAACATATAAAACTATAATAGCACCAGACAGGGCTCGTGGGGAATAACCTAACACAAAGTAAAAAATTAATAAAATATATCAAAATTATAACAAAATGGGGAATTGCATACAAAAGTAAAGTATTTAAAACAATGCTTGAAGTAGTCAATAAATTACCTGCTCACGTAGCACGTATTCATGAAACTATGTAGGTATAATCCTTTGTTAGCTGTATTTTTGTTTGTAGAGTTAATTTTATTGTAAACAATAAACCACTTGTTTCATTACAATGGTGATGTCTCAGTACAGTAGCTGGAATTATTGTTAGGAGCCTATCAATTTTTCACTGACTGTCAGACAAACTGTCGGCTAGTAATGTAATAATTGTTGCATGTGTGTTAGTACATACAGCGCTATATGTGGCCAAATTTAGCAACTAACTGATGAAGATTCCATTCCGCGGTTGAAAATAGTGCTCGATATTATTGTGATATATCTTGTTGTTTTTTTTTTGTTTTTTTTGTTTTCTTCTTGTTGATGTGTATTTATTTTGTTTTGTTTGTGTTTGTTGTGTGTTATTTGTTATTTGTTGTTTGTACGTCTAAAACGTGTCCTTATTAAAATGGCGGCTTGCCTTTTTAAAATTTACTAATGGGATTCATAACCTGCCCAAAAGTTTTAAAAGCCGTATTTAATTAAACAATTTTCACAATTTGACATTACCGACGTAGGAAGAACGACGCTGCTTCAGCAGGTTGTTGCGCGACATTGCCACTTTGAGCGCTTCATTCGGTTTCACTAGCGCCCTCAGTGGCCAATCTCGGTGCCTATAGAGACGGATGTAGGCCACCACTCGAGGCTCTCATTCAGGAGGTAACCGGTTCGATTACCGCCACCGGTATTCCTGACAGTTCTGCTAGACCTTCCTCAGTCGTGAGACAAAAATGCTGGCGTTCAGTCCTACAAACTACACTCGAACATTCCATTCTTGACTATAAAAGTTCTCCAAGTTACTAGTTCGTCACCTGAAAAGGACAAGTTAAAAAAAATATGATTGCTTTTATCTCTCTTTAATTTTTGACTACACAATGTGTGACCGAAACAAAATTAATTGGATAATCCCCCCCCCCCCCCCCCCCCCAAGTGAATGCCTCTATCATTAATGGCAAATATGAAAGTGTGTATTAACAAAGTACATTTATATATCTCTAAGACAAGATTAGCATATTTGAACAGTTTAATCCAGTACGATAATGTGTTGTAGGCCTAATGGATAGTGGATATTTTGAAATGAAATTCGAAAAGATGGAAGAATGGAAAGCTGTTGCAAATCAATTCAACCAAAACCAAGAATGTTTACTTCTATTGTATCGATTTGTTGACAGTAATTGTTGTCGCAATTATTATGTAGGCAATTTTTGTATATATTATATAATATTTATATAATTACTATATTATTATATATAATTATTTTATTATAAAGGTTACATACTATTCCAATGTATTTGGTATAATTGTAACCAACCCTGTTTCCCATAAAACATTACCATGTATATTAGGAAATTAGGCTCAAATAAATTAATTGTTTGGCTGAAAATTGAAGATAAAGAATGAATAAAATAATTTATGTAAACACGTTACTGTCTTTCCAATATAAGCGAAGGATTCTTTTCAAACCACTGAGAGGCCGATGCAGCTCTCAGTGTTATATCTTTTAAACCGTTCCTCGCGAAAAGTTATTCATTCTCATGAACCCGAACCAAACTATACTTTGTTTTAAGCTACACGGAAAAACTTTTTATCTAAAACAAAAACCGTGTACAATACATATATCCGAAGTTTATTCAAAAGCACGACAGAAAAATTACCATAGTAAAGATGTTATCCATTTTCTATGTCCGTATTCTTTCTTATTTGGCACCACCGCAAGTTGGATCTCACTTGGAAGCAGAGGCGAGAAACTTTAGTTTCCCGTTCCTATTGGGGAGAGTTAGTTATGATGGCGCCACTGTACGGTCGTGTAGGGTACTTTAGTTTAGTTTAGTTTAGTTTATTGGACAACATACATACATACATTACATGATAATGATACATATTTGATGACAGATACAGTGATCTGTATTGTTGTCCTGTTTTATAGCCTAATAATAATAATTGTACAGAGATAAAAAGGAAGAATACAATACAAATATAATAATTATAGCAGTGATAATATTAAATCATAAGTAAAATAAAAGAGTTGGCATTAGTTATAAATTATAATGGTTGATTAAGATATTCGTTTATGTTGTAAAATGGGTTTATTATTAGGAAGTCTGCTAGCCTTTTTTTTTAAATTATGTTGTCGGAGCTTTTTATGTGGTTAGGTAGTTTAGCAAGTTTAGGTTATGACTATATTGTTAAGCGATCATGTTTTTGACGGGTTTTATAATTTTCAATGTAACTCATGTAATGGCTATTGTTGTATTCAATAATATATATTTTGTACACATGTTTTCAGTCTGTGCCCTGACGTTGCGCGTGAAGGACCGAGGATAGCCCGGATGAGTCACCTGAGAATGCTGACGGACCAGTCTGTGAAACGTCGTGTATAACGAGGTATGTGAACAATACACTCAAGACTCAATTACAAAACGTAGAATAATACCCTAGAGCACGAATCATCATTTATTTATTAGTGTCAATTTTATTTATTATGTTTAATCTTTAATTTATTTAAGGTAATTGTAATATTTTTTTTATTTAACACCTTTCATTTCAATCAATTCTATAATTACAATCGGAGATAAAAACACCGCAAAACTGTCATAGACACAAAATTCAATGTAAATTGTTTGATATACATAATACAAATAATGGGATAAAATAATCTCTTTTAAAGATACTCTTTTAAAGAAGTCTAAACAGAAACATTCAAAATTGATTTATTTATTAAAACACAACTGGTTCTATAAGTGTAGGAAGGGAGGTGAGTATTGTAAAGCATCAACGACCGATCGCCCGACCCAAGACTTCAAATCTTCCGGTCTGGCGATCGAGACCAACCACTCGTTGTCCGACCAATTTACGGGACGCTTACAACCGATGACCGGACGAACCGGGCGGTTTACGGTACGTAACCTCAGAGTCACTGTTTTCGCTTAAGGGTGCAGTTCCAATATCTTTTGAGGCTGTGACAACCCAATCCAACGGAGTGAGAGGGACTAGGAAGACAGTCTACTAGACAAATGTCGGTTGAAAAAGTGTCGTTTATGCAAGGCGAGGATTCACCATCATGATTCTAAGTAATTAAATATTGATATCAAATAAAATGGAGGAGAAATGGATGTCGTCTAACTGAGCTATACATACATATATAGTACATATTTATTCACTTACTTAAACTTACTTCGTATTCGTCTTCTTTTTGTAAAAAAAAATAAATGTTATACTGTTGTTTCGTCTCTTTAGTGTGCTCTGCACTGCAATGGTCATAAAAAAATACTCTCTTCACTTACTTTGTTTCACGGTTGAATTTTTGTTCCTTTCTGCCCGTGTTCTTACATGTGTAAAATGTATAAAATGAACGACGCGTGGAAAGAAGTCTCAAGAATATTCTGTGTAACAGTCATGTTATTATTATGTCCATGTAAAACATCAGCCTTCAAAAAGAAACTGAACTTTGAGGTCTCCAGAGGCCCGATAGACAGATAGATAGACACACAGACAAACAGACAGACATATAGATAGACAAAATCAGCGTATCGGCGGGACTCGTCGCCAGGAGCGCTGTCATCTGTGCCAACGCTCATCAGCGCACTCTGTACGGTTCCATAAACAAACAAATCGAAAACAACTCCGGCGGGATGAATTCTATCTTTCTGGTTTGAACTTGAGTTATTCTCTTGGTATGTTAACGTTTGTCGTAACGTTTCGTTGCAAAACGTACGTTTTTTATACCTTAAGGGGGGCATGTCCCCTAAGACCGCGCATAATTCAAGTTAAATATCCATATATCTTGAAAATGAAGCACAATATTGAGCAAGTGGTTAATAAATTCGGAGGCTTAGCTGGGAATATATTTTAGGGAGGTTTGAAATACAATGGGGGGAGGACCTCTCACCCTCACAACGTATTATCGCTGAAGGCAAACATTTTTTATAATTTGTGTGTGGTTTTAAGCGTTTTGTCTGCTGAGTGGTATAAATTCCCCAAGAATATATTTAGTTCTGCTCAATATGTATTCTTGTATGTTTCTTCCATCTGTTAAATTTGCACTTGTTGAAAGAAATATCTGTTACAATAATCAATAATATAATCAATTATTATTATCATTTATCATTAGTATAAATTAAATATTTACATTATTCCCATAGTTGTTACTACTGCCAATGGTGTGATCGCTTGTGCGTTGAAAGGGGCTCAAGGTGGCGGAATGCAGAGCCCCTTCTCCCAGGGGTCTGCCTAATTGATCCAAGAGGGACCCAAAGCAAGCCCAGCTTATCAAGTAGCTCAGTGTTTGTTTTGAGCTTGTACTCCAGCATCGGTGGTAACATTGGGCCACCGATACACCTTAGGGGTGGGGATTACCCTCAAGGGAGCCGACGAGTTTTGTATGCATCACCTTGCTTTCGATCAGGCAAACATAGGCCCTAATGCTCTGCTCAGGTTCGGTGTAATAACATCAAAGACAATAGCGTGTTCACCTGTCGGAATAATGTGATGCACTGTCATTGTGCAAACATGCGTCACATTGACATTGTGATTTCAGAAGAAATCAAAACAATACTATTATCATGGTAAGCAGAATGGAAGTAAAAAAGATGGTGGTTTTTTGCTATTTTCCATGCTGGCCTTTTTCTTTTCTACTGATATTATTCTAGTTTGAAAAAATGCATTGTCAGTTACACTTTTAAGAGAAAAAAATACAAACAAAAGTGAAGCCTGATTTTTGTATGCCTATACTTACTTGATAAAAAAAGTTATCTTTGAATGTTTGCATTTTATCGATTGAAACACCATTGAATTCTGAAAACGGGTGCATCTTTTTTTTCTTATAACTCTTGAATTATTCGAGAAACGCGTTAAATCGCATCCCCCCATAAATACTTGGCGAGCCTCAGCCTACTGTAACGCATACAACGCTGTTATTTTCTCTCGCAATAATCTTTGGCAAGAATATGTTAGACCTTCAATATCGAGCATAAAAGAAGTTCCCATCAAATGCGGAATTCATCGGATTTTCTCCGGTCTGTAAACATAAAGCAAATCACAAAGTGAACCATAAAATGCGAACGACCGCCATTTTATATCAGGCCGTGTTCGGCATAAAATGTCCGCAGATATAAAAACGACTCAAAGAAAACATTCGATGAGTTATGGAGTGAAACCACAATAGGAGTTATCGATGCAACACTTCACAATGCTGTGTGTGAGAGAGAAAAACACTTTAATGTCAGCGGTCTGAAGTACATTAGGTGACCACAAGGATCCAGCATACTAATAACACAAATGAAAACAAAAAATACATAATAAATACAAATGTGTTTTAGCAATATCTATGTGGTAGTATACAAATGATTTTTTCACAAATTGGCAGAAGTACAGGCGTTGGCATGGAGTACAGGCTGTCTGTCTGTCTGTCCGTCTGTCTATCTGCCTGTCTGTCTGTCTGTCTGTCTGTCTGTCTGTCTGTCTGTCTGTCTGTCTGTCTGTCTGTCTGTCTGTCTGTCTGTCTGTCTGTCTGTCTGTCTGTCTGTCTGTCTGTCTGTCTGTCTGTCTGTCTGTCTGTCTGTCTGTCTGTCTGTCTGTCTGTCTGTCTGTCTGTCTGTCTGTCTGTCTGTCTGTCTGTCTGTCTGTCTGTCTGTCTGTCTGTCTGTCTGTCTGTCTGTCTGTCTGTCTGTCTGTCTGTCTGTCTGTCTGTCTGTCTGTCTGTCTGTCTGTCTGTCTGTCTGTCTGTCTGTCTGTCTGTCTGTCTGTCTGTCTGTCTGTCTGTCTGTCTGTCTGTCTGTCTGTCTGTCTGTCTGTCTGTCTGTCTGTCTGTCTGTCTGTCTGTCTGTCTGTCTGTCTGTCTGTCTGTCTGTCTGTCTGTCTGTCTGTCTGTCTGTCTGTCTGTCTGTCTGTCTATCTGTCTGTCTATCTGTGAGTATCAGAGCTATTTGAGAAACATGAATTCGGTTTGGTGTAAAATACGACCATCAACCACTTTGAAAAACTAGAGAAATTATTGCACTGAGATTTCATGAGATCAAGAAGTTGATGGAGTTATTGGCGAGTGTATTTTGGATTCGAGATATGGTCCCGTTTGTTATATTTTCGCTTGGTATTAAAACTTAGAAGTAACATTTTCTACAGCTGGTGTTTTCTACTTTTCTATAGCTAACTTTCATATAATAGTAAAGTATTTTTATGACAATAGTTGGCTTTATGAGCAGTCTTCTTTAACCACCTTCTAAGTTTGCAAATACACTAATTATAACTTATGTTTATTCACAAAGTTATTTTACGGTAAGAGCAATAATTGGATACCCTCTCTTATTTCTTTTTTTTTGGGGGGGGGGGGGGGGGGGGTAATGTCTTTCATAGAAAAGTTCTGGTGGTGGTTGAGGTATCAATCATATGTTTTGCCCCAGATAGTTGACAACAGATGGAAGCAGGTATAAAAGCAATTGTGCAACAACAAAAAAACGCTCAGTGAGTTTCAATAGAAAACAGAAAAGAAAAACGTAATCTTTAGAAAAGTAAAACCTAGTTTCAAACATGAGTTACAAGAAAGATAAAGGGGGGTCATTTGAAGGCTGCTTAACATGTTGAAAGCAAAGTGCCATCCATGCTCAAGTATTTATTGGTTGCATGGCTGCACAGAATGATCATTGTTAGCATTTGGTAAATAAATTTGTTTTAGCCTACCCACTCAGTTACAAGAATTGATTTTCAGTGGGGTACCATTTATTGTGTGCTTCGTTGTTACGACGGCTCTAAAGTCACCATTTACATATTATAAACCAGTACCATATTGATAGATAAAAGTTAATTCCAAAATTAAAAACCCATTCCTGAACCGGAATTTGAAGCCTGAACCCTCTGCATTGAAAACAGGAATAAGCCCACTAGACTAGATCAATGCTCACATCAAAACTTGTTCTGCGATCGTAGGTATGTCTACGTATCTAACATTTTACATAGGTCCTAAGGATAAACAAATAAATGCATTGATGTGCGTACATTTAAAACAAATTACCATACACCAACTGAAAAGAATAATCATGGTTATCACATTTTTCGATGATTCTTACTTTCACTAATACCTTCGCTAAAGTATATCTATATTCTATATATCTATTATAATATCTATTATTTATTTATTTTATTGTAATTAAGGCCAGTGTAGGGCACAATGCCCTGTTGAGTGATGATTGATGAATGATAATGAGGAAGGGAGGAGGGGAAGCCTAGTACCTATTGCCTTTGAATAGCCAAATTAATAACAGTAATAATGAATATTTTAATAAATGTCTATACTATACATTACATTTCTATCCTTGAATGTAACAACAGTTTAGTGTACTTAGGTAAGGCCTACGTAATTTTTTCATAGGAATTCTTACTGCAGAGTAGGCAGGCCTACACAGTATACGGCTTTACCTGAAGTGCTTCTCTTTCGGTTACTAACTAGTGACTACAGGGAATTTGAACAGAACTAGAAGGCATGGATAAAGGCTGTTAGTAGGACTCAATCCCAGCGTTCTCCTTAACCATATGACTGAGGAAACTCCTTCAGTTAAGAATACCGATGGCCGGAATCGAACCGACGACCTTCTGGATTAGTGCGTCGGCTTTCTACCTGGTTCGTACCGCCGCCGTAAGCAGCACTCTCCTGTACTACAGGATCAGCTTTGTTGAACTGTCAACAGGTGGTGGCACTATAGACAAGAGTGTTCTGCGCATGCGCAACGAGGGATAGTCTTGAATCGTTATTACTTGGATTTACAAACACTATATTAATAACTTTATTTTTTATTATAAAGATTACAAGACTTCAAACATGATACAAATTTGAAATTTATGATACAATGTACAATTCGGCACACAAATGATAGGGGAAGGTTAATTATTAGAGAATAATACCATTTTCCCCTTCTTTTGTGGTTTTGGGGAGCGTTTGGGTGTAAGCATGTTTAATAATATAATGGTAACTTTGTATTATTTTTTAACATATGGCTCCATCCTAATAAAAAAATACCTCCTATACGGCTTATTTCTAACTCATAATTTCACCCTCGAAAATTTATTTTAATAATAATATTATTATATATTAATTATATTAATAATTATTATATGGAGACGGTTTATTTTTTTTTTTAAGTAACGAGGTGCAGTAGTTTCTTTTCTTCTATCTTCTTGTAGTTCTTGTTTGTTTAATAATTAAATAAAAATACACATTGTGGTTGAATGCGGTTATCTCCCGTCTTGCTTATCATCAGCCCCACACGGGGCAGACTATTATACGTCACAAGCTGCGAATGAGTCACTCAGCCAGTCGCACTCGGAGCTTCGTTCGGGTCGGTCGTGTTTGTGCACTTCTCATATCCAGGTAAGACTGCTTTATCTGAATATCTACTTATTACAGCTCTTCTCAATTATTAACAGACGAATAGACAGACAGTCCAGTGGTGTGATACTAAAGGCACTGATAACCCAGATGTTTTGTGCCTTAAAACCACAATAATAGTAATAACTAAGGCCCGGTTTTTTAATCGGTCATTAATGGGGCCGTTAGCTGACGGTCCGTTATTTGCATATAGGGTTTGTTGGGTTACAGATTACGGACCGTCAGCTAACGGCCCCGTTCACGACCCGTTAACCGATTGGAAAACCGGGCCTAAATGTGATATACGCTCTTGCCAGGGGAAAGTACATTTTCTTCAATGGGTGTCTTCTGGGGGGTGGCCAGGGACGATTCTATTCAGCAAAAGAAAACCCTGTGGACAACTCATTACCTAATGTCAACTACTACTTTCACCGTAAATAATTTTTCTTGTGAAAACGGACATTTCCTGCAGAAAAAGTCATTGTTTTGTCTATCATTTTATATATAACACACTTTGGGCGGGATTTGTGAGACCGTTCTTTTTTGTCATTTTAAGAGTTTTTTAAACTGCTTTCGTGTTTAGGCTATTTTATGTCTTTATGAAGTAGTGAGTAATTCATTTTAAACAAATCTGTGTTTAATAATGAGGTATGTCCATTGTTCACGTAACACTCAGCACACTCTCCCAATAAGTAAGTAAAGCCTGAATATTGAACGAACTTGGGCCTGAAATCAACGATGACTCTTTGTTGACCTCCAAGACCCACCGTTTATTCCCGGCACTAATCCGCGCGGACTCATCAAACCACATACTTGTTGGAATCATTCCGTTGTCGGTTGAATTCTGGAATTCGACTGTACACGTTGTATACCCTAAAATATACATGTTATACCCTATGACACCGTAGCGCAGTCCAACTTTGCGTTTTACCAGTCTTTAGAACAAAAGCCCAAACTTAATAAAATAAATTTAGAAGCTGATTGTCATCAACTTAGCAAAATGAAGTAACAAACTCAACTAATATTGCAAGAAACGAAGAAACGGGTTGGTCGGACTAGTTCTACGGGGGATGCGTACGCGACAGAGACACTAGAAGAAGTACTGGTAAACACGTAAAAAGCGGGTACACGTAGCACAGCCTCGTCGATAATCAATAGAATTGGCATTTTGTTTATTACATCTACACTACAACTAATAATGAAAATAATAATCCTTGCGATTATAATTTTATAAATGTGTATCATACAGTAGTGTTGACCATCCGCGCGTACTGCTCTCCCCCCCCCCCCCCCCCCCCCACAGTAGTTCAAACGTTCTGTTTTTGCCGTGTAAGCTTGTTATTCGCGTAATAGAGCATAACAATTTGGTCTCGGCGGGTGTACACGAGTCATGTACATTGCATGGCGTCGTCACAAGGTAGTCTATATTCTGACGTGGTTGACGTGGCCTCATCTAGCTTGATACACCGGTCATGTATTCTAGCCTCGTGTTGTATTTATTGGTACGCGGGCACCTTTGCTCCGACCCCCCCCCCCCCCCCCCCCGACGTCATGTGTGTGATACAGTTGTCAAAAATACGTCGATTAAGAGCGAAGGGTACCTCTACGCCAAAATTTTAATTTTTTAATTACTACTCGAAATTGAAAATGTGAGTCAACAGTGCGTTGTGTTTTGGTAAGCCTTACGGACTGAATGAAATATTATAACATCAGCGTAGTTATTTTGAATACTAAATCGATAACTGCTAATAAAATTAATTAGAAATAAAAACCATACTGATTATAATGTAAGACACATTTGGAACATTCAGTTTGTCGGGCCTAACAAACCACAGTGCGCTGTTGATTCAGATTTTCGATTTCAAAGTCCATTCTTGAGATTTAATTTAAAAATGAAAATGTTCTGTGGTTTTTGACGTAGAGGTAATCGGATCGAGGTTGGTTACTCTGAAGTTGGTGATCGGTGCCCGCAATGAGGGCTCTCGTGTGTATTTCTATTCCCTGGTCTAGGGGTTGGTGGGTGGTCAGGTCTCAATAGCTCCGGCGATAGAAGTGGCTTGAATGAGAGAGATATTGACGAAAAACATATTAAGCTAACATATGGTAGTGGAATTTTTTAACGAAAAGAATACCTCAAAAGCATTCGTTTCATCATTGAGTTTATTAATAAACTCAATGATTTCATACATTTACGGGTTTAAAATGCATTTAGTTCTTTTGTGGGTGCCCCAGGATTTTATTTTTAGTCCCATGTGTTCCATGTTACCAACCTTCTAAACTCAATGATATTAATTACTTAGGACTAGTTTAGTGACTTTATTTGAAGGTTGGCAGCAGCAGGGGGAGGTTGGGAGGAATGTTTTTAGCGGGAGAGAGCGTAGGTGCGAGAGTAGAGATGATGGAGGTTTCGAGTTTATACTGAATTTTATGCTGAGATTGTGATTCAATCTGTAGTGAGTGGTATAGCATGGGTAAGTTTTTAAAACAGCAAAATCACGACTCCTCCCCCTCCCCCCAAAGCTTTTTCTAGGGAAATTGTAATTTAAAAATGTATTGTATTTAGTTTTTCAAAAATTTGCAATCAATTTTTTCGAGACCGAAATTTCGAAAACAAAAACCACCTTATGCCTCAAAACGTTTTATCAGGAAAATTCTAATAAATAACGTATTGTTATCGGAAATAGGTTTGCAAAATTTGATCGGTAACGTGGGTAAAAAATCTATAGCAGATTGGACGACGGGGATAATGACTTGAATAAACGCATGTACAAGGGGAGAGAAGTGAACAAGAATGTGATGAATGGGGTGAGTAAAGATATGCATGAGAGCCCTCTTGGGCACCGGTCACCACGGGTAGGGACACACTCGACCGGGTTCAAAGTTCAATGCATTAAATAGCTCCTAATCCCAATTGTATCACATAACTTCACTAAATTTATAGGGAAATACTGATCAATGTTTCTACTGAATGTTCTGCACCTTATAAAACTTTGTCAAAGCGAAATGTAGAAAGAGAAACCGAATTTAAAAAAAAAAATGATACCTAATATACTTTTCACTCCAAAATTCTATGCATGACGACTAACTGTTAGACTTGATAAGTGCAATACCCACAATCAGGCCTCAAATTTTAAATTATTTAGCACTCGCCCATCGGTCGAGTGGGGTTTCTAATTTACTAGTCCGAAAATAAAAACACTAGTCCTATCATTTCCTATCTTCTAATTTGTATCAACATCTCACTTGATAACTTGCCACCACGGTTAATGCAAGTTGAAGAACACTGTTTTGACCTAGTTGCTGAAATTATTGTGAAGAATTATTGGTATCAAGGACAATGTCTGTATTTTGTAGCTTGTGATAATGAGGTGTCGCATTTTTTAAGGATTTATGTTTGTTTAACAAAAGTCGCCCGTCGGGCGAGTGAATTGAAAACTTTGCTCGCCCGAGTAACAATTTACTCGCCTCGGGCGACCGTTAAATTCGACACCTGCCCACAATTAAATATGACCAAAACCAAAAGAAATGATTTCACTAATGGCTGTTTTCCCTCCCTTGTGATTCTCTTCTGGGACCCCTGGAGCCTGTCGAAGATTTCGTCCCATGCAAGCCTGGCGGGGAAGACGCGAACTACAATGCTACTGCAGCAGCGGTACTGCTCTCCCCCCCCCCCCCCCCCCCCCCCCAACCAAGCCAAGTACTGCGGGAAGACGCGAAGTACGAGGCTACTGCAACAACGGTACTGTCATCCATCTCCCCCCCCCCCTCCACGAATGCTGAGAAGACGTGAACCTCGAGGCAACTGCAACAGCGGTACTGCCGTCCACCTCACCTCGTGATTGTCTCCCACCCGCGAGGGGTACGCCCAGAAGCAGAACTAGGTAAGCTGATGGTGTTGTATAGGACACTCTTATAAAGAAGCTAAAGATACAAAAAGATTCTGTATAGAAGATACCAACTTTTTAAAATGAAATACATAAGGGTATAAGATTACCAGAGATTTGAACAATATGTATTTGTAGCGTGATCAATCATAAGCAGAGGATACATTTTTGTTTAAATCGTCAATCAGCAGTTTTAACAATTAGCATGGTAAAAATGAGGCGCAGACTGGTTAGGGATGCCAGGATACGATCGCATCCCGCGCCCCTGGGCAAATCCGTGCCCTTTTTTTAGTCTGGGCCCCCGGGCTGCCACCAGAAAGTTCCTATGATGTAAATACTTCTCTGTTTATTATTGCTAAAAAATCTTAAGCCCACTCTATAAGTATTGTTTTGAAATACCGCGCGCCGCGTGGCTGTGAGGAAGCAGGGAACAAGCCCTGTCTTGAGTTGGCGGTGAGTGGCACGCGCATGCTTAGACCATAGAGATATACACTACTTCGTCGAAGTATATATCTCTATGAGCGCGCATGCGCAACCACTCGAGTGTGTCGGAATGTGCCGACCAGCTACAACTGTTCGGTGTTGTGGCAGATTTTGAAAAACGCGCCCGGTAGTGCTACTTGTAGGGTGGCCTCTGTTAATTGCGCCCTAAAATCGCATTTTAGGCCATAAAATTCAATGCAACCCCAACAAACTTGTTGCGCCTTCGGCGTATTTGCCTCCGGCGGCTGGGGCTTTGCCCCAGACCCCAGCTGCGCCACGCCACCTCCTGCGGGCCCCCCCCCCGAAACCCAGCATCTCGGGCCTTTTTATCCCAGTCCACCCCTGGTAAAGATGTGCAACTGTTTTCAGAAAGAGTAGGCCAAATTGTACCTGAACACACTATAGGTGGGTCAGTGAAATCTGTCCCCCAGTAAAGTGACCCAGCGGTAAACTGCGCCAATGTAAACTGTACCAATTTCAACCAGACCCCCTAACCTTGGACTTCGTGGGATGTCAGGCAACTGGACAATTGGCGCAGTTTACATTGGCGCAGTTTATCGCTGGGTCAGTTTACCGGGGGACAGATTACAGGGTCGCCTATAGGTATATCACAAAAATGATTTGGGTGCACGTGTAATCAATTATGTGTAGGCCTATCTTGGGGTAGAAAAAGGTACATAAAATGTATTAAGTCTATAACACTTGAGCAGACGCGAGCAAACTTATGGCTCTTGGTGTTGTGCTCAAGTCAAAAAGTCAAAACACTAATATTTTCCTCTATTTGCAGAGAATACGTGAACTACGAGGCTACTGCAGCAGCGGTACTGCCGTCAACTACACCTCGTGAAGTGTCTCCCACCCGCGAGTGGTACGCCCAGAAGCAGAACCAGGTAAGCTGATGGTGTTGTAAAGGACCCCGCGAAATTAACGTATTTTCGTCATATCTCAATATTGCCACACAATATCAAAACAGTGACACCTACGCACATTGTGGATTCGTGAGAGCTCAATACCAAATGAAAAAGATTTCGTAGATTGTAGTTATTGTAGTTGTAATTTCTAATTAACTTGTAAATTAATTAAATTACAAATAATAATTATAATTACTGCAAACTAATAAATCTTTTTCATTTGGTATTGAGCTCTCACGAATCCACAATGTGCGTGGGTGTCACTGTTTTGATATTGTGTGGCGTTATTGAGATATGACGAAAATACGTTAATTTCGCGGGTTTTAATATTGGCTAGTAGATACTGTATAGAAGATGTTTTTTTTAAATGTAAATACATATGCATAATGAAAATATAACATTTTACAAATTACCAATCAGATATATCGCTTTATTTCGAATATTCAACGTGATTGTGATTTTTGGTTTAATTTTGAACCTTGAGAAAGACACCATTCCTGGTTGAAATGTTAGATTTAAAAAATAGAGTGTTATAATTGATTGGTTAATGCCGTATAATGTAATCTTTCCCACATTTTGCAACCAACAAAAATTAAAATACCCTTTAATACATTATTAAGATGCAAAGAGAAAATCATTAATTAAATAATAAAATATTTATGTTTACTGGTATAAGTCCTATGTTCAAGAATAAAAATCAGTGACGGTTACAAATATTTTTTGACACACTAGTATCGGATATGTGGAGATAAAATACTGTAATAATATTTTGAAAGTACATAATGACGAACACCACTAGTTTGGAACAAGCCATCTCTCACAATCAATCTTGACTTTATTTTCCATTATTTCAGAACCGCTAAGAAGAGGAACAGGCGATTGCAGAACAGAAGACAGGCGCGAGAGGAAGGCAGCTTATGATTCCAGCACCCTCACAAGAGAAAGCTGTAAAACCAAGGATAGGGCAAGAGGAAAGCAATTTAAGGTTCCAGTACCACACACAATAGAAGACAGCTGAAGAACCAAAGACAGGCGCAAGAGGAAAGCAGCTTATGTTTCCAGCACACCTCACAAGAGAAGACAGCTTAGAACCAAGGACATGCGCAAGAGGAAAGCAGCTTATGTTTCCAGCACACCTCACAAGAGAAGACAGCTTAGAACCAAGGACATGCGCAAGAGGAAAGCAGCTTATGTTTCCAGCACACCTCACAAGAGAAGACAGCTTATTTTTCCAGCACACCTCACAAGAGAAGACAGCTTAGAACCAAGGACATGCGCAAGAGGAAAGCAGCTTATGTTTCCAGCACACCTCACAAGAGAAGACAGCTTAGAACCAAGGACATGCACAAGAGGAAGACAGCTTATGTTTCCAGCACACAAGAGAAGACAGCTTAGAACCAAGGACATGCACAAGAGGAAGGCAGCTTATGATTCCAGTACACCTCACAAGAGAAGACAGCTTAGAACCAAAGACATGCACTTGAGGAAGGCAGCTTATGTTTCCAGCACACCAGATAAGACAGCTTAGAACCAAAGACATGGACAAGAGGAAGGCAGCTTATGATTCCAGTGCCACTCACAGGAGAAGACTGCTGGAGAACCAATGACATGCACTAGAGGAAGGGAGCAAAAAGGGAACAGGAAGAGGTTCAATTTTAAGATTCACCCCCCCCCCCCCCCCCCAGGAAGGGAGCATCGAGGGATCATCGCTTCATCCGGGTCTCCTATCAAACACACGGCACACTGAAAAGGAAGACTAGGTAAGCTAAGCAGTAGTCAGAACTACTTCATTTCCTATAGCCCATCCCACTTACTTTGCCAACCAGTGTGTAGGCCTACGTCCACTTCCATGGGAAGTCTTCCCATATTCATAGTTTTCCCAAGGATTACTTGTAAAGTTCCCTAAAAATGGAATGTAATGATTGTGTTCATTTAATTAATTTAGTGTTCATCCTATTCAGTTACAAAACTGATTTACAGAGCAAGGCAATAAATTGAACTATGTACATACAAATGATAATGGAATAACATATAAAATAGAAAGAATAACAAAACAAACTACCGGTACTGTACTATTGAAAAAAGAACAGTAATAATAATAATAATAATAACATTCCATAATGTTGGTCGTTATCTGTAGACTCTGATAGAAATGAATTTAGAAATAAAGGACATGCTTTATAGACTTAAATAAGAGAGAAAAAGAATAACATATATATAATAAATGCCTACAACACGTAATCTCTGGTTCCAGTGGCCGTCCGAGCATTCTCAAGTCGAGGCAACGCCCGGGTTCTCGGAGCTACGTCATGGGACCACGATAGATGCAACCTCGTGGGGCACCACGATAGATGCAGCCTCGCGGGGGACTACGATATACAAGCGGCCTCGTCTTGCCACTCTCCAGGTGAGTTTCCCTCCGTTTCAACACACAAACCCTGACTATACCATCACCTCAGTGGGCTGATTGGGATTTGCATGCCAGGCTTGATGTAGACAGCACCACTGTAGTACCAGTTCAAGGCCAGAGTCTGCTGGATGGGTCAATTGGAGCTTAAGAGCACTGATTGGCCAATCCAGTAGCCTGCCAGTAGATGCATAGGTAGAGATACAGTAGTAGAAAAGGTTTTATTTTTCACCACTTTTTGTTTGATAAAATGATTCTTATTTTTTAAATCATGAAAACAATACCTAAACTAATTTATTGTTTAAAATGTGAAAAAGATAGGGCGGGGCAAGGAAATCGATATTTCAATTCGATATCGATGTCACGATTTTTCGATATCAATATTCTATTTGAATATCGAAATATTAAAAAAAAACACAATTAAAAAATTCCTATAATTACATTTCTTCATAGAAAATGATGTACTTTTATATTTTCAAAGTGTCATCACACTAAGGTTACACCACAGATAACTAATTAACTGCGTAGTTAATTAGTTATCTGTGGTTACACATTACACAGAGGTGTTGTACCCACTTTTTTTACTTGTACGTATGTTCATTCCACTTTTCTAACTTCTGCATTAAATTTACAATCCCTTAGTTATCAATTTTGTCTTCAGAAAAATGTATATTATAATCATTGAGTTTGTTAGTTAGGATAATCAATCAATAAAGAAATAAATAAATAATACTAACAATACAATTTATTTATTTAATGTCTATTCTATTCAGTTATAAAAACTGAATTACAAAGGAGGACCTTACATAAAACTAGGCTATATGCAAACAATTAATAATAATGAAATCATAAATAACAATAAGGATGATGATAATAATGAAATCATAAATAAAATAGTAAAATAGTTGGTTTTCATTTTTGTCTCTACAAAGTGGGAGGTGATAAACTCAGTGTACAGTATAATTTTTCGATGTATCGATACCCATATCGATTAATCAAGTTGTATGTCATAGCCCAGCCCTAGAAAAAGACCACACTGTATTGTTTACCAATTTTATTTAAAACTCTAAACGTTTAAACGACCCTCCCCCTTCTTCCCTAATGGCCAGCATACAATAAACAAAGTTGTCAATGCTAATTTGTTACCTTGTTTGGGTTGCAGATGGGAACACATCAAGTCAACTGCAGATACAATGCATCAAGTCGACTGCAGATACAACGCACCAAGTCGACTGCAGCTGCAACGCATCAAGTCGACTGGAGCCCCAACCAGATCTTCACGGAGCGGGAGCTATGGAGCAATGGTTCTATGCCCACTGTTTTAAGAGATGTGCAAAAATGGTGTTTTAGAGAATTAAATTTCACGGCTTAAAACTGAAAATCGCAATTTTACGTTTCTCGTTATTTAAAGTCACAAATTTGCTTCCGTAAGAGTAAAAAAAAAGATGCGTGCATGATAGGGAAGGGGCGTTAAAACGTGATGGTAAAGTTTAAACGTTGAGAGTTTCAAAATTAAAAATAAAGTTGAGTTTCGTGAAATAAAGTTGAGTTTCGTAGTTTGGATGTGAATTTCTTTTGCCGTTAAGCAGAAAATCACAATATCGATATAGCTCATCCAATTTCCCAAGTCGGATCAAACTCAAAGCACTTCCCTGCTCACACTGTGCAGCCACCGACTTTCTTTGTTAGGTCCCCCCCTTTGATAACTTCTTTAAACGTATCATTTCAAATACAAAATAAATAAATCATATCAATAAAATATAAAATAAATAATAGGTACAAGAAGTTATCTGTTAAGAAGTTATCAATCAACTGATTTTTCGTATGGGGGGGGGGGAGGGGGGGCGTATTTATGTTTAATTCAACGTAGTTTTAAAAACGTTCAGGATTTTAATCGCCTTTTCCCATCTCTAGTGCATGATATTGAAAAGCATAGCCTTAATTGTCCTAACAATCAATTTCACAAACTACAGGATGATTTATGTACGGTTGATTTACATGAAAAATAACTAAGAAGCTCATTATAAGTGTGACAATCAGTTTTCATTTGGAAATCAAATTCTTTTAAGAAGTTATCTAATTTTAGAGCAAGATTAAAATTTCGCAAGCTAATTCGCGTTCTAAGACACAATAGGCAACAAGCGTATGATTTCTTTAGTCAATTTTGAACACCTTGTGCCATACATAGTACGTAATAATATTATGTCTTTAAATTTTGAAAAACGGATTAGTCTATGCCTCAAAAATAATTGGTTTAATTACTTGGTTTAATTAATGGGTATAACAGAGTGCGAAAAATTAGCCGCCGTCATGTTGGAGGGAAATTCTGTAATCGTTTGGTATTCCGCTGCCAAGCGCATCCAACTGATAATGTAAAGTCGATGCTAGCTAACTAGTCATGACATCATAGTTGCCTCTAGCCAACACCGCGCGTTTCTTTTCCCCAAGTTGAAATTCAAATAAACGCGATATATCCAATATTAAACCTATTTAATATTTGTTTTTTTGATATATATATTATCTTACAACCAGTAAACCAAGTACGTACTTGGTTCAACAAAAATCGTACGCGTGTTGCCTATTGCTTATCTGCCGCTAGTTAGCGGTTTCAACTAAAACACAGCACAAATTCACTAACTGAAATTGGTCCTTTTCAATTGCAATTCAGGTGATTCGTGTGTAAACAGAATTTGGAGGGATAAGTGTAACCTAAAAAAAGTCGCGAATTTTGTTATCATTTTTGCACATCTCTTTCTTCTCTCTATCTCATCATCATCACCATGTTTCTCTGAACAGTGATGGGAGACGGTGTGGAGGTGGGCTGGATGGACATGAGACTTGTCTTGTTGCCATGTAACCCTTCTCCATGCCGCAGCCTGTGCGCTACACTCTAGAGCGGGCGCTCCCATCACTGTTCACAGATCCCATTCACTTGTGCTCTCTTCTCATGCCACATTTCTCTCTTTGCTTGCTTCATTTATACTTCTTTGCTTGCTTCATTTATACTTCTTTGCTTGCTTCATTTATACTTCTTTGCTTGCTTCATTTATACTTCTTTGCTTGCTTCATTTATACTTCTTTGCTTGCTTCATTTATATTTCTTTGCTTGCTTCATTTATATTTCTTTGCTTGTTTTATTTATATTTCTTTGCTTGTTTTATTTATATTTCTTTGCTTGCTTCATTTATACTTCTTTACTTTATTTATATTTGCTTGCTTCATTTATGTCTTTGCTTTCTTCATGTTTGCTTGTTAGATTTATTGTTGAATATTCATTGGTTATATATACTAATCAATAATTTGTAACACATTTAGTTTGTAATCATATTTATTTGGTAATAATTAACATACAATTTATATTAATAACATATGTAATGGACATATAATATATAATAATTGTACAAATGTAATAAAATAAATAAAATAATAAAAATATATAAGTATTAAAAAAAAAACTAAGTCTTTTTGATGGAAAAAAATAAACTAAGTCCAAAACTGGTTCCTCTTTGAAAATTTTTGAAAGCGCCTGTTGGAGATAGCCATTTTTTCGCATGGAAGAAATTGTGCGACCAGGTTTAGCGCGAAATTTTGGCTTGCCACTCGGACTGTACTGTCCAACGCCGGACGAGACTGATGACTGCCGAGAACAAGGATCGAAGGCAGCAAAGTCAGAGTGAAGCGGCGGCTTAAGTGTCTGCCACCGCTTCACTCTGTCTTTCTTGGGTTCAATCCCTTGAGGGTTCACACAGTCATCAGTCCCGTCTACACAGCGATTGCTTTGCCAAAACTTCCTGCAACGAAGAATGTGTCCAGTTATGAGCATAAGTACAGACGAGCCTTGCATTGAAGGACATTCCATCATTTCCACATCAGTTTGATTCCTTGTATTACATTTTTGTATTAGGCCTATGCAATGAAGTTGAAACTGTTTTTCTATTTCAAGTATACTGTCTGTAATGTGATTTGATTCTAATTTAAGTATTTTTTGATACGTGGATCAAAATGTCGATCAACAGTAATTGTGGTAATTTTTTTCGCTTGCATCCATTTGTTGCACTAAGCATTTGTATTAGATCGCAAGGCTGCTGCCATCCTACGACAAGACATGGTTTACCCTACAAATATTTACGTCCTACGATACCGAAGTCTGGCATAACACGCTTTATATATTTTAAGGAAGCTGCCTTGTAAATTAAAGGTCTGATACTTTGTACGTAAGTGCTAACTGACTTTTTTAACTCCTACGTTATGTAATTGAAAAATTATGTTTGTGGTTAACTATTTGGAAATGTTAAGCTTAAGGGAACACTTTCTGTAATGTGTACGCTTATTATTAACAGCGAAGCCTCCTTAAGTGGGATTAGCACGGCCTTGCATTTAACATAGCACAGGCTAGTAAGTATGAAAATCACAAATTGGGCTGCTGAATCATAATGCTAATACGTAACATATGTATTAAATATATACTGTACTATTCATACATATTATAGTTTGATGGCGAGTGGACTTGTTAGCGAGAATGCTAGGTATTGTCTTCTCGTGATTTGAGCACAGTTTACTATACAATTACATAGTAGGCCTAGTTTAGTTTGTATGTACACTTACGAAAACAAAGAAAATGTGTCTAAATAAATGCCTAACAATGGTTATTTCCATCCCACTGAATATCAATGCTAACACTTAATGCACTAAATTTAATGTTCGGATCAGAATAAAATTTCCACTAGGAATATACTTTCAGAGCTTTGCATGATAAGTGGGGAAACGATGGAGCTGTCTCTTCAACATAGGTAACTTTACTATAACTACAACGTGGAACTCTAAAAAAAAGTTAGTAGTTCTCCAAATAGGCTCATCTTTACATATGCTCACAACTGTACACATCAACTACATTTGCCAGCGGTACGCATTGTTAAGACATTCCAGGCAGCAACACTGGATTCAACAATGACAAAATAGGCCACCACAACATGTTATTGTTGAGAAAATATTAACTTTTAATATATTATTGCAATCAAAAGAGTTATTCCGATACAGAGAGCAGGGCCGCGATTCTGAATCGGCGTCGATAAGTTTAACCCGAGTTTTAGTCGCTAAAAGAAGGCAGTGAGCCAATCACCGCCTTGCATTCGCCTACTGTAACGACAAAAAGCATGCGTTAAACTTATCACGGCCATTCAGAATCGTACTGCAGGTCCAACATCACGGACAGAGGCATGTCAAATAGTAGTACTGCCTAATAGAACAGCATTTACCAGTAGGTACTTGTTTCTTTGTACCATCGCTACCGGTATGTAGGATGTTTATTTTTACGTAAATAAAATAATGGAATCTTGAATTTTATCCAGATTTCGAAATTGTAAAATAGGCCTACTCCTTTTGAATGTTTAACCTGTAACTTGAAATCCGAAATAGGCATGGTGACCCCATGGTACAAGTGTATAAAAACAAAACATTTCAATTTTTTTTTTGCTATTCCTAAGCTACTTTTCATATTTTGAACTAGTACCAGTAGTACTTGAAAAAAACTCAAAAGGTCAGTTTCAAAATGATAGATGTGAGACCAACCTATGGGTAATACTGTTCACATGCCTACATTTATGATTTATCAGCTTTCACGTTAATTTAACCAAATATTGAATATGATTTTATTTAAATTTTTCTCAACATAATTAAAATTTGCAATTTTTTAAAATACATAACGATGAAATAAAGTTTTACTTTTATGTCCAGAAAAACAAATTTTAAAGTTTTCAAAACATTATTTTTACACATTAAAACCAAATTACTGTCAAACTCCATAATTCATTAGCCAAAAACATATTGATTATTATTTATTACTCATTAGGTATCAATTAATTACAAAGTTATCTGTATATATAATATGATTTTCCATATGCTTTAAAACTTTCGCCTATCCAAAACGAAAGTAATTTAAACAAGTTTTGCAAAATATAGCCAAAACAGCTCAAATTTAACGTTTGCTTAGCAAAATTCTAAAAGATTTTTAACTGGTTGGACATGTTCGAATCATGAGCGGTGATACAAATTGGTCATCAATGTGAAAGCCGTAATCATAGTTCAACCTCGACTATGTATCGGAATACCAACAAGACGTTATTACTTCTAGCTAAACTGTGTTTTACACTGCGGAAAATAAATTGGTACACCAAAGTGTATAGGCCTAATTTGGAAACTGATATAGACCTATGTACCTTATCACAGAATGTTTGATCAATTTATACTAACTATTGAAAAATAAAATAAATATGAAGTTCTTAAATTATGAAAATGTCTCCTTGAAGATTATAGTGGAATTTAGATTCAATTACTTCAAAAATCCTCCTGTGCTAGTGCTCTTTACCCAAGAATGTCTGATGCGTACTGCTGGCAATTAGGTTACAAGCGGTGGTGGGTAGTGCGGTAACGTAAACACTACACTGTGGAATCATTATAATAATACAACCGTGCTCAAGTTACTTGCATTGACACCTACTACCTCACCACCAACAGATCGTCACTGAGACAACACGACGGTGGCACGTGTTTACACTCAACAAGCTCATTAGCGCTGACATGGGGGAGGACCGTTTAAACGCTGAAACTTGAGTTTTATTAACTTTTACAGTTTCGTACAAAGAATTTCATTTGAGGCTGCATTTTAATGTAAATTAATAATAATTATTATTATTATTAAGATTGCAATAAATGTTTATTTAATTTCACATTATCAAATATTAATAATAATATTAATGATTATCAACATTAATAATTTATGCATATAACTTGTTCCTATAAGTAAAAGTAAGGTGCATACTACAGGGTAGTGAGCACCTAACTGTCAATATGTTTCTATTACCCAAATGGCAAATTTAAACGTTTAAACGTGATTTGGAAACGAGGTTGAATGTTTAGGGTTTTGCTCATCCTTGATTGGGTTTCTTTCATTAAAGATCAGATTGTAATGCACAAATGAGTAAAAGGTTATGTACAATAGAGCATAATCATGACATTACAATTTAATTTAATAGTAGCATTTAAAAGTTAAGCCTCTTGTGGCAAAGTTTATTGTTGTGAGCACTTGAGTGTGTTTATACTTTATACTAGTGAGCATTGTGGTACAGGAAGGATTCGATGAGCAGCGAGAATGAGGTCGTTGAGCTTGACATGCGCCGGCATGAATCATCGCTAGTTCCAACGCTCGCGACTGTTATATCAACAGCGCATTACCGTAAGTGTGCAAGATTACAAGTATAAAATGCATGGAGTTAGTGCCTACCCTTGCCGACATTATTTAACACTGTCCACTGATAATGACTAGACAACACTTGTAGGCCTACACGTATTTTAAACTAATTGTGGAACCAAATATAAAGTAGTGCACTAAACTGCGCACTAGGCCGGTGTGTTTAAAAACAAACATAAACAACATTTTGAAATAGAATAATCTAGGGGATTAATGTGAAAATCAAAGCCTAACCAAGAAAAATGTACAACTGGGAAATGTACAACTGGCAGTTTCATGTCACAGCTCTGTGGATCAACACCTACATAACATTCCCCATTCATGTGTATTTATTAGGCACCATTTATTCTTGATCACCTGACCCTATTCCAATCAGAAAATATCTCCAATATGGCCTATTTCAAATCATGATTTTTTAAATCACAAATTTGTAAAGAATTTGTTGTGACTTCACAAATTATCAAAATATGGAATGTTTGTTAGATGTACAATTCAACTCACATGATAGGGGATGTTAGTTTATTAAAGAATTTAGAATAATAACATTTTCCCCTTCTTTCGTTGTTATTGGGGTAATACAAGCAGTTTAATTGTTGACACTGCAATTTTAATATAGGGAATTGTAAGCATTTGGGTTGACAAATGTTTAATAAAATGGCATATTTGTATTATTTTTGATCACCTGACTCTATTCCAATCAGAAAATATCTTCAATATGGCCATTTCAAAATCATGATTTTTTGACTCACAAATTTGTGGAATGTTTGATAGATGTACAATTCGACTCACATATGATAGGGGATGTTCGTTTATTAAAGAATAATAACATTTTCTCCTTATTTTGTTGTTATTGGGGAAATACGAGCAGTTTAATTGTTGACACTGCAATTTTAATATAGGTAATTGTAAGCGTTTTTGTTGATGCATGTTTAATAAAATGCTATGTTTGTATTAATCCGTAATTTCTATGGACAAGACCACAAAAGTGCATATTTCACTAAATGTGCACATCCCCGTTTGTCCCAGTGTTTGAAAACCTTCAATAATCCCCAAACAATCACTTATAAATAATATTCCTTTTAAGCAATTGGATCAAATGGATTGTATTTGCAACTAGCAAGGGCATTACTAACTCTCATGCACATAACACACCATAAATCAAAAAACGCAGGTTCAACTGTAAAACTACGTTGTTGTGAATGATCGATCAATGTTATGTTGGAATTAGCAACTAGATCTGTTTTTTGCGACCTGTATGGCTAACCACTACAGTTTGTTTCACTCACACTTTCTCCATCAGGTGGGGGCTCAGGATCCCAAGACACCACTGCAAGTTATCTTCATAACCTCCTGAAACAATTCAAAAGTTCAGGTTAAACTTAAAAGGTTGCTTGATTGCATTCAGCAACAAAGTTAATAGGCTAAACTGCTACATTTAATTTATTAGCGTGAACGATATTAAATGTTTCTTATTGAATAAATGTAGGTCAACATGTGGAATGGATAAGTGAAATTGATATGTAGGCCTGTACCCTAGTTTAGAAGCATTAGAACAAGTTTACACTTTACAGTTTTAGTAGCAATAAGCAAACTAACATTATTATAATCTAGCTTTTATTAGCAAAGATGAAAATATTGAATTAGAGAGTAAACAGTAAAGAGTTAACAAGTAAATTGGCATTTCCAGGGCTTTTTTTCGCCGGTACGAGCCGGTACGCGTACCGGCTAACACAAGAGGCGTACCGGTAAAAGGCAATGAAGTCACACTATAGCCGGTACGCTACGATTAGCCTTGAAGCGCGTGAATAACTTTGAAGTATGCAGTGTGAAAGGCTTGTGACTGCAAAATATGTTTCATTTTGTAATATAAGGATGTTGCCACCTGCTGGTGACATGGGTGTGACATGTAGTGAATCACTTCTTTTTAGACTCTTGGCGGCCACTCACTACAATAATCTTTTCTATTATTTGGGTCATCATTAGGGTTGTTTTGACTAAAATGTCAACTGTCAAGAGTAGCTTCTGGGAACCGCAAAAGAGAATCTACCTATTCTTACTTTTCTGTTTTCCGGGAAAGCGCCTTTTCAATTTACAGACAACGATTGGGTTGTGTTGAGGGAGGAAGGGGGGGGGGGGGGGATCGGTGGTCAAGGGATTGTAAGTTGTGTGTGGCAGGGTTAGTTTCCTCTCTGGTGACGAGTGGAGATGTCGTCGTGATTAGCGAGTGTGTATGTGCTTAGTGAGAGTGTAAAAAATATAAATGAACCGAAAAAGAACTTCTTGGGTCGTCACCTCGCCACCTATACCCGAAACAGAGCAAGAGACCGACGTGTTGCTGACGTGAACATGACTATGAGTCATGTTTGGAAATTGCTTTGAATTCGATATCATCGATTTTGGTGAGTTATAAATTATTTTAAAACAAATTTTAACTATTAAGTTTGTAGTGAGTAAATGCGCGTCTCGTGTTTGGGTCACGTTAAACAGGGGCGGATTCAACATGAGGCGGGGGAGGGGGTTGGAAAAATAATTTTATTTTCCGTCTTATTACAATGAAACCATCACTATTGGCACGTTTAAAAAAAATATATTTTATGTTTTCTGCGGACGCCAGTTCACGCCCACGCGCTGCTCGATCGTGTGGCCACAGGATCTAGTCATGAGCTGTGCAACATAAGCTTCATATTTCGTCGATATCTACGATACAAATCCGCCTTAAAAATGCGTTTTTGGCCATCAAACTTATTGCAGTACCCCAAAAAATTCGCCTACGGCGAATTTACCTCCAGCGGCTGGGGCTTTGCCCCAGACCCCAGCTACACCATGCCAGTCACATGAAACATTATACCGATCGTACCGGTTAACTTTATTTTAGAAAAAAAGCACTGGGCATTTCTACTTCTTTTTATGGAGCCTTAATCATGAGGTATCATGCCAGTCAATCGTAATTCACTCACCAAGAGAACTTCGATCCATGAAGTGGTCGCCGACGGGCGACAACTGAAGTTCTGCTGTTGCTGCGTGAAGTAAGCAAATACATACATGGACAAAGCAACAGACAACACACATGTGCATATACACAGTACAGTTACACAGTAAATACATGCATACATGGAAAGTGCAACAAACAATAGTAGTATACAGTTACAAAGCACAGCAAGTAGGTATACAAAGTAGCAAAGTATAAACTGTAAGGCTATACCGGTAGGCCTATGTTATGTATAGCAGAATCAATCACATTTCTTTTCTTAAATGTTATTAAATTGTTAATGTCTTGAGATTGTTCAATTCACTTCACTGTCTTCAGTTATTGCATAAAATACACTCATATAAAGTTTAATAATAACTTAGCCTACAATTTCCACAAAATATAACTGAAATGGGATTCAGTATAAAAACAAATACGTAAATAGATTCCACTTTGAAAGACAATTTTAACAAAAATATAAATATGTAGACATATTTGTTCTCAAAATTTCTAAATTAAATAATTCATAGTGTTTTACTGTTCCTCCCTGACATGTTAAATGCTTTGGAACTTTGTTATCTAAATCTATTACGATACTTTTAAAAGACGAAACAAAACCAAATACATAGGCCCTATACTATTAACAATTGTAAAATTATGTAATCAATATTTTACTACTTGTTCCATGTAAAATGTCCTTTGGAACTTTGTTGTCCAAGTTGATGAGCACTTTTGAACACAAGACAAGAATGTAAACATCACAACTGACAAACAATATACAGTAATTAGGTAACATTTTAGTGTTTGTTCCAGAGTTGGTAAACGTTCTTAGGAACTCATCTTGTTTATACCACAAATATCACAACTGAGTACAACACTTCACAGTGTATGTTCTATGTAAATAATAGGAACATTGTATCGGTTAATAATACGATTGATAGCCTAGCTCGGTACAGACGCACATCACAAATTTAAATACAGATTACAGAATTAACAATTGAACACAATCATTAATATAGATTTGCATATTCACTGTTGGTTCAACCTGAACTGTTTTTTCTTTACCAAATATTTTCCTATCTAATCTAAGAAGCCTATTGAATAATTATATATAATTATATAAACATCACGATACTTTCATACACATGCCTACAAATTCATACGTAAGTTATCATTCACTAATGGGCAATAATTTAGGCCTACGTAATGTACGTCCCAGTGTATTTTATGTAGTGAAACATCAAAACAAAACTTGAAAACATACTTCAAGAAACCAAAATTATAAAAAATTATTTAGTTATGCCTACATATAAGGGCGTACTTATTACATGCAATATTATTTTATGATATGGTACTCTCATGTAGGATGAAACATTACACAATATCACCTCAAGTCTTCACATTTCCTATAATAAAGAAGTTTACTGCATGGTACGTAGCAGTCTCAAATATATCAAACTACCCTGAATCTACATAATTATCAGAATGATTAACACACAACAAATTAACTGTGTTATAAGATAATAAAGTAGTAATTCAATTGATATTCTGATTTCCAACACAATTTGCATATTCCGACTTCCTAGACAATTTGCGAGTCTGTATCAAACTAACAAACACAATGCATCTCTACTGACAAAACTTAAGGCGCTTTCATAGCAACACGGCAACACGTTTTTCCGGACCGGCAGATCACGTGAACCAATCAGAAACTTGCCGTGCCTGCCCTGATTGGTTCACGTGATCTGCCGGTCCGGAAAAAACGTGTTGCCGTGTTGCTATGAAAGCGTCCTTAAGACAATCAAGAGCTTCAAATGTAGGCTAGAAATACATCCTATTATTGCAATTTGCTAAAAATATCTTAACTTACAATTAGTGTTCTACTGACAAATAATGTTTATGAATATTGAATCATGATACATAAAGAATTACACAAAATGCAGGCTAGTGACTATATAGTCACAACTACGGTATTTAACTAGACCTAGGTCTAGTGCCCATATTACTTTTAATTAAACAATCATATTGAATTAGTCATGTAATTATTTTGAGCTCACACCACTTACAGCACATTTTAATATATGTCCTTTGCAACTGAACTGTTCATCTGGGCCATAGCCCAAATCGACTTTAAAATCTTGAGGATGGGCCAACGCGACCTGTCTCTGTGTATTAATTGCTGAATCTGAAACCAAACACAGTAATAAATTAAAATACAAACCTTGGTGGGAATGAGGCTACCATGCAGTCTTGGTGAGGAACACAGTCACTACATATATCACAGGGACAAGTTCGGATTAGATAAGCTCGCACGACGATAGGCTGAACCGTATATCAATATACCTTTAATATCGGGCTAACTACAGCCGCACTAAAAACTAGACTCATCGCCAATCATTTATTACTCTTAAAAACTAACTACAATATTATAATAAGCATCAAAAGAAAGACAATTAAACATTGTTCAATAAAAATAACACTTTAAACAAGACTTTGGCGTTTTTCATTGGAAAAAGTGAGTAAGAAGCGCGATCACGATCAGTGATACTAAACAAATACCGAGATGTCTATTGAGCCCCCCCCTACGAGAAAATGCAACCGTTACATGGGGCTTGTACCCTTTCTGCACTTACTGCTTGATTTTCGGTTTTGAGGATTGCAACAGGTGGGCCTGGACCTCAGGCAAGGTGCCCTGGCGGAGGCCGAAATCCTTCCGTATCTAAAAGTAACGAAATATACTAATTTAGATTTCAAATTTCACCACAACTCATGAAATAGGCTATATTAAACTTAAATTGTATGCCTATACTTACATATTCATTTCAAAACAAAGTTGAGGACTGAGGTGTACGAGATCGTCACACAGTCGGCCATGTTTCTTTTTTCCGGATGTTGTTCTTCTTTATTCTTCCCTTACATTCTAGTGGCGTGGATTCATTCAGCCAGCTTGCAAAGTCGATGAGGGGCGCGGTAACTGCGAAGGCCACTTGACAGTGCCCCTGCAACACTTGTTGCGCTGGATCACATATGTTTTTTCTTATGGATGGAAAATAGTATTTACATAGGCCTACAAAATATCCTCTTACTATCATTCATACTTTTAATTTTGTTTCCTATTTTATTTTGTATATTTCACAAGAAAATCAGTTTGTGTAATTAGAAATAATAATGAATAATAATTATAGTAAGTAGTACCTGTATGTATTTGTATGCCAATAATAACATGAATGAATGACAATAATAGGTGAAACTATGTATAAACATTATTATTTATTACTATTATTGTATTTTTATCATTATTAGGCCTAATTATTCTGTTTTTTTCCCGCATCTGTCCCCATCACACTTCGCCAAAACATTGCTGCATCTAGTATTAAACTGCTCGTACTTCCCCAATAACCACAAAAGAATTGGAAAAGATATTATTCTTTAATAAACATATCGGATTGTACATGTTCCGTTTATTTCAAATTTCGATCAATTACATAAAATTTTAAAACTATTTATGTTCTTTTAATAATACATTATTATTATACAACTGAATATAAATACAATGTATATTTTTATCACACACTTATGCACCTTACAGTAGAAAAGGCTGTTTAGGAAGTGTAAATCAGATAAAACATTTTACCAAGATAGACAGATTTCAATTTTCCCGGTGATGGAAGTGAATTTTGAGTCCTTCAGAATCAAAAAACAATTATTGCTTTTTGAAATGATGGCTTAGCATTTGGACATGACTGGAAATAATAACACTAAAAACATAATAACATTTATTTATCAGTATTGTTATGTACTTTATTGTGAAGTTGAAAGTATAATGTACATTAAAGCATATAAATGTAGTACTCTGTACTTCACTACATAAATACAATTAACACTTATGTACTGCAGAGATATATTCACAATAATTAAAAATGAAGGTTTGTGAGGAATTACATAGGTACTCACAACTAAAACTGACTTGAAAAGTACATGGCACAATGATATATTATGTGTTTATTGTTTAATAATGTTTCATTTTCATATCAAGATAAAGAACAATTCACAGATTGAATAGATAAAACAATTAGAAAAGTACTACATTTTGTATATTAATTATGAATTAACTAGTCTACCGGTACATGAATCGCGTATCACATTGCAATGGATCATGCACTGCTTTCAAAGCTAAATACACTGGTTAACATTCTAACAATAGCTAGCATAAATGCATTGATCACTTCACTACATTTACCTATTAATGTTTTAAAAGTCACTTACTCTCATATTATTATCTAGGTGTGTACATATGTCAACAGCCTGCCTCCACTGTAACTTAAACCTAACAATTGTCGATGATAGGAAGGAACATATACCGACATTGAAATAATCGAAAAGATAACTTGACTCGTTAACACAAAGGCAAAGACAAACAACATCATGATCAGTGCTTAATTTCTAAAATAATAAGTGGGCGGATGCTCAACAATCTTCTTCCTCTCGGAAGTTTAGCTACTGTAATTATCGGAAAAATTATTGGTATCAAGAACATCATCTATGTTGAAGCTTGTGGTAATCGAGGTATTGCATTTTTTTAAGAATTTGTTTAACAACAGTCGCCCATTTTGAAAACCTGGCTCGCCCAAGTAACAATTTACTCGGCTCAGGCGACCGGATGAGCGTTCAATTCGAGCTCTACGGACGGGTAACCAACACAAAGTACAACTAGAATTGAAAGTCAGATGGAGGCAGCCTTTTACGTACTACTGTATATTTAAAATCCCCATTGGATTAATTAATAACACATAATGTATTATCATAATATAATATACAATAATAATTAATAATATGAATTTAAGGTTTTTTCGAAATAAAATATTTGCCGAGTGTTTCTCGAACAATAAGGCATGAAGCAAATACAAGTGAGATAACATATTTTGGTTTATTATTAGTATATATTTAATTTTGTTATGTCTTACAGTTAAAAGTGTTTGGCGTATGTACTATGTATTATGTTCCACAACGAGTATCGCACCAGATAATATGACATACTAACGAGAATACAACATACCGCTTGTTGTTGATGGAGTCTAATGGCTTTGGTGTTACATATTTATACCGGTACTGCATTTGTCATGACTTCGCATTTTACAGTACACATAAAACAAAAAATAATGAAGAAACGTTATAACGACATAACGAAGATTATAGAAGCGAGGCTTTGGTTCAAAAGTTTGGAAATACTGTGTTGGATATTTACTATTTAGATAATATTGAGACAAGGCCTCAGTCTAATCATGCGTTGGCATGATTAGTCACGTAATTTATGCGTTGGTTTGGTGTTGTGTCAATATATTTTTGGAGCTCTTACAGTTATTTTATTCAATTTAGAATGATTACCAAAATAAATAATGTTATCAAACTAACAGTGTTTCAAGATGTCATTTTAAACCTATAAATCCTAAAATAACAGAAACCATGCAGAGAATCTGTAGGGTCAATGTTATTAGCTTTGTTCGTTTGTCCTGTGATCATTACTCCAGGAGTACGGTATTACGAAAACCCCGTTTTTCTGTCCTGGAGTAAGTGTGATGGGAGTAGCTGCGACAAGTTCTTTTGTCCAGTGGTAACTTACTACAACTGTGATGGGAGTAAGGTTTTTACAGGTCTGCTTCCCAAGTAGGAGGAACAACTGAAACGATCTCAACTGTGACAACTCCGTTTTTTTGTCCAAGTGGGAGTAACTGTGATTTCTACTCCCATATCCGTTTAAATGACGTATTTCCGGATTACTCCTGGCGTAAAATACTCCTGTTGAGGCAGGACAAACGAACAAACCTCATATCACAAAAAAATATTAAAGTTGTCGGCCTAATCGTACAAAAATGAAAAATGATGTTTGATTACAATAAAATAAGAAATGCTCTTACCACAAAAGCAACTATATAAAGTTGACTACCTTAAAAAGGCTTTAAAACCTCTAAACTCACCAAAATGAATCTATGATCCAAAAATGTTCCATGGGCAAGCTCCCGGCCCGGACCTCCATTTTTTGTGACTACCCTGGAAATACACTTGTAACCGGCAATGATTTTGAAACAACTACTGAACATTTTTCCTGGGGAGAACATGGACTATTAGTTATATGTATCACAAAATAGGAAAACTTACCCAAACAAAGTATGGATGACATTTAGATTAAGGTCAATCTGTTTCTATAGTACTAGATATAGGCCTAACATACTGGACTTGAGGAATATTCTCTTTCCTTCGGCCATGTTTTCTTTACTCCTGAACTAGATACGCTCCCCTATCTCACCGTACACATTTAACTGGATTGCTTTATAGATTAACATTTCACAGACTGCCCACGGGTGTCATCAACAAACATATGGTACAAATATTGTTCCTCATATCTGTGAACAAACAACAAACTATGTCTTTGTACTTTTAATGAAAATGATCTAGATTACCTTACAAAGTGTACAAAAATCTTTTTGTTGACAAATGACTGTTATTTTACATCAAAATAGAAGTTTAGTAACTTCTTCAAACAAACACGTTGACTGTTGTCCTGCCATTGACCAATCTAGTTTTTAACCTACCTGATAAAAAGATTAGAAAAATGGGATGCTACACCAATATGAATAATCACAAACATAAAGAAGATTAAGGAACCTACCTTACGCTATCTATAATATAATAGAATCAAATCCTACCAACAGACAATGCAATTTATGCATACCTATCTAGGAACTGTAGACCTACTCTTCAATATTAATTAATTTCAAATTATACTAGATACTAACAGTAGACAAAACATTGTCTATATATCATTGAATTAAAAGCTTGCAAGGGTTGCACTTGCATGCATCATGCTGCATTATTTAATCAGCACAGTTGTTGTGAAAGAGTTGCCAACAAGCTGGATGAGTTTCAGTTTGAAAGAAGACAAAAGTTAAGCTCATCTTTTACACTGTCAAAAGATGAGCATATATGCTAGAGATAAAACCATTCTGTAAACGCTATGGAGTGGCTCACCACTTCATGTGCAACTTCACTGTTAAGAGGTAGGCTAAGTAACCCAACAGCTTACCTATTATATAGGCGTCTATTAACAACCTACTCAACTCGTTTGACTAGGGCTGACATCGCTCAACATTTAACCATTTAAATCCCCTCGGACGTTTAATAATTTGTATTAATAGCCTTGCCAAGTTGCGACCTACATATTAACCTCTTAGGCTATGGCAGATAAGCTTGCAGTTGCCGACAGATAGCAGCAGTAGACAGTGTCACTGTCAACCTTTAAGGTTTTAGAATAAACAAATATTTGGTAAGAGTTCACGTGACATTTCGTCTTACAACCTATAATTTGTTACGTAAAACTAAAAAGTACATTTTTATTGTAAGGAAGTGTATGGAAAAGCGAGTATTCAACAGACAGGAATTACTCTCAAAGAGTATTAATCTGTAAGCAGCTTAACAGATCCTAATGTTACCTGATTAAATCTCCATTCAGAACAGTAACATAACACCATTGTTTGTGAAATGTTCACGAAATCATATGCTGAAACTCTTCTCCACCAACAGAGAAACAGGCCTGAACTCTAAGATTGATATTATCGGAAAGTTGTTGTAGCATGTTAATGGGAATGTTGTTGATGACGTGAGCAATATTCATTTTCAGTGCAGTGATAGTACGTGGACAGCTTTCGTAACATTTCGACTTCAAATAAGCCCACAAAAAGAAATCAGTCACCGACAAGTCGGGCGATGCAGGAGGCCATATTTCTTTCGATATTATCCTGTCTCCGTAGTATTCTTCGAGAAACTGCAAGGTGGGCACTGCCTTGTGGTACGGAGCTTCGTCGTGTTGAAAATACCCATACTGCAGTTCGTCGTCGTGAAGCTCGTTGATGAACGGTCGTAAAATTAAATTGATGTAACTGTTGGAAGTCAACGTATTCTCAAAGAAGATTGGTCCAATGATTCGCCTTCGCGATATTGCACACCAAACACCTATTTTCAAGTCGTTCGACAGGTAATGGTTACTTGGGAGGTTTCCCGTAGACCAACCTGGAAAATGGCTGTTAAGTGAGGCAACTTCGCCAGATAAATGGAATGTCGCTTCACCTGTGAAGAAGTTGAGATCACTTAAATTAGGGTCCCCTAAATAGTTGTCATTAAAAAAGCTACAATAGTTTATGCGTTTTTGTTTGTCGGCTTTCTCCGGAGCAGCGGCATCCGGCTCGGAACGTATTTTGGTAAGCGCGCGTCGACACGTGTCACGATTTAGGCCACAATGCTTCGACAATTCTTTCACCGATATGCCGGGGGTTTGTTCCAAACACTGTCTGACAACCGTCAGGGTAGATTTCTTCAATTCAGTTGCACGTTTCTTTTTCAAAACCGATCCTGTCTGTCGAAACCGTTGTACAGTCCGATGTATTGTGGATTTGTTGGGGACTTTAATTATATCAGGAAATTTCTCTGCAAACTTGTTTCTACATTTTGCAAACGAGCCTGATCGAATATACTCTTCTACCATGAAAACTAACTGTTCAATTGTAAAAACCATCTTTACAAAGCTTAGGCCTACACTTCAGAGATGGAGGAAATGAAGAGATCTAGAAGAGATGTCTGGCAGTATACACGAGAAGTAGATCAGCCTGCAAAAAAAAAAAAATAGTTTTTAAAAATAGGCTATAGCTCTATAGAGGACTCAAAACTAACATAGGTAGCGCTGCTAAGCAACCTCCTTTCAGCGCCATTGATGAATAATAACAATAAAACAACAATGAAAATTGACAGCTAAACCACTCCTAATAGAAGTTTAATTTCTTGCCACCAGAATGCATCTAGTCTATTTTGAGTGCTCTATATAGAGGACTCAAAACTAACATAGATAGCGCTGCTAAGCAACCTCCTTTCAGCGCCATTGATGAATAATAACAATACAACAACAATGAAAATTGACAGCTAGACCACTCCTAATAGAAGTTTATTTTCTTGCCACCAGAATGCGTCTAGTGTATTTTGAGTGCTCTATAGGCATAGGCTTCTTGCAAGTCAGCATGACAACAATAAAACAAATTTATTGAACTGATGACAAGCCACAGGTTATTATGCAGGATGTAGGGCCTAACCACCTTCTGCGACCATCTCTTTCTTGGAATGAACAGTATCTACAACTTTCAGCTGTTCCCACCTCTGCTGGCCTACGTGTACCTTACGCCAGTCGTTGCTCGTCTTTTGCTGTGCATGGTGTGTTCCAAATTACCATCTTGGTTACCGTACCTCAATAATTAAATTGATATCGAATTTAACTAGGGTTGTCCATTCGTCCCACTTTAAACAGGACAGTGCAGTTTTTTTAGCGACCTGTCACGGTGTCCCCACAACTGTTCACGGGGATGCTTCCCGTTTATGTAGATAGATAGGCCTACCGATCCATAAGTATGAATCACAGTAAATAAATTTATATTCAAATTTGAGTTTGATAATTCACCCAAAATTAACATTACTTGCTTTGTAAATGCTGTCTCGAGGACACAAATAGCGCAACAAAAATTCACGAGGCTCTGCCCCAGACCCCTTACAGCCCCCGCAACAACATGCCTCGAAGTCTGCTGTCTGTTAAGCCCGATGCACACAAAGTTATAAGGTATTGCAATAGCAATAAGAATAGGGTATAAGAAAGTGGTATAAGGTATAAGCTTAGGATGCCAAAGACTTTCCTGAGAAGATACTACATTTTCGTGTAGACTTCTTTGACTTGCTCTGGCAGCAGTTTGAGTAACTACAGCTGGCTGTCAATCAGCTGACTTCCCGCAGCTGTTATTTATGTTTTAAACCAGCAACGAATCTACTGACAATAATTAAAAAACAATAGTTAAAAATAATAAGAAATACAATAATTATTATTTTATTATTCATTATTGTTGTGTTGTACTTGTTAAATCATTATAATGACGCCGATGGGAGAAGATATTTAGTAGTAGTAGTATTGCTTTATTTCCACAATTAATAAATTGCATGACACATGTTACATTTATTAATATGTACCCTTAGACTTGAGTGAACAGCCTTTTTGACAGGGTTTGAGGAAAAAGTGCAGAAAACATTAAACTAATTTAATTAAGACGAGTAAAAGATGGATCCATGTTCAGTAAAGAACATAAGCACATATCAAAATTTGAAAGTCAAAAATAGAAGTATTACAATAATTAGACAACTAGAAAGTACAGCATTCATTTTGCATAGGCCTACTGCATAGAGTGTGTAATATACAGGTAGGGCCTATAAGAATGATTATCCAAGACACAAAATCTTTTATGTTCATATCAACTATACCTAGCCTTTTGGCCACCTTTACATGAAGATATATATGAGTTAATGATGGATGCATATTATGTAAAGAACATATTAAGCACATGTCAAAATTTGAAACACAAAAAATAAATTACTACGTTTACATGCAGGTTTGAAAAAGTTTTGACTCAAGTCAAACCAAAACCGTCGATCGTTTACATGCCATCGATCTGAATACGTTCTCAAACCATTTTTTAGTTCGTACATTTCCCGGTATACAGCGCCACTTACAATAAGACATTTCACTGCTTTCTAAAGAGACATTGGAACAACAGAGAGGGCAGTGCGGGTAATCTATACAACAACAACAAAACAACAAAGCTGTCACATTTAGCTGTCACAACATGTAATCCTCACACATTTGTTATATTTTAAGACTTGCGACTTCAAAATATAATATATTACCATCTAGAAGATACAAGCGCGGTAGAAAAGTGAGAACCTAACCTCACTTGGCACTGCCACCGTCGGTTTAGTTTGCTAATGAGCCCTCCAAGTCGAAACGTATTGGCGGCAGTGGGGTGTTTACATGGCAGTTTCCAAAACTAGTTTTCAAGTCACCCCTGTGAGCAAACAGGCGTGACTCGAACCGATCCAAACCCACTTTCGAAGTGTTTATATGCTGTTTTGAAAACTCAAAACGTTCTCAAACCGATTTCAAACCTGCATGTAAACGTAGTAATGGTATTGCAATAGTTAGACAGTATACGATATACAATTGCTTGAGCATACTGCATAGAGTATGTAGTATACAGTTATGTGAATGATTGGAGCTCCACATATACTGATTAAAGGATGACTTTCACATATATACAATTTACATAGACTGATATTGAGGAGATTAAATACAAAGACACAATATTACACAGGTGAGAAAAAAATAAAAATAGGACTCAGTTGAGGTGAGGTGCACTGTAAGACATGGATAAGTATAGCTAAATGCACTTTGTATAGCAACTAAGCAGCCCTAAAAGTAGACTCACACATCAAACAACCATCTCCACAACTGAATGAGGTTCAAAAAGAGATTGTAAAAATTTAAAATGATATGAAGGGATCAGAAAATGTAACGTGTATTATACGTAGGCCTAGTCGTAGAAATTTGCACGTAGTCACCGGATGCAAGGTCTAATTGATGTGTACTGGATGTATAAGGTGAGTTTTTGTTTTGACTAATAATTAACGATTAAAGCATCAGTTACATTGATTCAAGTTGCTAGCATCCCAGTGGCGTGTTATAAGTGACGTTTCAACGCATGATTGGTCCGTCATAAGAAAGTTGAAATATCTGAACTTTCTTATAGGCCTACCAGTCTTAGGCCCTATATCAATTGCTATTGCTATTTCAATGACGCGTCTGTGTGAACCCTTGTACGTAATCCCTATGGCCCAACACGGCTTGTGACTAGGACCTATACCTTATGACATTCTTATAACTTTGTGTGCATCGGGCTTTGGCTGCTCTGTCCTGTTTTTTCACTTTTAAAATATGGACACCCTAATAATTTGGCCCGCAGCACATAGGGCCTACAGAAAATCAGAATTTGTCCCATGGATGAAAGAGGTTTGCCATGCCTGCTGTAGGGCCTAGCAGCACAGAGCCTTGCCATTGCCCCAAGTAGAGGCCTAGGCAATCGAAAAATTGGGCCTAAGGCCTAGGTTTTGAGCGTATTAGCAGGGGCGGTTTTAGCCAAAATAAATTGGGCGGGCCCGTATCCAAGCACACAGAATTTAGCTATTAATGTTATTGGCGGTACATTGTTGGGGGGGGGGGGGGAGGCGAAAGAGTGTAACGCTTGTTCAATAGTGTGATTACGGGTATATAATAATATAATCAAATGTGAATCAGATTAATATAAAGGGGATGTGAATGTATTATCATATAAGTATAGCTAGCTTATTATTAGTTATTAATATTATCTATCTCTATATACCAAACGTGATGTGTCACAAGATGAACTGTGTGCGCCTATTCTTCATGGTTGCAAACTTGTCAAATATACGTCGTCAGTGTTATCCCCGCTCATCTCGTACTCGCAAGACAGAATTCCTAAATGTGACGGTCGTTCGTCCCCCATTGTTGCTCGGATGTACGTTTTTATTATACTACTATACTTTTGTGCTAATTTGCAAATCACGTCAGAGTTCATATAATAGCGTCTTTATTTTTTTTTCTTTTACATACAAAATACAACTGCACTGGTATATGAACAAATACATTAGGAAATAAAAATATTATGAAAAGAAAAAAAATGGGCGAATTTAAGTACATATGTACTTTTCTAACAATTAACCCTTCTTAAAATTACACTAAATGAAGTACTTATAAAACTGACATTATTATATGATTATTCAATCTTAAAAACTAGACATGTAAGGGTGAAGTACACTATACAGTTTTTCTTTAAACATCTAATTTTAAAATAGAGTTAAAGACTAAAGTTCAACTAAAAAAAAGAAAGAAAAGGAAGGTGAAAACAATATACAGTACATTAGAATGATGGCATAGAAACTAGATGTGATATTATAGTTATGTATAAATATATAATCTTGATTCAAATCTAAACTAAAAGTAGCAGGGGAAAAAGTCACAAACAGGCCTACCGTATATTGGTAACAGAGAAAAACATGAATACTACATCACATTTCTTAATATGTTAGCAATATAACATTAAGAGAGTATTAAAATATATTAAAAATAACCGTTTTTGTCGATAGATAATGAAATATAGCACTACAACAATGTAACACTACGAGAAGTATTTAATGTACATTAAATTGGGATGTGATTAAAATTACAATATTTCAGATTTGTGTAGTAAGTATTTTTCTGTTTCTCTTTTAAATTTAATATAATTGTAGGAGCGATGGTTCTGTGGTAATGAATTGTATATTTTGGATGCATTGTAAGTAAACGATTTTCTGAACTGATTTGTTTGGTGGTGAAAAACTGCTAATTGTGATCGACTCCTTACATTGACCGAATGGAAATTACTTCTTAGTGGAATTTTGTTGAGTAAATATGTTGGTTCTCTATGAGCAATTATTTTATGGACTAAGCATGCTACGTGTAGCTCACGTCTCTCTTGTAGGCGAAGCATTTTAAGGGACTTATAATATGATTGGCTGGTATGATCACAAGCACTGACCGCTTCCAACAGTTCTTGGTTCTTGTTAAAACGTTTGTCCATCTCTGCTAAAATCTGATCGATTGCACAATAATATTATCGACGTACTTTATCCGTATCTTGTAACTCAGTGTCCTGTCTTTGACGATTTCTTACTGACATACTCGTTACGAAGAAATCATCCATAGTTGAGGGCAGTCTTCCTTTGCGTTTTGTGGGCTCGGCTGACGTTGATCCTGAAATATTTTCTTGTGTTGTCGCTGATTGTGGAACTGTTACTCCCGCATCTTTGGCTATTGTCTCAGCTTCTACCCACATCCCTTCAAAACTATCCTCATTCCGCTGATTTTTTATCACACTAGTACAGGAGTGGAATTGACAAGTGTCATGCACGTGCTCAAATCTAAGGTTTTAGTTTGAAGAAGCAGTGACAGAGAGTTCACAGTTCTGAGAATATTTTTGAGGAAAACAAGTGCAACAATAACATCAAATAGTAAGATTTGACTAAGTTAACCTTTTGCTTCAGCGGCCTCATTACCCTTCCTGTTAGTAATTTCAACGAGCGCTGCCGTGACAGATGTATATCGGTTTTTAAAGAAAAAGACGCCTCTGAATTTAGCATTCATCTAGTATTACTTTGCTGTGGGACTTCCAATTCTGTCAAGTTCAAATCTCTTTAGGCTTTTATGAAATAATCATGAAGGAGAGTTGAGCCAGCTTGAAACGCATAAATTGCCTCTAACACACCTATTGTTTCGTTCACTATATCCACAGACTTTGCTACTTCCACTTACACCAAATTTAATCTTTGGGCGTAGCAATGCACATATGGGCAAGGGTTATTAGTTTTCGCTCGGAATTTGGCCTGAACCCCGTTGTATTCCCCTGACATAACTGATGCGCCATCATACGACTGGCTTACACAGTTCGAAATAGGTAAATTAACGCTGAGTAAAAAACCTTCAATTAGTTTACTTCGAAAACAGTCAATGCTTCCGCATCAAGCTTATCCAATGGCACGAACCCTAAGAACCGCTCTAATATATTTCCATCATTAATTTTTTAGATAACAAATGCAAATCGACATTAATTATTCTGTGTGACCCTCATCTCGAGCTTCATCTACAATTATACTGTACACTTTACTTCCACTCGTTCGTTAATAATTCGTTCTTGAATTATCAAACCATGCAGCTGATCTCAGCAATATCATTTTGAGAGTCTTTGGAGTGATAAGTAGCGTTCTTGGGTAGAGTGTAAAAAAATTGTTTTGTAGCTTCATTTTCTAGCTTGACAACATTAACTGTCCGATGAAATCCGTTGAAAATACTCAAAAGTATACTTCTTCATGAAAACATTTTATAAGAATCAGGAAATTTTTGGGCGGGCCCGGGCCTACTCGGCCCGCCCTGTAAAACCGCCCCTGCGTATTAGCGTCCATGGCGAGATCAGATTGCTAAACGAAGTTACAGGCTAGGGAAGGCCTAGGCCTAGGCCTAGGCCCTACCTACCACAGAATTTCAGCCCACAAATAGCTGCATAGGCCTAGGCTAAGGCTGAAACGTTACTCTAAGCATGCTTGAATGAAGGCTAAACGTAGCCTATCCAAAGGCATTAGATCAAAGAGAAGGCTAGGCCTAGGTGGCTAGGCCGCCTAAACCTAGGCCCAGCCTAGGCCTAGGCTAGGGCTAGGCCTAGGCTAGGCTTAGGTAGGTAGGTTAGAAATTGTAAATTTCAACTTACGCATTGGTATGGCAAAGTAAATGAAATTTTGATTTGCAATCATTTAACTTTGGTGAGTAATACGACAACGTACCACGTCTACGTCGATTCAAACATGTGATTTCATAACAATAACAATATAAAAACAAACTTATCAAATGTCAGAATGAAACGCCTCCATATTGGAATATTGGTTTGTGCTGCACTCATGTGTTAAAATTCGGAAACACGAGATACAGGGGCGCTAATATTCACAACCGTCTAGCAATAACCCACGTGTTGCGCGTCAGAGGACCAGCGAGCTACAGGCATCAAAAGTGCCAAAAATATCATGTATACTAGCACACTAACAAATAAATGATACTAATACTATACAGTACACGGACTACACGCGCCCATGTTATTGTTAGCTAACCAACGAGACACGTATGAAGGAGGGGGGGGGGGGGATTAATTGGGGGAAATTCTTCCCCCCCTCGACTTTTTCCGTGACTCCCCCACATTATCGTTGTCGTTACAACGTTTTAGGCAAGCAATCACATCCCCACCCCACTTCCTAGACTACTGTAAAACTACATACATTTTCTTTTATTTCGTATCTCCCGCCCGTTTCATATTTTCTTAAAATCAGTACATTGATTTTTACAAAATTTCCAATAGATAAAAAATGTCAAATAATTAAGCATAAGTATATAGAGAGTAAATCGTATCCATCATAAAATTCCAGGGTATCCATAGTTTAAATTGTTGACATTTGACAAGTTAATGAATGCAAAGATAAATATTGCTTCTAGTCATTTACGGATTCTCGTGAAATCAAGTTCGCAAATTTGTCCGCCTTCAGCGACGGCCCTACCAATCTAAAAACAATCCGTAAAACTATCAATTTACCCGACAAAGACCCCCATGATGAAACTCTGGGTACGCAGGTCACTGTATATCCTTTGAAACTATCGTAGAAATGTTTTTTCTGTACTGGTAAACCTGACGAGGCTCGGGCTCACTTATTGTCAACGACTTTTGTCATTTTCATAACCAAGCAAGTGGCGCTCCGCTACACCTTTTATATCTGTGCTGGGGGGAATAAGCTAGGGGTCAAGTCATTTTTGTCAATTTTTGGGTTTTGCATTTACTGGCGTAATCTGGACGTACTCTTGCATTTGGGACTAAAGGAGACAAGTCACAACCACAAAATTGCATGTGTTTTTGCCCATGGACTGAGTCAAGTAATTTTAGCATAACCTCAAATACAATACATAATTATCAATCAAAATAAACAATGGATAAGGAAACCATGGTGGTTGTAGCTATCCCATTGGAAGAAGAAGAAAGAGCACAGTTTTCCTGCGGGAATAAAGAGTAAAGTCATTTAAATCGAGGTTCTATACCCACATTGCACATTTTTGTTCAATGGTTTTAACCTATATGTACATAAAGAGACAAGTCACTTTTTCAAGCAAACAAAATTATCAATTTCTATGCTTTTAACATGGTAAGGCATTATGTTTAGAGTTAATTAACAATGACTATGACAATTAACAATTTTTGTTTTAATTAGGAGTGCCCGTGTAAGGGAAAAACTAATTAACTTCTTGTTTGACCCGTTTTTGCAGATATGTTGTTGCCACTAAAATCTTCCACTCATTTATCTCAAAACATTAAATGACTTGACCCCTTCACAGATATATCTTTAGTCTTTACTCCTAGTACATTTTATTGTAGTGCTTACAGCAATGGCGTGGATCGGAATTATTTCGGGGAGGGGGGTTCAACAGTGGAAAGAGAGGTGTGGGAACCAGTGAACCACAAGGGGTCTGGGGCGAAGCCCTAGCTGCCACAGGCTTTCTCGCCGAAGGCTGTTACTACTTTTTACTATTATAGATATTTCGTGCATTTTAGAATCAAAGAATAGAACTCGAAGCATTATACCAATTTTGTTTATATTACGTTAATAGTTCCTACAACGTTTGAGCTGAATGTTGTATTTATTTTGGTTGAAATGTATGCGATAGGTATACATACTTGTTGTCCCTAACACTACCATAAAATTAATTGTCATTAACCTATCATTAAAATATCACCCACGATGTAATTTCGGGGGGGGGGGGGAAACCCCCTAAAAATCCCCCCCCTCCCCCTCCCTCTAGTCATGGCACTGCTGGTTTACAGTCGGTCAGGGTAATATCTTGGGTAATTTCTAAGAAGAAGATAGCTTCTCTATAACCTCAACTATTTGTAGTTGTCTTCATACTTGATATTTTTACCATTTATGCAGGAAAGAGTGCTGAGTCATTATACCCCACATTACCGTATATACCCAGTACCCGCGTCCGGGGAAGGAACCTGCGGTGTTATTTTGCAAGTGGTTGTGAAACTTTTGGAAAATAATAAACAAAATATATTGCGAGAACAGTTTTTCTTGAGAGTGATTTATTATCTGTACTGTACGCGCTTATGTTTACTAAATTTAATATATATTAATAATAAGCGACGGAAAATTTATCAAGCTGAAGCATGCATTACTACTACAGACTCTCAGTTCCCTGAATATGAAATTTATTGGGAATTGCATCGGAATATTGGAATTTTGAACAAAACGCAGTCGAAATTCTTCTCTCTGGTTTTAAATAAGATGACCAGACGTACCGGTTTGACCGGTACAGTACCGTTATCGGAACACTTGTACCGGTGTCCCGAGAGATTCATTGAAAAGACGTATTTTTACCGGTTTGTAATTTTGGGGAAAAGGTGTCCTGGTATTCTGTCAATAAAGACAACGCGGTCGATGGTAACAGCACAGATAACGGATTGTCGTAACAGTGGTGGGAAGGGGGCTTAGTAATTACAGTTGTTGGTCGGCTCTCTAGCCCTCGACACATGCAGGTCGCATTTGCAGACGCTGACTCACACAATCATGCACTCACTCACCCAGTGATGATTTCAGACATTTTTCCTAGGGGGGGCTGATAAAAATCTGGGGTGTTGCTAAATTAGTAACTCATTTTATGGCTGCTTTTTTTTGACGCGGTGACAAAAGGCAGGGGTGGAGGGGGTTACGGTCTCTGTTGATGCCATCCTTTCAGTTTTCGAATATGAGGTGGTTCCTATTTGCCATTCTTACCTTTACCTAACATCGTTTAAATAGAAAATAAAATGTTGCAACATTTATGTAGATAAGCTTTTCGTGGGAATCGATTTATTTCCTAGTCCTATATGAGGTGGAAAAATATACCTCATTTTCTTGTATTTTGTATTTTTTTTTTTGCAAATTTACATTACTTCATGTGATTTTTTCAATCTGCTAGGGGGGGGGGGGCATTTACAACTGCCGGGGGGGGCTCCGCCCCCCTCCCCCCCGGGATATGCCTGAAATCATCACTGCACTCACCTCACAGTCAGCAGAGTTTATTCTGTCATCAGGCGGCTGGCGAAATACGACCAGGCATAGGTCTAACATGCCTACAAAATTTACCCACATTCATTTAAATATTTAATATGAATTAATTAAAATTTATGTGAATAATCATGTATTGATATTTATTTTGTTTTATTAATTCATGTTAGAAAGCTGTTTTCTGGGCATTTTGCATGCAAATTTGAATTAAAAATGTTTCATCTCTTTCGCCTCAGACCCCGTGCTTGTCCAATGTCCATGGAGTTCGTAATCCTCACACTTTGTTTGTCGCTGTTTGCAATATTCAAAATATGGTCACCTTAATTAGTTTTAAAACGAATTGAGAACAACCGAGAAGAGTAAAGTAAAGTAAAGTAAAGTAAAGTAAAGTAAAGTAAAGTAAAGTAAAGTAAAGTAAAGTAAAGTAAAGTAAAGTAAAGTAAAGTAAAGTAAAGTAAAGTAAAGTAAAGTAAAGTAAAGTAAAGTAAAGTAAAGTAAAGTAAAGTAAGTAAAGTAAAGTAATGTAGAGTAATGTAAAGTAAAGTAAAGAAAGAAGTTAAAGTAAAGTAAAGTAAAGTAAAGTAAAGTAAAGTTCCAAACCTACGCTGCTATACAAATCTACCTTGTAAATTTATTTTATTTATTTATTAATCATTTCCATTTACTACAAAAGTGAATGGGGTCCTTTAAAGTATGTGCAGTAAAATCTAAAAATCAATGTTTGCTTGTAGAATTCAATCTCATAACACAAATTGCGAACCCTTTGGTAAATTTGTACATTGGTGCCGATAAACCCTCCCGCAAATAGGAAATCGGTGCCAATGATAACTTAAAATTTAAACTTTAAATTTAACTTTTAGTTTTAGTCTTCGTTCTATACATTACTGTATAAAGTAGAATAGTGCTATAGCCTATTTCACGCTGTTTTTTTAGTCTTTGGAGAAGCTGTTTCTGTGCCCATGTAAAAGATCGATCAATGTGAAATAAAGATTATTTATTTATTTATTTATTTACTGTCAGCGACGAGGTAGTTTCGGGGGTGGAACGACCCCCCATTGCTAATACCACCAGTGCGGTATGGATATATTTTTTTCAGTCTGCGGCCAGATTTATTTGGTATTTGGACGTATTCTTTCGTTCATACGCCCCCTCAATACCGAGTAGTTCAATGCTTGTGAGTCTAAGGCGTCCCCCATACCAGGCTCCCGGCTTCCGACGTCGGTGGCTCCTACCTGCTCACATCTGATCAAATAGGCAATATGGCTTCCACTTTATCTCATCTGAAGCATTTGCACTCGTCAAAATCATACTTTTTGACACACTTGCCAACCAGGTGAGCCTGATTGTTTGTGAAAGCTTTAAATAACAAAGTCTTACTAACCGAAGCATTGGTAAATCGTTTGCTATTATTATGTAAAATCCCGTTTTCAGTGTTTTGAAAGACAGCGTAACCTTACTGTAACATAAAGGTCACAGACTCCATGCATCTGAAATCATATTTTTGGTAAGGTATAAATTTACATAATTTATTATTGTAAATTTTGTAGACTGTTGTCTACGAGTACTGCTGCTCGAGAAGGGGAAGGATGGTTCAGCAAATTACTCGTCCGACGTATAGAGCCTACAAAAGAGTCACACTCCAGATTGTTGTCTGACAAGGAAGTAATTTATGAATTACAAACTCATAATGTTAGGCCGGACTCGATGCAGAAATACCTTCAAAACTAGTAAGTTTCTAGAGAATATTATGAAAATATGATGATACAAATGTAAGCTAGGCCTACGTAGGCTAGATAGTCTTAGCCTTAAAAGTTTTTTTTTACAATGAAAGCATGCAGTAGGATACGAATTGTAATTTTTTGTAAAAAGGCGAACGCCAACTAAGTAGGGTGAGAAAAATATGGCCTAGGGCCTATAGTAATGTGTACTTTTTTCCCCAGTCAAACAAATGTCAATTTGATTGAATCACAAGACTTGTCATGTGAGCTGGTAGGCAGCTGGTCTGTCCAAGTTGGTGATCTAGATCAGGCACTACACTTGTGGCGCTACACCGGAGGGTTCACTAGCATCGACAATGCAAGAACCAAGCTGAACCAAGATAAGGTAAGCTGCTGGTAGTAAAGGGATCAGTGGAAATAAGAGTACCTTATACTTGGTCTACACGCACGTTAATTATCCTCGAAGAAGATCAACGTTGGACATGATTCCTGTGAACGACCACACGGATCAATTTAACGACAATTGTGGCACCTAGCGGAAGAATTTCAAAATAGCTTTAACTTTGTTTGGTGGTGTTGATTTCAATCAAAGCTATTATTGTAGTATTCACTAGAATGTAATAATAAAATAAAAAAACACTCTTACAAGACGAGTTCGATTTAATCACTATTCTAGTCCCTTTTTGTTATTTTTACAACAATGCATAAGTCACCGCCTGTCTGCATATATATGACACCTCCCCACTTAAGATTTTAATTATAGGAAGAGGTTATTTATTGCCAGATGGGCAGTACACTTTAATCTCTAAACCTTGCCGGTTTGACTATGACCCGTCCACTGCGTGTTGTTATTTGGGAGCTCTTCCCTGGTGCTGTTGGCTCAACGGTATTCTCACTAGGCTCCTCCCCTGTAGTAAGATGTTGGTTGACATCCGCCATCTCCGGGTTCTGGAAGACGGGAACCTCTAGCGATGGGCGCAAATCTCGTCGGTTGCGTCTTAGAGTGGAGTTGTTCGAATCGCGAATGATATAGGATCGGGGCGACGGGTGCAACTCGACGATCTCTGCTGGCTTCCAGCTATTTTCCCTCCGCACATAGACGTTTTCACCTGGTCGCAGTGGTTTCAGGTCCTTGGCGCATCGGTCGTAATACGTCTTCTGCGATGTCTGTCGTTCAGTAAGCTTTTCTTTTATTTGCTTATTGAGTTGCGGTTTTAGTTTCTCAGAGCTGATTGGAATTTTGGTCTTGATATTACGGCTAAATATTATTTGCGCAGGTGAGAGGCCGAGTCCTTTTATGGGTGTGCTCCTGTACCCCATTAATGAAACATACACGTTACGCCCCTCCTCGTTAGCTTTGCGAAGCATTTTCTTCGCTGTTCCGACAGCACGCTCCGCCATGCCGTTGGACTGTGGGTAGCGCGGACTCGACGTCACGACGTCAAAATTCCAATCCTTGGCGAACTGACAAAATTCGCGACTTGAGAATGGCATATTGTCTGCGATAAATGTATCTGGAATCCCTAGACGAGCAAAGATAGACTGTAGAATGTTAATTACTCCTGCCGCTGTTTTGTTTCGGAGTTGAACCAGCTCCAGCCATTTGCTATAATGGTCAATGACAACCAAGTAGTCATCGACTCCTAGTTGCAAAATGTCCGCAGAGATCTTTTCCCACGGACGGTCTGGAACAGGGTGCTGTAACAGTGTCTCCTTTTGATTTGATGTTTGGAATTTGGCGCAAATAGCACATTTTCGTACAAATTGCTCGATTTGCGATGCCATGTGGGGCCAGAACAACAACCTTCTTGCCTGAGTCTTACTCCGCTCGATGCCCGAGTGCCCTTCATGCAGCAGATTTAAGATGAATGTTCTTAGAGATACCGGCACAATGAGTCTGTCGTTGTAGAATACCAGACCCTCAGCCACATGGATTTCAGTTTGAAGGTTCCAATAGTACTTCACGTTTTCAGGAACATTCGACTTATTTCTCGGCCATCCCTCTGTGTCGTACTGTATCAGTGTGGTTAGAGCCTCGTCCTGCTGTGTTGCTAAGCGAAACTGAACCTGTCTTTCGCGAGACATAGGCATGTGCTTGACAAGCGTGTGCACAACTACTTCCAGTTCCGGGTCTTCATTACCACTCTCATTGAGAAATGCCCGTGATAGTGTATCTGCAGCCCATAACTGTTTACCAGGAACATACACAACTGTGAGGGTGTACTTCAACAGGCGTAGCAGTAGTCGTAACAGTCGGGGTGAAAGTGTTTTGTGAATTCCCCTATTGTGGATAGAGACGAGGGGCTTGTGGTCGGTTTCGATTGTCACTTTTCTTCCATACGTATACTGATTGAACTTCTCAGTGCCATAGACAATTGCGAGCATCTCCTTTTCAATTTGTGCGTATCCTACTTCCGCTGAAGTAAGGCTTCTGGACGCGTAAGCGAGAGGATGTCCGTCTTGCATAAGACACGCTCCCAGACCATCTCGAGAAGCGTCAGTTTGCAGAGTGAGAGGTTTCTTGCAATCGTAAATCCCCAAGACAGGTGCTGCGACAAGTCTCTTCTTCACCTCGGCATATGAACGGTCATGCTCTGCATACCACTGCCAGTCTGCATCGTTTTTGGTCAATGCACGCAATGGAGCTGTGATTTGCGACAAATTCGGGATATACTGACACAAATATTTAGTCATTCCGAGAAATCGCAATAGCTCAGCCTTGTTGGTTGGTGCTGGCATTTCGATAATGGGTTTAATATGATTTGGGTTTGCTGCTACTCCGGATGCAGATATTATTCTACCAACATACTTTACTTCCGGTACTCGAAATTGGAATTTTCCTTCATTAAACTTGACGTCTGACTGTCTCGCCCTTTCAAGTACCTGTGTCAAGATGAGATCATGTTCTTCCACATCCTTTCCAGCAATGATAATGTCGTCAAAGTAGATCTCTACTCCTGGGATATCCCCGAACAATTGCAAATTCATCTTCTGGAACACCTCTGGGGCAGAAGCCAGGCCAAATGGTAGCCTCAGGAACTTATACCGCCCGAACGGTGTGTTGAATGTACAAAGATCCGAGCTGGCGTCGTCCAACAGAATGTGCCAGAACCCACTCTTCATGTCAAGGACGGAGAAAACCCTCTTTCCCCCTAGATTGTTTATAATATCCTCAGGCGTTGGGATAGAAAAGTGTTCTCGCCGGATATTTTTATTTAGTTCGTGCGGATCAAGGCACAGTCTAAGACTCCCATCAGATTTTTCCACAATGACTAACCTGTGCACCCAATCTGTGGGTTTATCCACCTTCTGGATTACTGTTTTCTTCTCTAGGTCGTCAAGGGTTGCCTTGAGTCTGCTATGCAGACTGATTGGGACGCGTGTGGACGCGTTGATGACGGGGACAGCGTCTTTTTTGACCTCGATCTTGTGCTGAACTGGCATCTTTCCCTGGCCTGTAAAGACATCCTTATATTTTTGCACCACACTGTCTTTGTCGTTGCTTACTTCTATTTTATCCACCCGCTTGATCAGTTCTAGTTTGATACATGCCGCCAGGCCTAGCAGGGGGGTAGAGTCGGCATCGACAACAGTGAAGTCAATCTCCTTACTGTTTCCCTTTTTTCCTGTACAAGTTATTGTTATCTCGCCTACAGGTTTAATACGGAAGTCTTGGTTGCCATAGGCAAGTAGAACAGTTTTTGTGGCTGTCATGGCTGACCCTAGATTAAGCTGATTGACAATTCGTAGGGGCAGAATACTAGCCTCCGCTCCACTATCAAGCTTGAATTTCACCAGCTGGTTCTGAATTCTGAAAGTTTCAGTCCATGCTTTTTTACTCACCGACATGTTGGCTTTCTTAAGTGCATGTATATATTGCTCATCCAATCGGTTATTTTCATCTTCCTCATTTTCATCGTCTTCTCCATCACTCGATGGCGCTTCACTCTTGTCGTCAGGCTGAAGAGCGTACAATTTCTTCTTTCTCTGTTGTGTGGGACATCTTTTTGCGAAGTGGTTTCTTCCCTGGCACAGGGCGCATGTTTTTCCAAAGGCCGGGCACTTCCGCGGCCCATGCTGATACGCGCACTTGCTACAAGTGAAGATCTCCTCATGGCCTTCGTGGAACGATTTTTTCCAAGCCTTCCCTTTAACCTTGACCGCTTCTACCTTCATGGTACCCTGCTCCTGGACCATACGAGCCTGGCATTGACTAACTTCAGCCGCCCTACAGTAATCTGCGGCTTTTTTTAAAGTGACATTGTCTTCACGCAGCAATCGTTCCTGGGTATTTTTGTTGTTGATACCCAGGACGATCCTGTCTCTTATTAGGCCCTCTGTTTGACCTTCAAATTCACAAGACTGGCTAGCTAATTTAAGTTCAAGAAGGAATTGGTCGAAAGTTTGACCCTCCTTTTGACTTATTGAAAAGAATTTAAATCTTTCAAATACAACATTTCTCCTAGGAGAACAATACAAATCGAATTTTTCAATAACCTTTTCTAGGTCTGCCTTGTCAGTTTCCGCATCGAACTGAAAAGTATTGTAGGCATCAAGCGCCACTTCCCCTAACAGGCAGAGGAGTTTTGAGACATTAACCTTCCCATTCGTTTCGCTGTCACCACCAGTTGCCGTCAGATATATACGAAAACGCTGTATCCATCGTTTCCAGTTTTCTGCAAGGTTACCTGAGAGGTCCAGCTCTTTGGGCGGTCGAAAGGCCCCCGCTGAGTCCATTTACCAGGCCTACAACTAAACCAGCTTAGGCTATGTGCAAATGACTTCAATATTCAATCTACAAGATGATTAACTTTACTTACAGTTTGTTTTTACTTCTGACACCATGTAGTATTCACTAGAATGTAATAATAAAATAAAAAACCACTCTTATACTATGTTCACACTAGGCTCGCTAACAGCAGTTAAGCCACTAACTTCTGTTAAGAATGTAATGTGAACGTAACGCAGTTAGCCCTAACTGACATCAAGCACTAACTGCGTTTGGCAAACGTAGTTAGCGGGTAACTTAGATCAATTTGCCACTGCCTTGTTGAAAATCGTACATGTTTTCAAAAGATACCAGGCGGTGAGCAACACCGAAAGACAACAATGGAACAAATAAATTGAACTGATTGACAAACCATCTGGGGCCTGATTCCAGTACATTTGCAAACTTAACCCCGGTGTTAGTCAATAGCCAATCAGGAGTCAGCAATTGAGACGCCGATCGAAGGAAGACATTGTTGAAAAAACGAGACAAAATAAAAACAATAACAAACAAAAACATTCCAATAACCTCAAAACGTCCACAAAATACTCAATAAAACTACATATTTACATATGTAGGACCTTTATAATGTACTATAAATACACAAAATTATTTATTAACTTCAATAAACACATAAAGTAACGTATTCATGTAGGTGCATATCCCAATTAAAGAATTGAAATGTGACATTTGTGAAACTACACACACGGGTATTGACCAAATGGCGGCATTTCAAGGTATTGTTGAGATAACTCTTCTTAACCCTACTATCAGACAGGGTCACATTTGCCTCCGAATTATGCAGGGAAGCCTGTGTAGGAGTTAACCCCGGGGTCATTTTAACATGGGGTTAGCGAGAGTTAAGGAGAGTTAAAAAAATGTACAGGAATGAGGCCCCAGGTGTCAAAATAATAAAATTGCAAACCATAGAAATAAAAACAAGTGTATAGCAATAGTAACTGCTCGCCATTTAAAACTTTTAATGATAGACAACGACTAAATGAAAGTTCTGTATGTGTATTTGTTTGTTTTTTTGTTTTGTTTTCCAGACGAAATTATTTTTTGACAGCTTGTTGATGGTCCATAGATTCAATTCATTTGTTTCATTGTTGTCTTTTGGTGTTGCCAGTTGGTGTGACAGTTCCTTGGTGGCCTGGGCTATTCCGCTATTTCATTTAATTCGTCGTACGTTAGTAAAATTCGTAAAGCTTTGGATTCCTCGTGTTCGGAGAGTATTGTAGAGAAGTCAGAAAAGGTGTTGAAGAGACACAAAAAACTCTTTGTGTTCTACAAACGGCATGTTGTTATTACTTCAACCACAGACAGTACAAAACAAAACACGTATTTCAAACAGAGCCAAAAGCCGTGCACAGCCTTCTATATCGTCATAAAATCACTAAATATAGTACCGCGGTGGCTGTGCATGACGTCACACACTGCTCATACATCGATTCCAGTGTGAACAGTTGACACAGGATCACACAAATATATCGAACGACCTTGAACGTCGCTAACCGTTGTTAGCCTTAACTGCTGTTAGCGAGCCTAGTGTGAACATAGTATTACAAGACGAGTTCGATTTAATCACTATTCTAGTCCCTTTTTGTTATTTTTACAACAATGCATAAGTCACCGCCTGTCTGCATATATATGACAATTATTTCTTCAGAACTAAAATTCTTTCTTGCGACACTTTTTTCTTTTATTTCCCAAATTTAAATCAATAAATCCACGAATATAATGAAGATGAAACGCCGCGACAACACGTTTTAAGTACGCTTTATAGCTATGTTTGGTGGTTAGGTTACCTTTACCGCACAAAATATATGCACTGCCACCTTTGGGTCTGCCACCTTTCGTCAAAGAAATGCACAAATATGAGACGTTAAGCCCAAATAATCAATCATATGTTTAGTTGGCAGCGCTTCAATTATTTGGGGGTCTTGAGGCAAATCATCTGCCTCGGCAATGATTGGCGAAACTGCACGTCTACACGCGAAGATTATTGGAGACTCGAATGATTGGAGTGCAAATAATCCACGCGTGTAGACATAGTATTAGTAATAAGAAAAAGAGTGGAGTGAAATAACAAACAACTTGTTCACACTAGTCCTCTATAGTTGCTTATTTCAGTAGGCCTACCCAACCCAATGCTTAAATACTTTCATTGGCTACAATAACAACAACATATATTATAGGCCTACTGTTTCTGTTTTGGTTTCCGTATTGGGCGGAGTGATTTGAAACCTTACTTGCACTTATATTGTGTTGTAGGAACATACCACAGCTATAAAAAATCATCGTCTGCATGTATGTAACATAGCCTTTGGTTATAACTTATATATGTGTTAGGCCTAGTATATCGATAGTTCCTTCTTTAGATTGAAATGTTGTTAGGCTAAGCCAATGTTTTTGTTTTCTAGAACTTCCTTCAACTGCAAGTGGAACGTGGTGGTATGCTACGTTCTCGTCACCTCCAATACCTCCTGGCCTTCAGCTATTGGCCGGTAATAACACCACGACCTGGACCAAACATTTATGAGATTCGATCGTATCGGTTGAAACCGGGCACGATGATCGAGTGGGGAAATAATTGGGCACGCGCTATTAACTACCGCCGCAACAACGACGAGCCTTTTGCTGCATTCTTCTCGCAGATTGGACGCCTCTACAATGTGCATCATATCTGGTGTAAGTATGTCACACTCGCATGGCTTCGATTCAATGCACACATGCTTTTAGTTGGTTTGCACTTTGCCTCAAAACACCATCCATAATACATGAAACAGAATAAGTAGCCTTTTACTTTTAAAATTAAATTTAAATTTGTTTCCAAAATTTTAAATATCGATTGACTTTAGATCCTTATCAAACTTGTAATAACAACACTAGAGCCAGTTGTAGGTGCATATATAAAATAGTAGATACAAAGTCAAACGGTCACGCTGGATGTCCTATATGTCTGAAATTATAGCAGAGAAAGATAATCCGTTAATTAGAAATGCTTGCCATTTTTAGGTTACAAAGATCTCGAGGCCCGAAAGCAGACTCGCGAATCAGCTTGGCGAAGTCCTGGATGGGATGAATGTGTTGCATATACGGTTCCTTTGATTCGAGAAATGCACACCAGGATATTGGAGCCTGCGTCCTTCTCGCCAACAAAATAAGCCGACAACTTCCTATAGTGTTGGCTGAAAGTAATGTATTCATAGGAAAATATTTTAGAATTACTGTAATACAAGACAAAATGAGCCGTTTGTATACCTACGAATATGATACAGTGGAACTTCAGATATGTACATATTTAACATTTGTACATTGTCGGCTTGGCCTACATTGTAAATTGCGATGTTAGATTATCAAGTACAATTATGTGTTAACTGGTTGGTCACTTGAGAAATATAAATAAGGTTTCACTTGAAAAACATTTGCCATGTATAGATCTATCTACAGTAGCATACAACCTCAAACTACTTCTCTTGGTAACGGCTCGGTTCCCCCATTCCATTTACTTGAACGGGTTTTGGGGAATACAATCAAAAACAACTATTGGCCTCATATAAAGATGATGTTTGCTTTTTTTCTGAAAATGTTATCAAATTGGTACAATACTACATATTTACATGTGCTTGCATTTTCGTTTTTACACAATATGTATCATGATCTAATAATTGTTTCTAATAATATTGCTATAAACCTAGGTCTACAACTAAATAGGCTAGTTAGACCTATCAATGCATTTTGATTAGACTCCAGTGTAGATGTTTTAATTCCTATGTTTTGCAGTTGGTTTAAATGGTATGTTGGCTTGAAATAATAAGGACATTTTATTAAATGTAGGCCTAGCCTCGAAGTGCAGGGCTTAATTTTTGTAGAATTTCTCAACCTTGTACATCTTGAAGGAGGTAATGTGCTTGTCTTTTAATGAGATAATCCTATTCTTTACACCTGCGCCCTGATTCTGAATGGGCGTCGATTAGTTTATCACCGGTTTCGGTCGTTACAAGAAGGCGATGACCCAATCACCGCCTTGCATTCGCCTTCAGTAACGACAAAACCGCTGATAAACTTATCGTCGCCCATACAGAATCACCCTGCTGGTACTGAAAAATAGTTTGAAGGCCACCACTGTTATATTGCACTCCTGGTATTGTCTGACTGGCTTGTTATCCATCAATACATTTTGCTATACAATCAAATTGGCAGGAACCCAATAAAAGAAACAATTTTTTTTTTAAATTAAAGGAAAATTTATGTTATGTCTAGGCTATGCTTTGTGTCAAATTTTCTGCACGGACTTTATAAGCGCCTAGTACTAGTTTGTATCAGAGGCATGTAGACTATGGTTTCACGGCACGGGTTGCGTCAACTTAACTGTCAGGTGCCAGGGGTGTATGTGGGCTAGGGTCATACTCATACCTCTATTAGGTAGTGCAACCAGGTACTCTTGCCTCCCGAAAAACTCTGTCCTCATTCATTAACTTGTGATACAAAATCAATTCGTCCATACCACTCTGACAAATTATTCATAGATGTGTTATCATATCACTCACCCTACAAACTGTTAACAGAAGATTATTTGATTCTGTTCAAGGGTCATTAATTACTTATTTAGCAGCATAATTTGATTTACCGGTAATTAAAGTCTTTGTTAACAAGTTCTTTGTGTTTCAAACAGTTTAATGTTATTATTCGATATGATGGCCTGCTGAGTAGGCTACATATAAGTCCATACCCTAATGGAGCATTTTTGTCTTGTAGCTAGTGGCTCCATATTAGAGTTACTAGGCCTGTGTGGGCAATGATGGTCCATTGTTTTCAGTAAGCATTATTACAAAATTTGGTTTAATTTAATTTAATTGAATGTAAGTTTTACAATAGAGCATTTAATTAAGCTCCATTTGACTCTTGATGGCAATCATTTTTTTGTTTTTTGTTTTTCCATTTGTTTTTATGTCTCGCAATAGTGGTCAAACGGAAGTTGAAATTTGGACCATCCACAAACTTTGATGTGTCATACAATATTTGATGTCAATAACTAATAAGTCTTAGTAACTATGACATCTAACAATGGCGGTAGTTTGAAAACTTATGTACGGGGGGGGGGGGGGGGGGGTAGACGTGCTTGCTTATCAATGTGTCACATGGAGCATTTCCCTATTTCACGTATGTTGTGCCATATTATATATAAAGTAGTTAATCAAATATTGTTATAAATAATTGCCCAAAATTTCATTTCATTTCTTAGCTGTATAACCACAATACAAGATTGTATGTACAATTTAAACTTTTAAGCTTTATAGGCCTAGTTAAAACCCATTGTGATACACTTATTGCATTTATGGGAAAAGGGTTGCTTTCATCTAGTAGGCCTAATCAATAATCATCTATCAAAATAAATAAGCCAAATCAAAAAGATTGTTTTAATGTAGGCTACTGGTGGTATTTGGGCTTTTTTCTACTTTTTGTAGTCATGATAGCCTGTATCACATTTGAGCAGACAGTGCAATTCACTTTCATAGGACAATATAATTCACAACACAATACTTGTTGTGTTACAGACAATTTCTTACCGAATGCGATCACTTAGGTATGTATTTATTTATTTACAAAAATTTAAAATACTTTCAAAGTATTGGTACTTAACCATAGCGATTAAAGATGCGCTTTCGTCATGCACTGGAAGTGATACCAGCTCAACAAATAACTTTGCATACCATTGATTTGGTTGTAAAACTGTTGGATGTCAGTGTATATATATTGTTAACTGCCCCACTGCCACAGAGCTACACTCGCAGATTTTGCATGCACCGCAAGTGCAGTTCCCATTAATATTTCCATGTAATACAATATATGATTACCGACATCTGCATGCTTGCTGATACTTCAGGCCTATTCCCCCCCCCCCCCCCCCCCTCCTTCGTTCTAAAAAAGTATATGTAGTTCAATTGCCGAAAAATGATATTGGAATTGTGACAAAATAGCTAATCCAACAACGCTGTTTTAAACTTCATCACGAATCACGATTTCCTTCTGCAATTGTGCTAATTTAGCTACAAGTTGCGAGCTTAGATGAACAATGACGAACGTCCTAGCCTAGACTTAGAACCTGCCAACAGGGGACTTGATACATCAGACCCAACAAACCAGTCAGTTGTGAATCAAATTTAGTCCTATCACTGAAAAAAATAATTTGATAAAAAAGATAAAACATATTTTTGAAGGGTTATTTTAATTAAACATATATAGATAGACAAACCCTGATTTGTGAGAGGAATTTCAAAGTTGTGCTCAATCTAACCTACATCATGAATGTATGAATAGGAATCTTGTTCCGCAACAGTTATTGGAAAGTGGAGATGGTGTTATGGGATTTATAACTGTGATGGGTACCGTGTTTTCTGTAGGTGTCGATAGCGGTCGCCCACACGCCTCGATGTGAATTGAAGGTGTATAGTTTTGAGGCAAAATCGTTTGAAAAGTTACAAAGTTACAATCTATGATTGACTAATTTTTAAATAGTAGCTTTGGGGTAACCGGATCAAGTATTTTTGTATTGATATCTGGTTTGTTGCATCTGGTTTGCCAAGAAGAACCCACACAAAGAAAAATCAATGATCCTATGTAACTGTTGGTTGTAGTCATGACAGCTGTGAAGATGGCCAAGCATGCATAAAAAGTACTAGAGCACTAAAATGTAGCCTATCATTGTATAGTGGGATTTGAGAATGATTTGAATCATTATTGCTAAGTGATTGATGTTAAGGTTCAATGCATTATTTTATTTAATCCATTGCATTATTAACTATTAATTATAGTGGTGCATACAACTGATATCAACTGTGAAACAGATAACAAATAAATTGATTGTATTATTTATTATTATATATATTATTATTGAAATGAATTAAAAGTTGTGTGTTATTTCAATTGTTCGTTTCTTTTCATAGAGCTTCTGGAAAATACTGCACCACTCTGATTCCTCTGTATGTTGATATTTGTTTTAAGTTTAATTAGTGAGGTGTGTTACGGCCGTTCGTCGACCGTTTTCAGCTTTCTAGGGGCCGGTTTCACCAAACTTAAATCCGACGATTTTCTGTTAATCGGAGATTAAAAATGGCACCCCGTAAATGCCACCATGCATTTTGTATGTAATGTTTGTTGAAACCATAGTAACCAATCCAGGATTAGTAAAGTGGCCGATTTAAAAGTTTGATGAATTCTGACCTAAACTGCGAATAACATACAAACAATTAACTGTGGAATTGAAACATTGACTTCCAAAAGTACACAATAATGTGGTTCTTAAATTTTCAGCTACCGCTTCCAAGTTTTGCAATAAATAAGTGCTGGTAATAACAAGCCCTACTATGGTGTAGCTAGTATGTGTGGTCTCCAGGCTTGCCTAAAAAATTCACTAAATATTTTGCACGGAAAATACCGGTCAGATCACTCAAAATAAGAAATAGTAATGTTGGTACTAGCAAAACTCAAGGTTACATTTTCAAACTTGAACATTTGTATGTTATGCATAGTTCGGAAAACTGATAATAGTTGACAAATGACATTAATGCTACGTTTACAGCTACGCGTTGCGAGCAAAGCGAGGGCGCGAGCTCCAATCAGCGGCCGAGTTTGTAACTTCTTTGCATGAAACTCGGCCGCTGATTGGAGCTCGCGCCCTCGCTTCGCTCGCAACGCGTAGCTGTAAACGTAGCATAAGGCTGTAGGTGTACAAACCATGCGAAACCCAAGATTTCCGCCCGTTAATGGTGCATTAAAATGCTTTTGGAATTGTCACTAAATAAAGCATAATATCTCATCCCCAGAGAATGTAGGCATTCTTATGAATGTTTCTTTGTTGATGTTCCAATTAATATTTCCCCTTTTCAAATGTTCTTATTAAACTTTTGTAACATGTTGTTGTAACACACCTTTCACAATTAAAAGAACGCTTGAAAAACGAAAATATCTATAGGAACAAAGAAACATTCATAAGAAAGATCACAAAATTCCCTAGGGATGATATATTTTGATTTGAGACAATTTCAAAGCTGACAGAAATCTGGGTTCCCCCGGGTAGGTGAACATACAATTTTACGTGGCAACCGTGGTTGCTTTGTGGGGTAATTTTGTGCATTAGGAGGATGCGATCGAAGGAAGTAAAAGATGATCAAGTCGTCATCTGTTCGTAAGTCATGATAAAGCCCGACACACACATGTGTACTATAGGCATATGTGTAAGATGTGATTAGTATGAATTATAATTTAATATCTTTTTGGAGCCCATTGCTAATACAATACATGTATTAGATTGTGTGCCCTGGCAATTAAAACAGTTAAAACATTAATGGGATAAATAAATCTTGGCTCCCTCTGGCCCTATCCTTTGTTGTTGTTTCCATCAGCTTTGAGATCATTGCAGCATTAATTTTCTCTAAATTTAGCATTAATAATTATTTTATTTTAGCATTTTATAGCATCTATTTTTTATTTTCATAGAAACCTTGAATATGAGGGCATTTCTTGCATTACGAAAAATCATGTGCAGATATGTAAAATTAACGCACTTCTTAACTAAATCGGGAAAAAATAGGAACGGGAACGCCTTATTTCTTATAAAATTAGCATTTTCTGGCGTTTTCAAAAATACATGTTCACCGATTTAGCATCTAAATCTAAAACGTAGCTTTACATATCAACTAGATTCGTCCGATCCGATTGTAGGTAATTGAACAGGCTGTGATCGAGTTAGGTCTTCGTAAGATGGTGTGACCTCGATTACGCAAAACCGGAGGATGAGGAACCGGGATCTATACCCGATTGCAGTTCCCGACTGTCAGTGTTTGGTAACGTAGTCCTGTGGTGTTGTACAGAAATTGATCGCTGATTGCTATAAGTTTATTGTTATTATTTTGTAAGAAATGATTATACTTTGCTATTTAGGTATACGATTTCAACGAGTTCAAACCCTTCGCGCGTCCAAAACACAGGAAGTGTTTTTTTAGCCAAAATAGAGACATTCCAGAATTCAACGATTACTCAACGAAGTCAACATACACGTTCCAATGTTCAACGGATTTATCACCGGTCGTGTGCCAGAAATCATCGGTGAGTCTTCGTTGAGTAACCAGACTCAACTAGGAAATAGTTCGATGACCCGTTGACATACGGCGGGAATGTAGTTCAGTTTCAAAATGAATGAAGTGCTTCTGCAGTCTGTTGCAAAAGAAACAACAGCAGAGAATGTTCAAGGTTTAACTTGGGTCGTCGAAAAGCAGGCTCGAAATGTGGACCAATCCTGTTCATCAACTTCTTTAATTAGAACGTAACTAGGCCTAGCATTAATTAACTATCAGAAGAATTCACTACAATCGACAGGCATGAAGCAAAATAAATAACTTATTGTGACAGACGTTCTATTAAGACGAAAATGACGTCTAAAATCTTCGTCGTCATAGTGTTCAACTACATTTACAGCATAATTTCTAATTTTAGTTCGTTTGCGCCTCGGTTTTAATGCGTCGTCAGAGTTTTCGGAGTCTTCAGAATATGAAATAAACGCAGAACATGCTGAAACGACCGAAGCGATGATGGGAGGAATAATTTCTAATACTTGGTACATCATTTTGTAGGTTATGGATTATCGCGCCATACCCTGGTCATCGCTAGTGTTCCAATATTCACCGACAATCGCACTCAACGATGACGTCATTTACCGTTGAGTTGGTTGCATTTTCGTTGAATTTTGGTTAGTCACCGACTAGTACGCCACCTATGAGAGAAGAAGTGGAAGTACTGTGAAGTGTAAAAAGACCACTTATGGGCGTCAATATCTGGTACAAAGTATGGTCAACGAGTAATGTGTATTTTCCTGAGGTGAGGCACGGTTCTCACTATTTTGACATAATTCTGTGTTATTTTGAAAGTCTACAACATTTGTCCGAATGTTGCGTCGGGTAGATTTTGTTTTGCCATAGTCGTAAACGCATATTGACCACCTTATTTACGGTGCAAAGTACATTTTGCAACTAATTTAGCTCGTTCAATGCGTATTGTTTGTTGCGCATGCCCAGCAGACGCCATCTTGAAGGTGAAAATCTGATGGTAAGAAAATATCGACATTTTAAACACAATTTACGTTAAACAACAACAGAAATGTGTCAGTAGAATGCACACAAATGTATTTTTGCTGTCTGTCCACTACTTCCGTTCATAATCAAGCATGAAAGTTTAAATAATAGAGTTTTTCGCCAATCAATAACATACCTAGGCCTACCGTTGCCTTCCCGTAGGGCTAGCCTAGGCCCACAAACAGGCTCTTCGAGGCTTTGCATTTTATATTTTCATATGCCACACAACAATTCTCAATATTTTGTATCATCATTATAGACAAAAGTGCAATTACCTACTTTCAGTCTTGATCAGCTTCAAAGCCGTTTGACTGCATTATTCAATTTATTGGAATAATGTAGGCCTAGCTAGGCCTTGCTGCCTAGGCCTAGAGAGAATCTGTTGTAAGTCAAGTTACGTTTTAGGACCATGGGCCTAGCCTATGAGGTGGGCGTGGGCCTAGGAATTATAACCTAGGGCATGGGATGTGACGTACACTCGAGCTAGCTTATCACATGTTTTGATTAGGCCTAGGGCCTAGGATGTTAAATCTGTCTACACATAGACCTACCCTAGGGCCTAGGCCTAGCAGGGACGTAGGCCTATATGTAAGCCAGGCCTAAGGTGCTAGCCAGTTGTATTAAACCCTAATCAATGGTACCAATATTCAATCAATACCGAAGGTGTTTCATTATATGACGGACGTGGGACGTTGAGTGGTGCAGGAAAAACTGGCTCCCCCTCGGTGTCAGTGGATGAAAACGTCATCAGAAAGGTCTAGGTTGTTGCAACATTTTACATAATGTTAAAAATTCCATCAATTATTAAAATAGGAAACTAAAAACTACACAAATTAATTGATCTGTCACAAATAATAACTGTCACAGGAAGGTTAGCCATCGCTTGTGAAGGTGGCAGAGCTATTGCAATGTACATAGCCTAAGTCCGATTCACACAAAGTAAGAATGTCATAAGGTATAGGTATAGTCACAAGCCGTTTTGGGCCATAGCGATTACGTACAAGGGTTCACGCAGACGCGTCATTGCAATAGCAATGGCAATTGGTATAAGACTGGTATAAGAGAGTTCAGATATTCAACTTTCTTATGACGGACCAATCATGCGTTGAAACGTCACTTATAACACGCCAATGGGATGCTAGCAACTTGAATCAATGTAACAGGTGCTTTCATTGTAAATTATTAGTCAAAACAAAAACTCACCGTATAGCCTACATCTGGTTCACATCAAATAGACCTTGCATCCGGTGACTACGTGCAAAATATCTTCTCCCATCGGCATCATCAATAATGAATAATAATAATTATTGTTTTTCTTATTATTTTTTACTATTGTTTTTAATTAAATTGTCAATAGATTCGATGCCGGTTTAAAACGTAAATAACAGCTGCGGGAAGTCAGCTGATTGACAGCCAGCTGTAGTTACTCAAACTGCTGCCAGAGCAAGTCAAAGAAGTCTACACAAAAATGTAGTATCTTTTCAGGAAAGTCTTTGGCATCCTAAGCTTATACCTTTCTTATACCCTATTCTTATTGCTATTGCAAAATTGCAGGTACCTTATAACTTTGTGTGAATCGGACTTTATGAGTCGGCGCCATAGTTATATTCATAATTAGTTATTTCCCATGTGTTCGCTCTCTCTACAAAACCACGTTGCGTGATTTTGCAAGAATAGAATAGAAAAGTAGGATATACATTATTCTAAATAGGCCTAAATAATGTAAATTGATGAATTTACACTGACACATCACAAAAAGTATCCATTTGTAAATGCTGTAAAATTAGCCTATGTAAGTTACTCACTACTTAGTCTAGTTCATGTATATATATTTTTGTCAATGGAAAAATGAAATATTTTTCAATTTAGAAATTTAAAAAAAGATTGTACTGACAGTACAATCTTTTTTGGCTGCCACTGGCAACTATTTTCAACTATTTAGCAACTTTTTTAAAGAAAGCAACTATTCAGCAACTTTTTGGGGCAAACAACCCTAAAAGCAACTATTAAGCAACTATTTCTACCTTCACATGTGTTTTGTACACATTAAATGCCAAATTGCAGATTTTACCAAAAAACCTAAATCTTGTTTTTCGTTAAATACAAAAATTATGCTATTTTTATGACATAATAAAAAAATCTACAATTTTGTTGGTGAATTTGTTGAAAAAAATTTAGGTTGGCACCATTTGTAAAGTGAAGTGTCCAAGAATCTCACTATTATGTTGGTAATCACCAACTTTCCCCCCAAAAAATTGTTTGGAATTTGGCTGCATAAGCAACTTTTTTTAACATTATAGGTAACTAAAGCTACTGTTTTTGAAGGTGTCATGCAGTGGCAGCCTTGTACTGTGTAAGCATAGGAGTGCTCATTGATGACAAATAAAATGAATGACAGAATTAGGCTATGGACTATGTGCAAGAATATGTTTTCTGTCAATCTAAAAAAATGTCCTAATTTTAGATTAAAATGTAGGCTATGTGTAGGCCTAGGTTCATTCTTACATTCAATTAAGCTAACTAGGCTAGCCTATGTGTATAAAACAACAATAAAATAAACTTGACTTTCAAAGGGTTAAAAACAAATATCAATGCTTCAACTCTCTTAAAATCAAGTTCATTCTTTTAAATGGATTCTGTGAAGATCGTGCATAGGCCTACCATACAAAGTGTGCCCTGCCATGTGCCAAGTAACATTGTACTTGGATCACCCAAATATAATGTCCCCCAAGCCTAGGCCCATTTCTACTCTCAAAAAGCATTTTTGCATTGCTGCATCCTGTCAGTTCGGCCTAATAGCCACTGCACATGGTTACCTGTACCAGGTAGTTGATAGCTAGATGCCTACACACAGCCTGTGCACGTGCTTGTGTTCAATAGCCCAGTATAGCCTCTAGGCGTTACAGATATCGTTTGATTGTAGCTGGTAGCCTAGCTGCTCAAGTTTTGCGGAATTTGTCAATTCCTAGGTGGGCCAAATCTGGAAATCATATCTCATGAATTCTATGAATGTTTGGTCAATGAGAAGGATAAATCTGTCATTATATTAGCAAGTCACATATTCTCCTAAAAAAACTGTCTGCAGGCCCAGCATACATAGGCCTAGTACTCTGTACATAGCTCTCACTCAATAAGATGAACCTAACAGTGACACCCAAAACCCCATAATTCTTATTCTTGGTTGTGTGCAGCACAATTCAGCCATTATTCATGATGTCCTAGATAATTGGAGATGTAAAATCCCAGAACAAAATCTAGAATTATTACTTATTATTAGTATTATTTTGGTATAGGCCTACAGTATTGCCCAGGATAGACCCTCTTGTTCTTAAGAGTAGACTAGAAATGCTAACCTAATACGTTACATTCTGTGTAGTTAGTAGGCCTAAACCTTTTGACCAGGGTGTAATTGATCTAAATTGACAACAACAAACTGAATAGCAGTAATGTTCACTTGTGCCTAGAATTCATTTGTTGCCATTTGGAGTTGGGCCTTCAACAATCATTACTTACCGACAAGGACTCATATTATAGCTACTAGAGTAAAGTCGCTCCACAATAACTTTGGGGCCGGGGACATCACAGATGGGCGTGTCGAAGCCAATCAGCGGACGGCTTTCACCAATACTCGCATTTGGTAGGCCAAGCCTCACTCATCTGTGACGTCCCCAGCCCCAAAGTTGCTGTGGACCGACTTTAGACATAGTTCATGACACCGATGGAAAGCCTGCACCATCCTCAGGTGCACTTCAGCTTAGGAACACAAATAGTCATTTCATTGTTGATTTAAATCAATTAAAATGTAATTTAAGTCAACTAGTTGATTTACATAAAAAAAAAGCAAATTTATATTTAAAAAAAATATCCACTCTGCTTTTGATCTAGCTAGTTTCTGACAAATTGGAAACTGACTATGTGCCACTGGGTTGTTGTAAGCACTACTGTAGGCCTAAAGGAATTTGCTATTGACGACTTGCTTGAACATTTACGGCTTCACATTTTAATAATAGACATGGTTCACATACCGGTAGGCCTATTTATCTATTTTCTCGTGCAATCTTGGTCATTTTTACCAATCTTCATTTAAATGTTTTAACAATAAAAACGTCAACAAACACCAATGTGTGGTGACCAATGATTAGTAATCATGTATATACTATAAAGATAACTTAAGTAGGCCTAGATTGAATGTTGTTTAGCATTCGATGTATTATTTAACCAAACCTATATGTAACGATATGCTTGAAAGAAACCCTAAATAAATAAATAAAAATAAATAAACCCCATTTTAATAAGTGCTTTTAAGTTTTCAAAGAAAGTGCAACATCAATCTAATGTTTATTGCATATTAATGGTACCTACCTTATTGATAATTAGGCATGCATACAGTAGGCTAGTAGTTTTCTAGTACAGCTTAGTACTAAGTACTAGTAGCTTGTAGGCCTATAGGCACCGAGATTGGCCAATGATGGCGCTAGTGAAAACGAATGAAGCGCTCAAAGTGGCAATGTCGCGCAACGACCTGCTGAAGCAGCGTCGTTCTTCCTACGTCGATAAAGGCCAATGTGAAAATTGTTTAATTAAATACGGCTTTTAAAATTTTTGTGCAGATTATGAATCCCATCAGTAAATCTTAAAAAGGCTAGCCACCATTTTAATCAGGACACGTTTTAGACGTACAAACAACAAATAACACACATCAAACACAAACAAAACAAGACAATAAAAGCCAAAACAAAAACACAAAACAAAACAACAAAATAAATAGGCCCTACACATCAACAATAAAAAACAAAACAAACACCAAACAAAAAACAAGATATATCACAATCTAATATCCAGCACTATTTTCAACCGCGGAATAAAATCTTCAGCAGTTAGTTGCTAATTTTGGCCACATATAGCGCTGTATGTACTTACACACGGTGCCTATTGCTTGTTTTAGTGACAAGAAATTCTTTTGAGATGCAATTTTTTCTGTGGCAATTTTATGTGTAGCCTACCACTCAACCATCTCATTTTCTCATTCTCATTTCTCATTTTCAAGTATACGGGCTCCGATTCTGTGTTCCAAACTAAATTCATTGTTAAAAATCAGCTACCTATCACACAGATGTTGAATCAATCATGTTTTAGATACTTTGATTCATTCCGTTTGTGGCATTTAGGCTACCTCTTCAATTAGGCTAGGGCCTATATTACTGGATAGTGGTTTGTCATTCAAACAATCTAACTTACCATCATAATTTATATGTTCAACCATTCAAACTCGTGCCACAACGAATCCAAATAGGTAATCCCAGAAATCTCGGTTAAAAAAGGGTGAGTTGGACTTAGATTAGCTTGGGATTGATTCCGTAACATCTGAGTAGCTATCCAGTATGCATATTGGAATTATTTAGAACACTTGTATTTCTGATGGGTCGTGGCTGAGTTAGATTAGAAATCTGATGCATTCTGTAACACAGCCTGTATCTTGGATAGATTTTTACCTTGATAATAACTGTTGTGTGTTTTTGTCCGTACAGGTGACGTAATTGTGGGAAGAATGAATTGTGCAAGGCCTAGCGGAGTGTGAGGTCCTGGTCTCATCGTGGAGACCTTCGTAGAAAAGACTAGTGCAAGGGTGCGTCACAGCAAGATGCCAGCCGTACCCAGGTAAGTGTTGCTTGATGTAGCCCTTTATATAGGCCTTTGTCGATTGTCTTTTTCAGAATACATGTACTACCATTCGGATGAATAAAAACCTAAAAACGTCACAGCCAATAACTATATTTCTTCCAGTTTTTATTAATTTTCCATGTAGGCCTACCCTTCATTGCCAAATAAGAATAAAAATTCTTCTTCTTCTCTTATGCCCGCAATTGGTCTATTCGGCCATCATGCATTGTCGTGCTAACCAATAGAGACAGCACTCCCTCTGTACATATGTCATGCCATCTGGCATCGCCTCAAGTTCCCTCTTCATCCTTTCACAACCGAAAAGATGACGTCTATTCTGCTGTAATAAAAATTACAGAGTATTTATTTGTCTGCATCATTTGATTCATCTTACTTATTGGACAGATTTATTCTTTGAGTTAGATGGGCCTATGTGTAAAAGTGTAATTGATTCAAGCAAGCTAAGCATAAAACAGTTGTGTTTTGGTAAATGGTAAATGCATTAAATGAGCTTTGTTTGTCTTCAGGCCTGGTAGTATGAAAGATCCGGACATTGCCGAGCTGTTTGACAAGGATGATCCCGACAAGATCTTCGAGGATCTGCGAGAGATCGGCCACGGAAGTTTCGGCGCCGTCTACTACGCTCGGTGTCTCTTGTCCAAAGAGATCGTCGCCATCAAGAAGATGTCCTACCTCGGCAAGCAGAGCCTGGAGAAGTGGCAGGACATTCTCAAGGAGATACGATTCCTGCGCCAGGTCAACCACCCCAACACTATCGAGTACAAGGGATGCTTCCTGCGCGACCACACTGCGTGGGTAAGTCGACGAGTGTTTGGTCGGCCCTGTTGCATGATCCTGACCTTTGCCGGTAAATAGAGTCGATGCAAATTTTTGTCGCCGATCATCACGCCATCTGCAGTGACTCGTGCGGTTGGGGCGCAGGTCCTATGTGTACGCCATCTAGACGTGTGGGTTCAAATCCCCATAAGTGATATGCAATGGATCTTATTCGGACATGTGCCATTTTTTCATCGTCATATTTCACCCACTCATCGTCTCGATTAGCCAAAGTTTAAAAAATATCGGGCTTAAAACCCAAATACCATCATCTTGTTTCTAGCTCGTGATGGAGTACTGCCTGGGCTCTGCGTCCGACATCATCGAAGTGCACAAGCGGCCGCTGAAAGAGGAGGAGATTGCCGCGATCTGCGAGGGTGTTCTCCGGGGGTTGCACTACCTCCACTCGCTGGGGCGGATCCACAGGGACGTCAAGGCCGGCAACATCCTGCTCACCGAGAACGGGACCGTCAAACTAGGTACGGTTGGCAGTCATCGGCTGTTTGGGACGGAATATTGCCTCGCCCAAAATATGCAAAAATATACGACTCTTTCCACAATAATGAAATCATCACAAACTAGATTCCAATTTAAGAAATCACTAATATATATCTTGGTTGTTGGGTGCACCGGACAAGATAATTAACACTGTACTAGGTGCAAAAAAGGGTCAATCACCTACAAGTTTTGAAGACTGAAATTCCTAATGCCATCTTCTGCAACCCAAGTAGGTACATGGATTATTGCTGTGTTAGGTTTTTGGTACAGGATATTATTTTCCTTTTCCACTTTCTTTGTAGGTTTGATTGAACTGTATATTTAATGTTTCATTTTTATTTTTGTACTTTCTCACCTAATTTCCATAGGCCTACAGTTCTTGTTAAGTTGTTGCAATTGTGTAGAGAGCTTCCTATTGCCAAGTATACGTCGACTTAAATTGGAAGTTCTCTGCCACTGTTCTCATGTGTACAAAATAATGTATTTCATTGCAAGTAAATAATAATAATAATTATCATTATCATCGTCATCATCATCATCTGTTGCCACGTCCAACTCTGCGTTGGGTCGGCATTGAAGATAAGTCTCTCCATCTTTTTCTATACTGCCACCACTCTTCCCCCTCAACTACATTCCAGTCCCCTCCTCGCATTTCCACATCCTTCCTCACTTTGTCGTGCCATCTTTGTCGTGGTCTTCCTCTCGTTCTTACGTACCTCGTACCTGGAATCTCCAGTTCTAGCATTCTCCTCGGCAATCTTTCTAGGCGTAAGGAATTTATTGGAGTGTATTGGAGAGAGAAGACTGAAATGGTTCGGACATGTCAAGAGGATGGCAATAATAATAATAATAATAATTCATTCATTCCCTCTCTCGCAGCGGACTTTGGCTCGGCTAGCATCAAGTGCCCGGCCAACAGCTTCGTGGGCACCCCTTACTGGATGGCCCCCGAGGTGATTCTGGCCATGGACGAGGGCCAGTATGACGGCAAGGTGGACGTCTGGTCGCTGGGCATCACGTGCATCGAGCTGGCCGAACGCAAGCCGCCGTACTTCAACATGAACGCCATGTCGGCGCTCTACCACATCGCGCAGAACGACTCGCCCCTGCTCAGCAGCAGCGAGTGGACAGACGTCTTCAGGTGGGCCACAACGTCGAGCCTACTCGGTTGTGAAACCGATTTAAACTCTAACCCAAGACTACCTTACAGATGCTTTTGTCACGGGCGAGGAGCTCGTATCGTAGCCAACCGGCGAACCGCCCGAGACAAGCCCCCGCAAATACCGATTGCTGATTGACTACGAGTGAGTGGGGACGTGTTCCTCGCCCGTGACAAAAGCATGAGAACGGTTGCTGTACAGCTACTTTACAAATGTCTCTGCTAACATTCCCTCAGCAATATTTTACCCTTTATTAAGGCAAGGACCTCGTAGCCAACCGGCAAACCGCCTGAGACAAGCCCCCGCAAATACCGATTGGTGATTGGCTACGAGTGAGTGGGGACGGGTTCCTCGCCCGTGAAAAAGCATGAGAATGGTTGCTGTATACAGCTACTTTACAAATGACTGTTAACATTTCCTAAGCAATATTTTACCCTTTATTATGATCAAGTGGTTAGACTTCGAGGTATGGGGCTTTGTCTTTCTTTGTGGCGTGTATGTGATTCTCCAATCGACAGAATGCGCTGTTCCATTATGGCACCCACTCAGTTTGAGAAGATTCCAGTCTCCCAATTTCTTCTCTTTTTTTTAACTTGGGTGGTCACTAGATTACGAACAACATCGTCGTCTCGAATCTCGATTAGCAACATTGTCAAAATACGAGTCTTACAGCCCTATTACCATCATAAAATCATATTTTGAATGTATTTAGGCTTAAGCAAAGAAATTTTGTATTTCGTTTCCGGCTAAATAGAATTATTTATTGGATTTCTCGAACGCAAATGTAAGAACATGCTTAAAATTCAATCAACATTTAGATATCGACGCTCTTCCCTAGATCTCAATTATATTCTGCTCGTTTTGTTATTTTTTGTTTGTCATATCTTAATTAGTGATATCGACTCCCTGCCTGACAACAAGAGCAGGCCAGATCAAGAAGATAATTTATACTGGATAGCAAGAAAAATGAATGGCTGAAAAGTCATCATTGCATTTAAGAGGAAAAAAAAAAAAATTATTCTGTTCATTTCTCTGTGCATTTCTGTTCTATATTTGTTCTAATATTAATTTTTTAATTTTAAATTAAAAAAACAATTATTTTTTCCTCAATTCATTTGTATTGTTCTTTCCACCAGGCACTTTGTGGAGTCGTGTCTCCAGAAGAACCCCAACGAGCGGCCGAGCAGCGGCAAGCTACTCAACCACCAGATGGTGACGAGGCCGCGCAGTCCGCACGTCCTCACCGAGCTGATACAGAGGACCAAGGCCGCCGTCCGGGAGCTCGACAACCTCAACTACCGCAAGATGAAGAAGATACTCATGGTGGACGCGTTCGAGAACGAGAGTCAGACGGGGGACGCAGACGGTGAGCGACGACACGGCGTCTCGTATAGTTTGGTGGACTAAAGCTATTTCCATATCAAGAAACACAGTTGGCAAAATTTAATATTGGTGCTATATGTTTTTTTTTTTTTTTTTTTTCCTACCTGTTGGTAGTATTGGAATACATAACCCAATATAGGCCTAGGATGAAGATTGAGCCTCACTATTGCTACAAGTTATATTTTAGCCGTGTAATGCATATGTATTGGACTTACCAAACTTCCCGCTGATAACTGTGCTTCTTGATATGGAAAGTACCATAGTTGGTCGCTTAATTTTTGTAAATTTACCTAAGGGAAACAGGAATTGGTGAATTCTAGGTGGGCGTAAATATATCTAGGTACTTTCATAAATTTGTAGTATTCCTGGAACAATCGGTTGATGTTGCAAAGAACAGCTAAACTTCCTTAGGACATTCATCACTTGGAGGTCTCCATGCTTCAAATGTGAAGGCGTTGAATGAAACGCTTGTGTCGTACAAGAATTAAGAGGCGGTTCTCACACGGAGGCAATTCAATTTTCAGACACTCCCGACGAACAGACGGGGGGTGACAGCAGCAAGAGCAACTCCATCACGTCGGAACATTCTATACACTCGATGGGCGTGTCCGCATCCTCCCAGAGCAGTTCCACCAACAGTCTTCCCCCTGCGGCCGACGGCATAGATTCCAATTATCCTCCCTCAGTAAGGAACAGGCATAAGGTGGGTAATTGACGAAACAACGCTCTTTCTCCGCTAAGTCCTTTCTCCCCCCAAGAGCTAGACAAGCTCGAATCTCCGTCCCAATTAACACCAACTTCGTTAAGCACCGATTTAATAAGCTCAAATTGGTAACCATGGTTTCAATAACTATTACAACATTTAAAAAAAATGGCAGTCAGTCGCCATGTTTATTCGTAGAGAATCCCCACTTACTGGCTAATCGTAGTTTAAAAAGTTGGTGAAACAAGCCCACGCTCATATTTAGTTGTTAATTAATATTTCACCTTTTACATAACTCTCCGCTCACTGTCTCTCCTCGAGCACATAGTAAATCAAGCATTGCAACTATAGTCGTCGTACTTCTGTACTTGTTTATGCCTAATTCTAAACCGTAAACAGGCAGTTATCGAGTGGCAATAAACGTAACGTGTACGCGCAAGCACTGGTGTGTCCTAAAGTCGAGCGTTGTTTCTTGTGTACAGGTAACCGGTAACTGCAACGCCCTGGCCGACCACGGTGCCAACAACTTTGCTACGATACGTACGACGTCCATCGTCACCAAACAGCAGAAGGAGCACATGCAGGAGGAGATGCACGAGCAGATGACGGGCTACAAGCGCATGAGGCGGGAGCACCAGGCCGCGCTCATCAAGGTATGATGGTATTGCCGACACCGGTAATGGGGATAGATCAAAGAATCTAGAATATTGTTACTGTTGTTCCCCTTTTGAACGTAAGGAGCATGTCTTTGCGGTTGTTTGCATGCACAGATATGACAAGAATGCATGGAACATTTTGGAAAGACTCGATTATTGTTCCTTGCTCGTTGGGATATTTTATTTCCGTGCTTCCGAGTCGGGATGAGTTCATATCCTTATTCTTTTTTTTTTATATAAAAATCAGGTAGGTCTATTTTTATTGTTTGCTATGGTGCCATACTATTATCAAATGGTAATTTTACAATTGTACAGCACTAGCAAACCTAGTTAGACCTTCATATCAAATTCAAAAATACAGTCAAATGTCATTACAACGAACTCGAAGGGACCTTAAGTTTTTTTCGTTATAATAATTATTTCGTTAAAATGATCAGTGTTTTTTTTGTGCTGGAAACTTGATTCCCAGTCCTCAAATTGGTCAAAATTGCGTCTACAAAGCCTCAAAGACACGTAGCGCGAGAGTAATAGCAGGTAACGCATGGCCCCTGTGTGGCCTGCAACCAGCATTACATATCTGTGTTGCGGGCAGTAGGCTCGCAGGCGGGTAGCGCGTGGGGGCGGCCGGCCGAGCGAGCGAGAACAATAGAGTGGTATCGTGTCTGAGCGAGACGGCTATCGGCCGCTGTGAGAGAGAGAAAGCGCTAGGCGCAGGACGCGTGAGTGGAAGCGAGACCGCGATAGCCGCCGCAAGGGCAACATGCAAGCCTGTTGACAGTTTAGTTCGTCCCTCGCTCAGTAACCTCGATCGTGATTGGCCGGCTAGGGTGGTCTCGTCTTGCGGCGGCCAATGACCTAGCCCGACTCTCGTGGATGACCAGCCGGCCCATCTTAGAAGGCAATAGAAGGAAAAACACCAATCTACGCGACTGGGAATTCCAAATAATCCAGATTTCGGAAGATAATTTCGTTGTATCAACACTTAATAACACCAAGGGGAACCAAAATTTGTTCGTTAAAATGATCTTTTCGTAATAACGAATTTTCGTTGTAATGATAACAAATTAACATTGTGAACATAGGAATTCAGGCGGGACCACAAATAAATTTCGTTAAAATGATGATTTCGTTGTAAGGGCGTTCGTTGTAACGACTTTTGACTGTATGTATAATTTTTAAACTAAATTCTTCAGCAAACAGCAAATTCATAAATAAGAAACAAGCCTATCTATATTGTTCTAGTCTTTATATTTAATGGCTTTAGAGGCTAGTTCTAGGGCCTGAACAAGTGTACTAGTTACAAAGAAAAGTCACAGTTTGTAACCCGACGTTCTCTCTTTCAGTTGGAGGAGCGATGTAAGATAGAAATGGAAAGTCACAAACAACTCTTGGACAAAGAGTACGAGTCATTGTTACAACAATTCTCCAAAGAGCTCGAGAAACTCCAGATACGACACCAGCAGGAGCTGGAGAAGAGGTTCAAACACAACATCAGTTCGGAGAAGAAACTCCACAAGGAGATCACCTGCCGCCACGAGGCGGACCGGAAGGCGTTTGACGCCCACAAGAAGAAGGAATACAAAATAACGAAGGAGCGGTGGAAGCGGGAGCTGAGTCTGGACGAGGCCACGCCCAAGAGGCAGCGGGACGCGACCCTCCAGAGCCAGAAGGACAACCTGAAGCAGTTGGAGGCGCAAGAGGAACAGAGACTCGTCAGGGGCCAGAAGGAGTACCTCGACCTTGAAATACGAAAGTTCCGGAGAAAAAAACTACTGATCTTCCACAGTCTGGAACAAGAATTACTTCGGGAGGTGAGTTACAGTTTTCCAAGTAACTGACTGCATGTACATTGTGTATAGGCTAGAGATAGGGAAATTTTGTAAAAATGTGGGAGATTCAATTTGCCAAAATATGAAGAAAAAAAAATGTGTATGTTTTTGGAGATTACGATTACAAATATAGGCCTAGGCCTAGCCAAGTTTTTATTTTTGCTAATAGATATTAAACATATCTGTGGAAATATATACTAATAAAAATAAGGGTTAAAAAACCAGTAGGGAAACCAAAATAGTACCTATGCCTATTTGTAACGCCTGGGATTATAACAATACATACAATTAAATATTCCCCAATGCAACCAGCTTGATTGGTGTTTGTCATAGACAGTCACAATACCGGTCGTATTGTGAATGTCTTAGATTGCCTAACGGCTAGTTAATTGAGCTAGGGGAGAAGGACATGAAAGAACCAACAGCTTACCTTGTAGTAGTTGCGGCCTTCGGAGTCGATAGAAACACAAAGATATACAGTAAACCCTCGGTAAAACGAACTCGGTTAGTGCGAATTCTCAGATAATACGAATAGTAAGCAAGACCCAGCCCGCGTAAATAGGACATTCAATGTTAAATAAAACGGATATAACGAATTTCGCATAATACGAACTAATTATTTATCACCTGGATAGTACTTATACTAGGGATGAACATCGATAAAATAAAAACTATCGATAATCGAAAAGATGACTGCATTATCGATCGATAATATCGAACGATAATAAATTTACAAAATTGAAGTAATCTTTTACAGTTTCAGTGATATGTCGCCTAATCGAGCACATAAGGATATGGCAACATTACTTGGACACATCTGACGTGACACTGCTGAGAGTATAATCACATTTTACGAGGCCCGAGGCCTAGTATTTTGGCAGTATCTTTAAGTATTTCAATACTAGAAAGGTCCGAGAAGAACGAAATAATGCTTTACGAACCCGCTTTTTTAGAAATCAGACCATTCGATAATATTTGTATTATCGATTATCGAAATTGTATTGCATATCGAATATCGAACGATAATATCGATTATCGTGTGCATCCCTAACTTATACATAATGTTCGTTGTTTAATACGAACTAATAATTCTGAACCCGCACAAACAAAATGATGTGTCCGAGAATTCAACTCCCAGAGTAGGCGTAGGTATCAAGATTTTTGTCCGCCGAGCGTACGTCGTCGCAGGCAGCTATCCTTGTTTTGTTGGTGCTTGGTTTTCCCTTCCCCCTCCACCGCCCGCAGGCGCGATCGGATGCGCGCGCCAGCCCTTACAGCTGTTGAGGGGCGTGGCTTGCTCACTGCAACGTGCCCGCTTAGTCCGCCTACTATGCACGCACTAAACATCATACCCGCGTGCTACTATCCATTGGAAAACATTGATTGTTTGTAGATACGTTTATTTTGGCTGGTACTATTGAATTTCGACGTTTTTGCGATATTACGAATTTTTATATTACGAATTGACGATTTCTGGGTCCCTTGATGTTCGTATTAACGAGGGTTTACTGTATACACAAAACGTCAAGACAGTTTCGGCCTGACATGGCCTTGATCACCTGACGAAGGTGGAGGAAAGGTCGCGAGAAATAGCGTGGAATCGACCTTGGTCCTCGTCATAGTGTGTGCACACTATTCCAGGAGTTGAACAAGCGTCAGCAGCAGCTGGAGACGGCCCACATGATGCTGCTGCGCCACCACGAGAAGACGCAGGAGCTCGAGTACCGACAACAGAAGGCGGTGCACCAGCTGCGCGAGGAGCAGATATCGCGGCAGCACGGCACGGAGCTGCAGAACCAGCACGACTATATGCAGCGCTCGGAGAGGGAGCTGCGCAAGAAGCACGCGCTCGAGCTCAAGCAGCAGCCAAAGAGCCTCAAGGTACGTTACGTGTTTTATTGGAGACTCAAACTAACAATAGATAGTGCTGCTAAGCTACCCCTTTATCTGTGCCTTTGATGGTTTCAACAAATGAACAATGAGTAATCTCCCCCTGTTGTGTTTATGTATGTATTTCACTTCTATTACAACTAGGGATGTCAACGATTACGATTAAATCGATTCGATTAATCGATTATTAATCGAAAACGATTAATCGATTATTTAAAAAAAAAAATCGATTTTAAATTTTCGCGCTTTTTAAAATTTAGTTCTTAAGATCTGCCACCTATTCGAGCGCGAGCGCTAGCACTAGCATCGCTATTGCTCAGTTTCATTTACAGTAGGCCTAGGCCTAGCCTAAGAACAGCAACAGCATAACTTTGCGTCATAATTTAAGCCGAATTTCCAGTCATATTTTGAATAGCTGTGTCTAGTCGCCTACCCTAGACCCAGCATTCGACGCCTACGATCTATAAAAATACGAGTTGTTATGTTTGTTCACAAATAACAAGAGAAGTAAGGTTAGAAAAGTCGCTACGATTTTTAGTTCACATCACGTAAATTTTAATTACGCTGCACATGAAAATAATAATATTACGACGCATATTCAGCATACTTAATTACTTATTGGTTCAAAAAAAACGGGAAGTGAATAACTATAGCCCTTCAGGCCTAGCTAGGACAGAAATTATCGTCGAAATCTTGGACAGAACATAACAAAAATACTCCGTGACGTAAAATATATCGATAGTCGAAAAGAAGTCGAATTGCGAACTCGTGGCTTGCGCGGGCAATTCAAACTAACCGAAACCAGACCGAAGTTTGGAAGAAACTTGCTACTATACCGACGATTAATAATCGATTATTGAGGTGAAAGTGAATTCGATTATCGATTATAATAATTTAATCGTTTGACATCCCTAATTACAACACATGATAGAAAACATTATTAACAATTACAAAAGATACAAAAGATGTAATGTCAGTTCCGCCATGTTGATTCTCATGGAAGGGCAGACGACGTTGAATAAATATGCGATGTAGAGACGCATGTCTACGCAGAAGGCGGTGAGACCATAAACTATAGATGGCTAACTTATTTCATAGGTTATGTAACACTCCCTCATAGAAGTTTATTTGCTTGCCACCAGATTGCATCTAGTCTATTTTGAGTGGCCAATACGGAATGATTACAATAATTAACAGTTTTCGCGTGTCGTCACTGCGGCCATCATGGTCTCGTATATCATCTAAACATAACCTAGAAGATGATGGTGTGTGATTTTTTAATTGCGTAAAAGTAGTGTTTCGAATGGAAAAAATACGAGTTAAAGATATAAAAATCACAATTACCAAGAAATCAATATTAGTTAAAAAGAAGCACTCCTGGATATGGTTTCATGCTTTAGCTGCAATAGGCCTATATTCTAATTTAGACAGTACTTGTTTCCTTGCAGCAAAAAGAGATGCAGATACGCAAACAATTCCGGGAGACGTGCAAGATACAGACACGGCAATACAAGGCGTTAAAAGCTCAGATCCTCCAGTCAACCGCCAAGGATGAGCAAAAGTCTGTCATCAAGAAGCTGAAGGAGGAGCAACGAAGGAAACTCGCCCTGCTCGGAGACCAATACGAGCAGAGCATCGCCGAGATGCTGCAGAAACAATCGGTAAGATTTGAGTTTGAACTGGGAATCTACAGGTCACCTGTTGTTGTTGTGTCTGTTGTACAGTAGAGCGTCGCTTATATGATTCGCTATTATACGATTTTGACACTTATACAAGTTTCCCATTAAGTCCCAACCATTCCTCCATAAGAGTAATGTTAATTTATTTCTGTTATACGACTCTCCGTTATACGACTTTGTTGGTTATACGAGCATTTATTTGTCCCGCCCTATGTTATTACGATCGGTAATACGACCTTTTGTAGAAATGTCAGGCATGAATAGAGCTCTCAGCCAAGTTTTTCCCAAATTCCAATGCATCGGCCTGCGGCGGGTTTACCCCCTCCCACCTCACCTCTTCGCTCGCCAGCTCGCCGACTAGAGTCGGGCAAGGTTATTGGCCGCCGCAAGACGAGCCCCCTCAGCCGGCCAATCACGATCTAGGTTACGGAGCGAGGGACAAACTGAACTGTCAACAGGCGGCTCGCTTTAACTCACGCGTCCGCGACTAGTGCTTTCTCTCTCTCTCTCTCTCTCTCTCTCTCTCGCTTAGCCGGCAGCATATTCTGTTCTCACCACCCGCCACACAGATGTGAAATGCAGGTTGCAGCCACACAGGGGCCATGCATTACCGACCATTACTCGTGCGCTGTTTTTTTTTTTAATGTTGTATTTCGAATTTTTATAATTCGAAGTTGGTATTTTGACCTCCCCTGAATTTCGTATACGAGGGACTACTATGTCATATTCACATCAATATGGGACTTAAACACTCAATTCATTTTTTTTTTTCTTGCCGTTGGCAACGTGTTTCTGTAATAGCCTAGACGACTTTCCATTTACAGTCAAATGTCATTACAACGAACTCGAAGGGACCTAAAGTTTTTTTCGTTAAAATGATTATTTCGTTAAAATGATCGGCGTTTTTTGTGTGATGGAAACTTGATTCCCAGTCCCCAAATTGGTCAAAATTGCGTCTACAAAGCTTAAAAGTCGCGTAGCGCGCGAGTAATGGCAGGTAACGCATGGCCCCTGTGTGGCCTGCAACCAGCATTACACATGTGTGTTGCGGGCAGTAGACTCGCAGGCGGGTCCTCAAAGTGAGAACAGATGCGCCCGGCCGAACGAGAGAGAACAATAGAGTGGTATCGTGAGCGAGACGCGACGAAGTAGTTCAACTACTACAGCGACCGGCCGCCGTGAGAGAGAGAGAAAGTGCTAGGCTCAGGATGCGTAAGTGCAAGCGAGACCGCGATAGCCGCCTGTTGTCAGTTCAGTTCGTCCCTCGCTCCGTAACCTCGATCGTGATTGGTCGGCTGGGAGGGGGCTCGTCTTGCGGCGGCCAATGACCTTGCCCGACTCTCGTAGATACCTGCTAGCAGGCCAGCCGGCCCATGTAATGAGGCGATACACGGAAAAACACTAATCTACGCGACTGGGAATTCCAAATAATCTACATTTCAGAAGATAATTTCGTTGTACTAACGTGTAATAATACCAAGGGGAACCAAAATTTGTTCGTTAAAATGATCTTTTCGTAATAACGAATTTTCGTTGTAATGATAACAAATTAACATTGTGAACATAGGGATTCAGGCGGGACCACAAATAAATTTCGTTAAAACGATGATTTCGTTGTAATGGCGTTCGTTGTAACGACTTTTGACTGTATACGATTTTTTTCAAGAGTCCCCTGAAAGTCGTATAATCGACGCTCTACTGCAGGCCTGCCACCAGGGAAAAAATTAAATCCTGTTGGAGTGGGTCAAATATCCTGAAAATATCCATAAATTCGAAATTTACCTTTTTAATCGGTCTCGGCAAGTCTAATATTAAAAAAATATACTTTTTACTAGGGATGTCATAGGGTACCCGGGTTACCCGGATCCAAAAATTACCCGAATCCATTTTTAGAATTCGAATCTTAATGGAGTAGTAATATCTGTAAAAAAAAAAGAAAAAAAAATGCGACTATATTTTTGCGACTACTTTCCTTGAAGCTACAGTGAATTCCTGCTTGTGGGCGTGGCGAGCTGGTCGCTGGGTAGTACGCGCTGTCATTACTGCAGGAGAGTTCTGTGGTGTCTTGCATCACAGCTGTTTACCGCCTACTTCACGGAGAAAATTACTACGCGCGGACTATTTACCGGCCTGCGCGCACTATAGCGGGTCGCGGCGTCATTGTATACTTTTGGTAGCAAAGTCGATAACGTCATGGACTTCTTTATCGATCGCCTTCAAACAATATTACTAGGGATGTGCGGGTAGTGATTTTTTAACTCGGGTCGGGTTCGGGTCGGGTATGGAAATTAACCTCGGGTCGGGTCGGGTCGGGTAGTGCTAAAATTAATACACACGTATAGATCAGTCAAATATATTATAAGTAAAGTTTTTAGTAATAATTAATAAAAATGTATCAATCAATAGAAAATACATTACATAAAATGTAGTTGTGTACGAATCTACGATCCGAATCTTCTTCAACTAATTCGAATTTTCTAGTTATTTGAAAATTTGAATTTCCCGCCGTATTTCACGCTATTTCCGCCAAGAAGGCGGTGGGGAGTTCTGGCATATGGTCGCCATCTTTGTTTAGATCATGGTCAAATGTCAAATACATCGTGAAATCATGGTGAAATATTGTTATTCACCTAGGCTACACTATATTCATGAAATAATAATAAAGTAAGATAGAAGGTAAGGCATCCTCATATAAATATTAGTTCCTCCCAAGCTTCCTCGTCTTGCAGCTTCATATTGAAATTCACAATTTCGACCAATCATAACCTCGAAATTATGTTGTACTAGGCCTAGGCTACCCGACCCGGTTTTTTCGGGCATAATTTACGGCCCGACCCGACCTCGGGTAAATTTTGCTACCCGAAAAATACCCGTTTTTCGGGTACCCGCACATCCCTAAATATTACCCGCGAAATTCAAATCCGCGAAATACAATATTTTGGAAAAATCCGTAAATGACTAAAAATCCTGCTGTTCGTTTTCCACACCAAATATCCGTTAAAACTAGGGATGTCAACGATTACGATTTAATCGATTCGATTAATCGATTATAAATCGAAAACGACTAATCGATTATTTAAAAAAAAAATTGATTTTAAATTTTCGCGCTTTTTTAAATTTAGTTCTCAAGATCTGCCGCCTATTCGAGCGCGAGCGCTAGCGCTAGCATCGCTATTGCTCAGTTTCATTTACAGTAGGCCTAGGCCTAGGCCTAAGAACAGCAACAGCATAACTTTGCGTCATAATTTGAGCCGAATTTCCAGTCATATTTTGAATAGCTGTGTCTAGTCGCCTACCCTAGACCCAGCATTCGACGCCTACGATCTATAAAGCCGCATTCACATAAATGACTATTGATTACTGACTATTGACTATTGACTAGTGATTATTGACTACCCAAAGAAAGATATGAACACTACACAACTAAGTTCTTTGACACGTATGATCTGCCACCTAGAACAAATGAATCAAACTGATTGACAAACAACGAGCTGTCAAAATAATAAAATTGCAACATTATGAAGAAAACGAGGTATGGCGATAGTAGCTGTTCACCAGTTAAAACGTTTAATGATGGGCTTAACCAAGTTGTGAAGGTTTTGTATGTTTCTTGTTTGTTTTGAAGATTTGTTTTCAAAATAAGAATATTTTATTGTATGACAGCTTCATAAAAATAATAAATAAATAATATTCGCCGGAAATAGTCAAAAACAAATATACACTTGACAGTAATTCAAGAGTGGTATTGACTTCCGTTGCTCCACATTCATTGGCTGAACGCGAACGTTGTGATTGGTTGTAACTATGACTTCCAGATATCTTCAATTCGTTAGTCAATAGTCAATAGTCATAAGTCAAAAGTAAAGTTGTGTGAACGTCAGCACGTATCGCCTATGGTTCAATTCGCTTAGTCACTAATCAATAGTCAATAGTCAATAGTCAATAGTCACTAGTCATTTATGTGAACGCGGCTTAAAAATACGAGTTGTTATGTTTGTTCACAAATAACAAGAGAAGTAAGGTTAGAAAAGTCGCTACGATTTTTAGTTCACATCACGTAAATTTTAGTTACGCTGCACATGAAAATAATATTACGACGCATATTCAGCATACTTAATTACTTATTGGTTAAAAAAAAACGGAAAGTGAATAACTAGGCTATAGCCCTTCAGGCCTAGCTAGGACAGAAATTATCGTCGAAATCTTGGACAGAACAGAACAAAAATACTCCGTGACGTAAAATATATCGATAGTCGAAAAGAAGTCGAATTGCGAACTCGTGGCTTGCGCGGGCAATTCAAACTAACCGAAACCAGATCGAAGCTGGGAAGAAACTTGCTACTATACCGACGTTTAACAAAACGATTAAAATTGATTAATAATCGATTATGGAGGTGAAAGTGAATTCGATTATCGATTATACAGTCAAACTTCGTTAGGACGTTTCTGAAGGGCCAGGAAAAAAAAACGTCGTAACCGTGAAAACGTCATAACGAAAATAAATAAAAACATGTCAGAATTTAATATTCTTTAATTTGAAATCGATGTTTTAGCTAGTATAAAAAGAATGAAAAAATACTTCAATGTCAAAAGTTATTAATATTTTACAGGCCTATATTGTGAAGCTGGCTACTGTAAATAATAAAGTACATACTAATATACTAATTAAAATATTTAAATCACTCGTCGCGCGCTTCTGAATAACAACGAAAGCGCCCGCGCGTTGCCGTCAGTCAGTCTGGCTAAACTCAACCACACCAGACAGTCACCCGCCCGCTCCCCTCTACACTGACCATGGACTGACAAACCAAAAAACCTGTCAAGCGGGTTATATCTTATCTCAATGGCCTGTGTGTTTGCTTGCTACGCTCACTGTAGATGGCCGGTGGGGGGGGGGTTAAGGGGAAGGACCTTGAAATGAGAGCGAGAGCGCCCGCGCGCCCACGGAAAAGAGAAAGAGATAATTTTGACAAGGTTATCACGTGAAAATAACGTACCATTTTAGCCAGGTTTGAAGGCGAGCTCGCTTTCATGTTGGTTCCATGGCACTCGAATCTTTACTCTATTTTTCATAATGGTGTTTAGTGTTGACGCGGGAATCTCTAATGTTTTTGACAATTCGGTTCGCGTCTTATTGGGGTTGCGATCAACAATGTCAATAATTTCCAGTTTTCTTTTCAAAGAAAACTGAGTGGGAGAGAGACGTGACGCCATGCCATATGTAGAATAACACAAAGAACATTGACGGCTGTCCGAACAAAACTCGGGCCAGACTGCACGTGCGAAGATCAGGTAGCGGGAGGGTTGGGGTGGGTCAGCATACAGTAGTCTATTTATAGCGAGCACAGTAGACCGCCGCGGGCCGTTGTATTGTTGTTATGTCGGCGCCTGGTGAGGAGGAGGGGGGGGGGGGGGATATCTTCAGGGTTTGCGCTGCCACTGACGTTTGGCGGTTGCCGTCGAGGGGAAAAGGGTCTCAGCTAGGCCTCGTAGATAACGAGCTGTCATTTTTAAAAGACCACGGCTCCTCGAAAACGTGGTAAACGCAAATAAAGTCGGCACGGGACAAAGAAATTATTGCGTCCTAAGCGTGAAAACGTGCTATGGGAGAACGTCATAACGAATAAAAATAACATTAGTCTTATGCAACTTGAGCGTGACAACTAGGGATGTTCAACGATATCGATAATTCGATACGATATCGATATCGCGGGAAAATCGCCGTTAATTTCGATATCGATATGGTAGTGTCATATCGAAAATATCGCGATATCGTGGTCAACTTAAAATATTAAAATATTAATATTTCCGCTATGGTCTGCAGTATGCATTGCTGCAGTATGCGTTGCTGCAGCTTGTCACTGAGTAGCCTACCTACCCTCCCCCCAGCCCTCGAGGATATCGCAATATCATTGTCAACTTGAAGTATTTCTCCCATGGTCTGCAGTACGCGTTGCTGCAGTTGGTAACTGGACATCTACCCCCTCCACACAGATGGCCGCACGGGCCGGCGGGTTCCCTTTGTTTGCGTCGAGACATTGGATCAATTCAACTATTTGTACCTGGAACCCCGAATTCTTTCTGAGAAGAATGTTGTTGTTCATTATTGCCTGATACTTTTACCAGCCGATGCCTGACACATGACTAGACGTCATCACGCGAATTCAACCTTTATCGTTGTGCAGCAACTCATACTGCAGGCCACGGGCGGAACATTTTCAAGTTGCTAATGATATCCCGGGGGGGGGGGGGGGGAATAGACGTGAAGACACTAACTGCAGCAACGCGTACTGCTGGCCACGGCGAAAACACTTTAAATTGACTACGATTTCTTATGTAGGCCTATTGTTTTATTACCGCCGAAAAAATTCGATATCGCGATATCGATGGCAATTTTTTAATAACGATATCGCGATACGATATCGGCAAAATGGCGCCGATATCGATATTGAAAAAAATATCGTTGAACATCCCTAGTGACAACTCATAATTCGACGTGTTAACCGTGAAAACGTCCTAACGGTAAACGTCATAACGAAGTTTGACTGTAATAATTTAATCGTTTGACATCCCTAGTTAAAACGGATAATATCCGTAAAAACGGCAGGCCTGCTCTACTGTAATATGTTTTATAATACAAGACCGCTGACGCGGCCTTGAGCCGCTGCCGTCACTGTTGGGAAAGGTCACTTGTTGGAAAATTCGACTTTTTTGGGTAATTGTCAGTTTTTTTTTTTTTTTTGGTGTCACTTTTTAAAAAAATTTCGGTTGGAAAAAAAAAAAAAAAAATTTGAAATAAAAAATTCATGTTGAAAATTTTTTAAGTGATGTAAAAATTTTCGAGTTTTTCTATGTACGTGTCATGTTAATTGGTCGTAGATACTTATTTTAAGAAAGAAACTTGAAAATTGTGTGATTCTGAAAAAAGAAAAAAAAAAATTCATGTCGAAAAATTTCTAAGTGTTAAAAAATGTGGGATTCGAATCGAGGACCCATAAGGCACTGGACACTTGAACTCTTTATGCTATGCTACAACATTGGGCATTGGGCATTGGGCAACGGCGGAGTATATGGGCCTCGCCTGGCTTCATGTCTTCGATCGCGAATCGAAGTCAATAAAATCGACTTGAAAAATAATCGTTCCATAATCAACAGATTAGTTTCTTAGGACGCCGTTAGATGGCGTCACCTACTTCTTTCGAATAGCTTGTAGTCGATCAAGGAGTTGGACAACAGTATTGTTGTACAAAAACAGTAAATTTATATATTACGCATCATTTTACACGGGCGTGTATTAAAGCTGCAGATTGAGCTTTTCCTGTGGGTTAAAGAGCTCGTATATTTAATATTGAATTAAAATTTTCAAATATGTGGTCATTGTGTCCGTAAGTTATACCGGTCGGTCACAGGACGCTTTACAACACAAAGGTGTGTTTTGAAAAGGACGAAAATGGGTGTTTATTCCGATTTCATCCATGTACACGACACCCTCGTGTCGTCAGGTTTAAAGTTTTTTCCATCAAGTAAGAACTAAATATATTAAATAAAGAGTTGCCCAAACTTATTCTAGCATCAATTTTTGAAAAAGTTGATAATAAGTTCGTACTTTGGTCACTTGAAAAAACATAGTTGAAATTTCGGCACATTTTGGATCTTTCAAATGCTTGTCGGTACGTTCCGGTACAGTTGTCGTCAACCAAAAGCATATCATAAAAAACATATTGAAACGAGCTTTAAGAAGATACCAAAATGGGCTGTCCGATTTCAAAAGTGAATTAATGGGGGAACGTCCAGAAAGTGACGATCGAGAAATCGATTCATACATGTACCCAATGAAGAATTAATATGTCAGAGACGGTACGTGCCGGGTACGTCTGGGTACGTTGAAACAATAGCCAATAGTTCCAGGTACTAGATAATTTGGGTTTAAAAAATTACAAAAAATTTAAACATGCTTTTTTAACACATTTAAAACACTTTTTCCGACATTCCCCTGGAAAAACACGGCAAAGAATTAAATTTAATTAAAAAAGTCCCAACTTTGGGGGCCCGTAACTAAGTCCAGAGACATTTCTAAATAAAAATGCCTGTCCTCAAAGTTTCTAAATTTAGTTAAATTTATTTAAATGTAAAAATCATTTCTTTAAAAAAATATTTGAGTGTGCCGAGCCAAAAGTCGCAGAAAGTGGTCGATTATTTTCGTCGTTTTTTTACACAATGAACAATTAAAAAACTCGTTGGGGGTACAGTTCCGGGTAGAAAAAAAAAAAAAAAATATCCAAATTAAGTCAGATAAATTGAAAAGAATACTGTAGCGACAAAACGTATCTACCCCTATTAGGGTGGGTGTGAAAAGAGTTCAAACCCAAAGAACCTAAAAAACTGAAAACTTGAAAATAGCTTTGCGCACGTAGCCATTTCACATGAAAAATCTCGTAAACGGTACGTGCCCGGTACTTGCGGGTACTGCTAATACGTCGTCAATACCTACGGACATATGCCATTTTTGTTAAAAAAAATGAAAAAAAATTTCGTAAGTGTTTGTTTCGACGTTTAATGAAATGTACCGGGAAAAAAACGGGCGCATTCGATCGTTCAAAACACATTATCGGGGACGCCCGTGAAGTTAAAGTTTTAAAAATGGTGTCATCCAATAGAAATATGTTCACTTATTAACATAGGGTACAAAAAAGTTTTGGATGTCATTTGAACAACACTTTTAATACGCCAAAACTAAAAGATTTTTTTTTAATGTGTTTTCGCCACCGTCGAAAAACGTTGCGGTAACGTCTGTCATCCGGTGTGTGGGTGACTTTTTGGAAATATTCTTTCATGTGCCTGTACGGGTAAGTGTTCAGCATCCATAAATATAAAAAGAAAAAATATTAACAAATTTTAACCTAACGAAAAAAAATAAAATCTAAACCCGTGTAAAACGAAAATGTAAGTGCCCAGAACTAAGGAATGGGGATGAAATTTGAAAATGTCCTCCGTATTTTCATCGCGTATAACAAACATCTTTACGACTTAAAAGTCGAAAAAGTTCGAAACCCAAAACTGTGGAAAAAAACTGGCCCCGTCACTTTTTTTCGGCAAACACTACAAAATGTACACGATTTGTGTGACTAAAGTTCCGGGACAAAATCAAAAATTTTCAAACTACCAGAAAGCCAGACGATAACGTAAGGTAACGAAACAAAAACAAAGGGCATAACTCGTTTGAGTCGACGGGCAGGGCCGTTTGAACGAGAAATTTAATAAAAGTAGAAAATCGGCCAAAATCGGGTTTCAAAACTTTGCCGACTTTGGTTGCCCGTAACTATCGAACGGGACGCCGGTATTTAAAGTGTGGTGTATGAAAAGTTTTGCAATTTAGTTGTGTGCATTTACAAAAACAAAAGGAATTTTTTGTAAAATTCTTTGACCTCGAAAAACGAAAAACCGCACGTCGGGGCGGAAAATTTTTCGCAGATTGCCGGAAAAACCACTCCACGGCGGAGGGTAAAAGGGGTGGAAAAAAATCGCGACCACCACCTTTTTGTGTGCGAAGGGCAAGCGCTTCCGAATACCGGGTCGGCGGGTGGAAAAAGTCGACGGTTTGGGCGTGACGATTTTTCGAAAAAAAATCGCGATTATCTCGGAAATCCACACATTTCCAGTTTCCACGCGAAGAAAGGCGGGGAAAATGTCAGAAAATGGAAAATCCAAAAATACCGTCGGAAAGCCAGGAAAATTTCCGTCTTGGACATTGTCCAGTATGTCGACGTTTTTCACTTTCCGCGCCGCCTAGGGGGTGGAAAGTGCGACGCGCCGCCCCACTAGAGGGTTTCGCCCGTACCGTAATATGTTTGGCAGATAAGAACTCTAAGGCAGTTTGAGGGAGTTTTAAGCTCCTGTCGGTTTCGATTACGGGCTACGGATTTAAAGAGAAGCAATTTTGTTACTATAATAGTCACTTCTAAGGCCCGACTTTAACTTGTTTCCATTCTATTTCCTCTACACAAAGACTAGTATCATTAGAACCGTCAACTGAGGTCATGTATTCTACATATCCGGATCTAGGCCTAACTCTGCTCTTGTACAACATTGTTACAGATCCGTCTGGACGAGAGCCAGGAGGTAGAGTGCCACCACCTGAAGGAGCGTCTGCACTACGAGCTCGACATCTTGATGGCCTACCAGTCGAAGAACAAGATGCAGGCCGAGGCGCAACGCAACCGCGAGCGCAAGGAGCTCGAGGATAGGGTCTCTGTACGCAGGGCGTTGCTAGAGCAAAAGGTTCGTAGTTGTGTTTTCCTGCGGGGTAGAGCCCGACAGCCGTAGGCCTACTTGCCAGCCAGCTGATGGATAGCGAGTACTGCACAGTAGTCCGAGACCAAGATGTAGGCTATATCTCCACGTCACTACCCTCCCCCCACCCGCCATACTCTTTTGTATCATTGGTTCATTGCTTTGAGATGGTGACTAACTTTTATCAAAACACGTAGCTACAGAGAAGAGTACACAAACGCCAGGAAACGTGAAACCGCTCTCTATTACTATAAACAAATCTGATAATATCGATCGATAACAAATTAACGAAAATTCACATTAACTATAATCGATGATCATTGGTTCATTGCTAATAAATATGCTATTTGCACACACAAGTTAAAATGTACACCAACATCCTCAAATGTCTCCGTGGACCTTTGGTAGGTGCATAAATGATGTGGAGCAATACAGTTAACGAGTGACTTGTGTTTCAGATGGAACTGGAAACGCAACAGTTTCTCCAGGAGAGGTCGGAAAGGGTCCGGCTACTTCACGAGAGGCAAGACCGGGAGTTGGAACAGTTTGACGAGGAGTCTGCGAGGCTCGGCTTCAGGTAACACATCTAGCTTACAATAGTTTGCGGTCTTTGACTTAACAAGTTTATTTTCGTAGTTATTTGTAAGAATGGGGATTGACATTGATTCATAATCAATGTTTACACATTCTAGACAGGGAATCAACATGAACATGCTTGATACTTGCTATTGTCCTGTATTGTATTGATAAGATGTTTTCAATTTTTCTTCCAGTGCTCTTGCGATCGCTGAGGCATCCAAAGAAACGTACCCAGATGAAGAAAGTTTATCTGGTAGCATGCTCAGTCTAGCGCATAGTAACAGCTCAACTTCTTTCCCACCGGGCAGCCTCTAGCAGGAGGCTACCCACTCTAGAGACCATTAGACTCTGGAGATTCTTAGGTACCCTAACACACGCGCCACGGCTGGCTACTCTCCGGTGAACTCTTTAACCTTTGATCCTGAAACGGGTTTAGAAAGTCGTCTGATTCGGAAATCTTGAGGCACTTTTTAAGAGGAGTTCTAACGGTTTGGAGTTCGGAAACGTCTTTATAAAGGCGTGTCACGGCGTTCTAGTTTTGGAAGGGACGGGGTGACTGTGTCCCTTTGGATAGGTTTAAAACCGAAGCGACAGAGTCATTTCGTCCCGACGTGTAATAGTACCTACTCTGTACTCTGTTGACCTCTTCCTTCAATCCATCATCACCTACACAGAACTGAAGCTTTGTTGTGCCTCGCTTTGTACGTAGGCCTACCATTCTTGCTAACAGGGCGCAACAGTAACCAACAGCTTGTCATTGTGTTGCATTCATCAAGTTGTATTTTAGTTACCAAGTGAAGGAAAACTCGGGAACTTCCGGTAAGAGTGTTTCAAAATCTGCCCAATATAAAGTTTATGAAAGGTTCAACTATGTTCTCCCTAAGAACCTTTAGGTCAAGGTATGATCGTCGACTAGCGGCGTTCAGCTTTGATATTGTATCGTGCTCCTTTACTGCCGAATTTAATTAAGATATCGCACCCCGGCTTTGATCGAATATCATTCCGCTTTGTGGTGTCGAGAAGAAAGTGCTCCAGTTGACGACGTTTCTCGCGCGAGAACGGACGCCAGCGGGGCTAACAAGACGTCGCCGGGCTGTGAGGACCCTGTAAACTTGGCTTTAATACCATATTAGCATTGCCCACTTTCCAAGAAACCATCATTTCCAATGCACGAGATGTCGCGCCAGTCATGGATGTTCCTTCGCTTCGAACCGATGTTTAACACCAACGTGCGAACCGGGGAGGAAATGTTTTTTATTTGTAAACAAAAACAGTGTAACAATGTATGTTATTAATTAATGATTAATTATAATATTTTATTATCATTATTATTATTAATATTATTATTAAAATTATTATTATTAAAATTATAAAAAAACTCTTGTAAAATATGAATTTTAGGGAAAAGTGCAAAGTAACAAAATTAATTAAATGATTCACTAGACACATTTTCCCTGTTTTTCATATTGTACATATTATATATACACATATTATACAGTAAGAAGGCTGGCAAGCGGTTTCAAAAATGTTTTTAGGTTGGCCGGCAAGATTTCGAGAGCAGGGTTAATTCACCTAAAATCGAGGCTTCACATTTTAGGCAACATATTACATTATTTGTTTGTACTTTTGTTACTGAATTTATTTTGAAACCTGTATTGCATTTGGCTTACGTTTTAATTTAAATGACCATGATTGTTGTTTTAAACATTTGATATTGTTATTCTTCACAAAGTTTCCTATAATGATGTGTCCCCAAAAAATTAAACAGATTAATTTACACTATAATAATGTTTTATTTTATTTTTTATGAACAAAATGTATAGTCTGAAAATCTGAACGTTCTCGAAATTTGTTGGGGCAAACAGACAGAAGAAGTATTGTATATATTATATGAACTGATCTTAGAATGAATGAAACAATAAACATGTCACTTTTAAGTGAATTCTAAACAATTTGATCATGTAGTACTTCATTTTTGCATTACTTAATAATTTGTGTATTTATTTACCCACACACAAAAAGATAGTTTTTCCATACATGTTCACTCTGGAGTCTGGAAGGAAAAGCAACAAGTCGAACCAATCCTAATTTTACTTAATAATTTGTGTATTTATTTACCCACACACAAAAAGATAGTTTTTCCATACATGTTCACTCCTGGAGTCTGGAAGGAAAAGCAACAAGTCAAACCAATCCTAATTAATTTCCTTGATCGCGATATTTGAATGATGTCATTTTCAGTTACCAAAAGGCTTTCCTTCAATGATAGTGTTGATTGATTACTGCGTCAGTAGAACTAAACATAGATGATACTTGTTTCCATTGTGTTAGAAAAGCGTCATTAGAATTTCTCATTATAAATGCCTTCATACATTGCAATTTCGCTATTTTAACTTATTGGAGTTCCACATTTGATGTGTTCTTTTGTTGACGTAATGATGTTTTTATTTTCAATGTTAATCTTTGATATCGATCTTATCTTCAAACATCAAATGATATTTTCAATTATCGAAAATGACACCGAACGGCAACCCTATTAAATCCCTTCTGGTTTCAAGTCACAGTATTGAAAATATTGTTTCAACTGTTCTTAATGTTCCTTAGTTATAATAGTATGCCTCATTGAAATGTACTTGGAATCAATTTACAACTTTTAAATTCCTTCCACTGACATCCCCACCTACCTCATCCCCAGGGCTATTCCTGTAAGTTGTCACGGTGACATAACTCACTTTAAGTGATATCTGCGTATTTATCACTTGCTATTGGCTGATTGAATAGCAAAGAGAATATACTAGAAACTAGAACCAAAACATAAGGAAGCAAACGAACGTGTGGAGCTTCACTATGAAAAAATAATTAACGTTTGCAATGTAGTGACTACCTGCTTTACTAGTCTCAATGACTACGTATATCAAGCAAGTTTAATGTGCATAGGATGAAAGCGTCTTGGTTCCAATCGGTTGCAGAGAGTGGTATACACGTCGAATTACCTCAAGGCGACTCCAATCTAATACACTTTGGCACTTAAGAGATTACAATTCTCTTCGTTTTAAGTGGTATACACGTCAAAGCGGCTCCGCGATCCACGACCTGTGACGTGATATACAGAGCGGTTACACACTCTGCAAACGATTGGAAGCAAGGTGTCTTCATCCTATGCGCGTTAAACTTGGGTGATATACGAGGTCATTGTAAGAAGTCTCAGATCCTTCTCTACCCGCCCTGCCCCCTTCCATGCGAAAATCAAGATTCCTAGCATTCTTTGACACATTCATAAATGTAGTTTTGTGCTATAGGTAACCCAAGACAACCTTACACATGCTTTCGTCACATCCGGGGTATTCCTAGCCAATCGGCCAACCGCCCGAGACAATAGCGCACAAATACCGATCGCTAATTGCCTAGAAATACCCCGGATGTGATGAAAGCATATGTAAGGTGTCTTAGCCATGCCCACTGTTCCAGGTAACCAAAGCTGATGCAGTAGGCTTTTAGTCAAGAGATATTTTTTGCTCATTAGTAGCATTTTTTGCATGATTTTCATGTGTCGACTTCCACCAGTGATTTATTTATTCGACATTGTGGTTATCACTTTTTTAAATTAATTAATTAATAACTGATACATATTTAAAAAATTATTTCACTGTATAGTGCATAGGCGCATATCATATTACAATATTTATTACACAATATTTATTTATTTTTATACAATATTTATTGTCCATCCTATTTAATAACTAATTTGATTTACAAAGGACATTTTTATTTCAGTATCTACGTCATATTCGATTCCCGCCGTTGATTCTTTGTTGATACGTCAGTTATGCCACCAGATAGCAGCAGTAAAGCAAACATCGAGTTTCGTGTATCGAAGAGTCGAAAATTACAGTACCTGCTTTGCTATGATTGGCCGATAAACCATTCTTGCTTGCGATTGGATAGTTTTGAAAATTCGTGGCATCTCTCGCGTTTTCTTCAAGTGATCAAACATCTTTTGCAGCCTAGCCGTTAGAAAATACGATAAACACGAGTCGGGATTTACACTTCTGCAATCTGCAAACCACTGTAGGTCTAACAGACCTGACTGTAAGGTAAGCTATCATCTCATTATCCATCTATTCTTTTATACCGAATATATGCCTCTGTCGGATTAGCTTTGGCTTTTGCCACTTTCCACTACAATGCCAGGATCCCGCGCCCGCCTAGGGCCTAGCCTAGGCATACCGGTGCACATAACCTTCAAAGTAGAAAGGCATGAGCTCTAACTGTTACATTTCTTGCAGATTCGAGATTAAAAGTACAATTTTCGCAAGTGTGAGCGTGAACCCGGAAAAATGGACGACTTCGTTAAGATTGAAAAAATTGGTGAAGGTAAGCCTTCCAATAGGCCTAGGTCTCCTAGGCCCTAGGGCGTACCAGACCTTTATATTCCTGCAGGAGGAGGCCTAGCCTATATCACGCATGCGCGGCATGCCTAAGCAGTTTGGTGCAGCCACTTGTGAATTAGCCTAGGCCTAGGCCTAGATTGACCAATTTTATTGTTGCCCTTCTTTTGCACCCTCATCCTGGGAGTCTTTAGACCTAGGAAGTAGGCCTAGGCCCTAGGCTAGGCCCTACTACTCGTAGAACTTCTTACCATCAGGCATAGGCCTAGACCTGTCTACTCCTATGGCCTAGGCCTAGGCCTAGCCTAGGCCTAGCACACATTGGGGTTTTGGGGATGGTTTTATTTTTTATTTATTTTATTTATTAGTAATAGGCCCTAGCATATAAAATACATGTTAGATACATATAGTTAGATTATTATTAAAGGTTTGAAGTATAAGTGTTGCCACTTTAAAGTTTAAAGTTATTACAGCAACATTATTGAGCTGCGTTTCGATATTCATCCGATTACTTGAAGGTTTAAATGAATTTGGGCAGAAGGTGGATTACGAATTACCATTTGCTTACCATTAGGCATTGTGTTGGCTGTCAATTTCCAGTTAAGATGGGTTCCTCCACGTGATGACCAGTGCCTGCAAAGAGGGCTCATGCATATCTTAGATTACTCCTCATTTATGTAACTCAAGTTGCAAAATAACACCCACCAACCCTCTCAATATAATAACATTGTTTTTCCCTGTATGATGATGGAGCTGAGGTTCGATGTTTGATGGATGTTTGATATTGGGATTGGCCGATATCAACATAATATGACCTACCTATAGTCGCCGTACAACATCTTCGGTAATGCTTCTGTCACAGGTGGGTGAGCGGCAGCCAACCAGCGGCCGTGACTAATCCAAATACCTGCTCAGGTTGGCCGAGACCGTAAATACGTCATTGATTGATGACGAAAGCATTACCGAAGTTGTTGTAAGAGAACTATAGCTGTCAGTTACATACATAGGTCACAACCTTCTCTTATCAAGCCTTCCTAGGCCTAGTGCTGCAATTATACTTAAATACAAATGCAACATTTAACTAGCCAAGCTGAGTTACAGAACAATGTCATTGTAGGTAATATATAAACTGGTCTCAATGTTTAAATGTTTTTAAAACAGCAAGCTCGTGTATAATGTTGAGGTTTAGTCTGTTGCCCAAGAGGGAAAGAAAAAATGTATTAATGCGGAAATTGTGTTGATGTTGATGATGTGGAAGGGACCATTTTGTATTTTTTAAATTTTAAATCAATACCTTCTTTTCAGGGACATATGGTGTGGTGTACAAGGGTAAGAACAAGAAAACCGGCCAAGTCGTCGCCATGAAAAAGATCCGTCTGGAAAGCGAGGACGAGGGAATCCCTTCGACGGCGATACGCGAAATATCGCTGCTGAAAGAGTTAGTCCACGCCAACATTGTGACGTTAGAGGACGTCCTGATGGAGGAAAACCGTCTCTACCTCATCTTCGAGTTCCTCTCGATGGATCTCAAGAAGTACATGGACTCGCTGGGCGCCGGCAAGGTGATGGCACCGGCGCTGGTCAAGTCCTACCTGTATCAAATGTCAGAGGCGGTGTTGTTCTGCCACAAGCGTAGGGTGTTGCATCGCGACCTGAAGCCACAGAACCTTCTAGTCGACGGTAGGGGCGTCATCAAGGTCGCCGACTTCGGGCTCGGCCGGGCGTTCGGCATACCGGTCCGGGTCTACACCCACGAGGTGGTCACCCTGTGGTACCGAGCTCCCGAGGTCTTACTCGGTTCCACACGCTACTCGTGCCCGATAGACGTGTGGTCCATCGGTTGCATCTTTGCGGAGATGGCGTCAAAGCGACCGCTCTTCCAGGGCGACTCCGAGATCGACCAGCTGTTCCGCATCTTCCGGGTGTTGCGTACGCCCACGGAGGAGATGTGGCCGGGAGTATCGTCGCTGCCCGACTACAAGGCGACGTTCCCCAACTGGAAGGAGAACAACCTAAAGACGCACGTGAAGAACATGGACGAGGACGCGCTCGACCTGTTGCAGAGCATGCTGGTCTACGACCCCGTGCATCGCGTATCGTTGAAGAGTGCGGCCACGCACGCGTTCTATGCGGACGTGGACACGACCACCAAGCCCTGACTCGCTCGCACGGCTGCCCTGAACTGTATTTACCTGTATTAGTGAGTAAACACATTCCATTGTGCCTTGCAATCACTCTATTATTATCATCTTATCTATTGGACTTGTTACACGTTCGTTTTATTTCACAGTATTCTGTACAAACAAACGTTCTTATCCTGTGGCGAATCTCATCATAACATGACTAATTTTGTACCGGTGTCGACTTGTAATATACTTACCATTCTGTCGTTTCCGGCGGTATTTGATACATCTACTATATAATATATATAGTACTTGAACTGTTAATAAAAATCTTCTTTGTAATTAAGGACCACTTATTTTTCCAGAATGTAACAAAGTTCCTTATATGCTATCAAGGGTCGAAATAAGGGCTGCAATATACGGGTTGGGTGTGGGTTACTTTGTACAGTCGTAGTGTCTGATCTCAGGTGGCCTCTGGATCCAGTTTAAATCGTAGGCGTTTTATAGTTTGACATTCTCAAACTAGATAGTGTGAGTGAGGTTCGGCAGCCTTGTTACATATGGTTTGTAATGTGCATCTGGGTAAACATCAGTTCTACCAACATCAGGAAGAAAACATACAAACCGTCTGGTCACGTCAGGGAAATGCAATGCGTCATCTGGACGATTCTACAATACTGTAATGTTATTCATTACCGGTATATGAAAAGTTATTTTGGAAGTAAGAGCTAATTTAAATGTGGATTTGAATGTAGCTAATTATATTTAATATAATAGTATACTGTGGTTATTAGGGCTGAGTCGTGTAAACGCCCGCGAGAAAATATACGTGTACAAATATTCCTACACGTTTAACCGTGCCAAAACCCAATTCACAGATTTGTCCGATGTAATAGTTCTTCGACTAGCCGACGAGGCATAGCTTAGTGTGTGGAGTCAAAATGACTGTGGACAGTTGGACACAACGGTGGGGAATATAATCAACAATGAATATTATAATAAATCAATCGTGTTATTTCGTTGAACATGTTTTTTCGCAACATTATAACTCACTTTTTTGTTATCATTTTGTGAACTGGATGGGTGTTACGTTTAAACGCGAAAAATAAACGTTTACAAAATAAAACCGTTTTCTCCCAGCCCTAGTGGTTATGTAAATGTTCATTCAATTCAAGCACCTTCACATAGAAAGCAGTTAATTTTGTAAGTGTAATTGATTTCTGAATTGCATTGACGATGATGATATTTATTATTTGTGGTTTAACCCTTCATACTTTTGCAACGATGCTAATCCCAATGAGAATTGCATTGAGCTGACTTAAAAAAATGGTACTACTAACAAATAACACACTGTAATGTGGATTGGATGCCAGCTCGGATAATGGAAAACTCAGTTCCGTCTGATATAGGCCTACCATATTATTTTATCTAAACCTGGATATTAAATTAATCCTTCAGTTATAAGTAACTTACAATATTATGTTAAATAGGCATTTTTGAGAATTTCTCTGTACTACCATTGAGTTTGTTAGTGTACAAACTCAATGGTACTACCGGTACATTGACGTGTACAAACACTAGGAAAACGCTCTGTTTGACGCGTTGATAAGCGAGCGCGTCAATATCTACGAACTTTCTGGCAAAAGATTTCAATGCTAATACAAACAACAATTAACAACAATATTCAAGAATGCGCATTGCAAAATTTTTTGTAGTTTCCATAGCTATTATACTTCCCGACATTGTTGGATGCAGTGCAATGTGCGTTGCTAAGAATTTTCGATGTCTTGTTTTCGCCGCGGTCCGCCACCGTTACTAACAGTGTTGTTGACAGCATTTAAAATGTAATTTCTGCCTCTAATACGTATCAGATTGCGTTTGCATTAGTATTTGTGACCGGACAAAAATGTACTATAAGATAGCCACCTCACATTTTGCCGTTACTGTGTTTCAGAAATATATTTTCGAGTGACTTTTGTGTAACTTTGCCAGTATTTATCAGATCGCCATAAAATGAACATATTCGTCACCGGAAAAAACTTTAAAAAAATATGGCTATCTCACATTTTGCTGCCATTTTGTTTCAGACAAAATTTTTGCAGTAACTATTGTGTAACTTTGTAACTTTTCGAACGATTTTGCCTCAAAACTATACACCTTCAATCCACATCGAGGCTTGTGGATGGTCCAAATTTCAAGTTGATCGGACTTTCCGTTTGAACGCTATCGACAGACATAAAAAAAAAAAAAAAAAACAGAACGAAGTGCCTTAAGAGTCAAGTGGAGACGCTCGCTTAATTAAACAATGTTACTTAAAACCACTAGCCCGAAGATTTCTCAGGAGTGCTTTTATAGTAGTGTAATGTCAATCTCATGAACTACCAGTAATTAACAAATCAACAGGTCATCCTTGTTGCCCCATATGTATTTCTACAATTGAAGCCAACATCGGCCTATGCGATCTATAGGCCCTACTAGTTGAGCACAAGACACTGACAATGCTATTGTCCTATTGTGATTGTCAATAAATAAATAACTTGCCTAATTACCATACACATCACTATATCTACCTTGATTAATTTTTAACACTACCGTGTGATGAGAACCGGAAGGGATGTGCAAAAGGACTTGAGGAAGCAGGTCAATAAGGCGCTGGTAAGGCCAAGGCTAGAATACGCTGCGGCGGTCTGGAGCCATGGAGGCGGTTGATACTGGGTGGGAGAAAATGGTGGAAGGAAGTGAAAGTAAAAAGGTTTTTAGAAGGGCTGAAACCCCGACTGAAAGAAGAGGCAAAAGGAGGTGGTATAAGAGGACAGCAGCAAGAGGACTAATGGTGGGTTCACAAACCCTTACACCAGCGTATCGCGTGAAGTCATTGGCCAGTCAGGATACGTAACTTCTTATGCGACTCCTGTTTTTTTTAAATAGAATTCATTTCTATTTGCTCCTAATTCTTACACCAGCATAAATTGTGACCCCACGCAAATCACAATGTGGTTGGAAGTATTGCGTGGTAAATTAATTATTTCTAATTATAAATACTATTTGATATTATTATCTGTGTTATTATGCAATAAAGTTTTCCACGTATATTTGATTTTCGCGCCATTTCAAAATGAATCGATTCTAGGGGGCCGTGAAATCAGTGAAATGACAAGTCTACAAGTGGGCGTGTGCGGTCTTTGAGCGTGAAAACGAACGGGTCCGTCTTGAGAGTTCATTGTCCTGCGAAGGTGGGCTGGAATTGAGTCATATAATTACTCTATTCTTTGGATATGTGATTCATACATACATAAAAGGCGAGGTACATTTTAAATCATCTCCAACAGGCAATGCGTTCAAGTGTTTATGAAAACTACTGACAGGTTGTGACAGCTGTTAGGTTATGGTTGGCTAGTCAATATGGTTTTGACACATAAGCAAGTTCGTGAATTTTACCTAAGGTAAGGCTCATATTTTATATATAACCAATAAACTAGCCCTAGACCCAGTTCGGCGTACACGTAACAGTGCAAAGAATTTTACATTATTTCTTGTAGGCTATAGAATCATGAATCGAAATGTATCTTGTATGAAACATTAACTGTACCATGAAGCTCAGCGTAGGGCACTAGGGCAGGCCCTAGTAGCCTAGGGCCCACAGTTTTAGGGTTCAGCAGTTCAGGTTGTTTTATAAATTATTCATGAATTCAATCGCTTACTTAATAGCCCTAGTAGCCACAGCTCTTGATATCCTAGGCCATAAAGAAATTTACATTTGGGCTTGTGCCGCTTGTGCTATCCAGTACTTTCTTGACCAGGTTTTATGATAGCGTAGGCCTAAATTATGAATGTCTTCTGTAATTTCTTAATTATAAGTAACTATTACCAGTGGCAAACATCAACAGGAACCACCAATAAGTAGCTGTTGTCAGCTTGTGAAAAGTCAATCCATGGCTGTGCACTAATCTAAGGACAAGTGGGGTTCTTGGAAAGAATTCTGCAAAGCTGCCTACTTGAAGGTCACAAGGAGTAGGTCATCAAGATCTAGAATGTCGCAGTTATTAACAGCGGTCCGGCGTTCGAGCCGGGCACGTGGCTCAAACTCGTACGAAGATTTGGACGAGAGTTCCCTTCCAAGTGGCGATTATAGCAGCCATATTGCGGAGGAAATCGAAATGGCATCTGTTTCTGTCATCCCTGATGGTAACTATGTTTTTAATTAAAGTCACTTAAACAGTAGCCCTACTGTATTTTAATATAGTCTAAAATAGGTACACTTTTCTTTTTGTCTATGTCTACAGTATATTATTTGAAGAATTAAAACTTAAAGTTATTACTGGAACAACCTTCAGTTAATTGCCTGGATGTTTACATTCACTGAAGATCTTTTCATGTATGCAAACTTATACCTATTACAATTAGTTGTTAATCTTAATGATATTGTTCCTTTGGTCCAGATACTTTTACTGTAGGCCAGGCCGTCAACCAACTTGGTTTCGGCTGGTTCCAAGTGAAGTTATCATTATTTACGGGATTGTGTTGGATGGCAGACAGTATGGAAATGACGTTGTTGTCCATTCTCAGCCCGGCATTGCATTGTGACTGGCATATCACTACCTACCAGCAAGCACTCACCACAACGGTAAATCAGCTTTATTGCTATAGGTATAGTCACCAGTTTTTCAGCTGGTGTCTAATTTTGTAGCAAGAGGGGGCATTTTCTTTCTTAGGCTGGAATTTACTAGTTTCTTTCATGAAAATGGTTTACTTTCTCTGTCCTCTGCCCACTCAAGTAGGTACAAGATCTGTTTTTCAGTAGTGGACATAATTATGGATCTACAAATAGGCTAACCTTTTCCAACAAATATTTGACAAAACTCTTCTTGTTAAGATTCACATCTCTACCAAATTAATAATTTCAGGCAGAAAATTAGTAATTTTATATTAATAAGATTGCATATCTGTGCAAGCTTGTGTTCCACAAAACACTAATACCAGTGCAATGTGTGTTTACTTTGTAGTACCAAAGATTACTGAGTGGAGAAGATGTTTCATCCATATGGGAATTCGTCTGCGCGTGTCTGAGCGAAATTTTCTAAGTCCGACGTGTAGTTCAAATTCTCACCGCAAGAGTCGCTCTTCCAAAAGTTTAAAACTCAAGGTCCACTAAATCCCCTGGCACGTACTAGCGATCTAGTAGACCTTGTTTAACGGTAACGAAGTCAAACGCAAGGTCTACTAGATCGCTAGTAGCCGCCAGGGGATTAAGTGGACCTTGGTCAAACGTGCAGGGCTAGCGCTCCTTGCGGTCAGAATTCGAACTAGTGGTGGGACTTAGAAATTTTCGAAAAAACTCGCGCAGATATTTTAACACGGCGATGAAACATCTTCTCCACTCAGTAATCTTTGGTAGTACTATGTTACCATGACAATGAAAATAAAATAATGTGTGACAGTCAGTATCACATTGTTTGATATCTAGGTGTCACTGTCACAAATAAATATTAATGGCATTGATAAATTGAATAACAGTACAGTACAGTAGTAATTTAAATTGGCTGTTGTTTTTTGGTTTAAATGTTTTGTGGTAGACTAAAATAATTATGAATACCAATATTATTATCTATTCAATACTCAAGCATGTTACACATTAAAACATTGTCTAATCTAATCTAAGAAGTTAGGTAAGGTTTGTGAGCCCATAGTTAAACTGAAATCAGGAAATTATCTACTTAACTAAAACATATTTACATAACTATCTTCATAGCCCTAAATTAGTTGGACTACTTTAGGAATTATGAATGAAAGCTAAGATAATGTAGGCTATTGCATGCTAGAAATAGCTGCTGAGCATAATGAAAACTACATGGGTGATGAAATGATCAAAATGTTATCCTTTTGATATAGGCTTAGCATAATCAAAAATTAATTTTGTTTTCACACTGTAGCCTCTATACTATGTATTTATTTAATATTAATATATAATTATCTTCATAGCAGCTACAAAACTGCTTTGAAAAATAGGAGAGTAAAATAAAACTTACCAGGATAACAAATAATTTATCTAATAGTAAAACATGAAATAAATTTGTAGCTGAACACAAAATAAAATGCTACTACAGTTGATCCGTTTTGCCTCATAATCAATGCATTGTCAAGTCTTGTAGGCTATGCCACAACCTGTTGGTCAATGCCTGTATCGTTTTAATTATAATAATGCTTCATAATTATGTATTATTCCTTTCTTTTGTTAGGTTGTCTTCCTGGGCATGATGCTAAGCTCAACTTTCTGGGGCAACTTGAGTGACCGCTATGGCAGGAAGAAGGTACGTAAGGAGCAGCGATTTTGTTTGAAGGCCAATGCACAAGTTATGGAATCTCTATACTGTATATCATAGACGTTGTATTTTTAAATAGTTTTCTCATACTGTTCACACGGTTGTGTGTTCAACTGAATTGCAACAATTGCTAGATCAGTAATTAGCTAGGGATATTTGATAAATTATTTATGATAGGCTATGATATTATTTATTTTTTATTCTGAACACAAAATCCATAGTTCTCAGATTCTGCTTGATATCAATCACATTATTTACGTACATATGCCGAGGTGGTGATAAAGAAGATTTCTGCCCTATCCTTGATTTATATACTGTATGTTGATGAGTGTTTATCCCTAGCTATTAGACATGTGCATAGTGCACTAAACTTTTTTTTTTTTTTTTTTTTTTTTTATCTTATGCCGAAAGTTTGATTTTTCAATCATTTTTCTTCCTAGCTATCCAGTAAATATGTGCTTCCTTCTCTGGCCCGCTCAGGTTATTTGGCAGGGCGTCAATGTCAGATTTAAGTGCAGCTGAGGAGATGTGCTCTGTCCTGAAAACCTAATGTACATAATTTGCAAGTTGCTGGTTCCTTTGTTATTTGAAATCGACTCAAGTGGTGCTGCAGGACATCGTGTCCTGTGGCCAGCCGAAACTGCGCTGTTGCCACTTTTCTTGACCATGATTTGTCCGGCCCTTTGAGCACCTCGTCTCGCCACAGTTTGTGGTTCGTCTTGGACTCTTGAAGTCTATCATATGATGTCTTGAGGCCCTCCTTAGCAAGGTTTTTGGCAGAGTTGAAGGAAATACTCGCCGTGTCGGGTGCCGACTTCTTCGAGCCCAGTTTGGCTAGTGCGTCGGCTTTTTCGTTGCCCAGGATGTTACAGTGGCTTGGCACCCACTGGATTTTTAGCACTTTGCCATGCATCACATTTCTGATTAGACTTTTTTGAAGTGACAGGGAGGCTTCTTCACATTTTTCAATGTGACAGATGTTCTTGATGGCGGCCTTGCTGTCTGAGATAATAACAAATTTTGTTTTCCTGAGTGGAAATGTTGGCGTTTCTGCGATTTTTTCTGCTGCTCTTGAAATGGCTCTTATTTCGGCATCAAAAATGCTCGAGCCTGGTGCCATAGGGTGGGCCTCTTCAAAGAAGATGCAGTGGAAGCCGAAGCCAGTATTCCTTCCCGTGCTGTCTTGGGAGCCGTCTGTAAAGACATGAATCCATTCGGATTTAGGGTAGTGCTTCTTCAGGTGTGCCTCAGTAAGCACTTTCAGCTCAGTCTGGCTTTTTTCTTCCCTTTTGCCCACACCTTCCACTTGAAGATTGAATTCGATTTTGATGGTAGAATTTGGCAGGCAGTTGACATCTAGGGTGGTAAGCTTTTGTCGAGGATGGCGTAGCAGGTCCGGACAGTGCTCCATTTTCAGGAGTGTTGTTTTTTGAGCAAAATTTATGTGTCCTGCTGCACTTGCCATTGGGAAGGCAAGCCATGTTGGATCAATCCTGGCCAGTTTCTCATGCAGTATGATGGCTTTCTGCTCTAATCTCTGTAGTAGGGGCTCTACTTTGCAGTATGCTTCCATTGCCGCCACTGGTGTTGTCTTTACTGCACCGCTGGCGAGTCGAAGGGCCTGATTCTGGATTTTACTAAGTATAAGTATACTAAGTATACTAAGTATAGTGCACTAAACAAATGGTCTAAAAGTAAAACTGAAAATTGCTAAATAGGCCTATATCATTGCCGTGTTTGCATAAAAATTAAATGTTAGCCTTTTTATTCGCAATGATTTCACAACGAGAAGGCACCCATTGCAATGTTATGCCAAAAAAGTTACTGCTAAGCTAAGTAGTTAACAGTAGGCCTATGTTAATTGTTAACGTTTCCCTTCAGACGTTGACGTTATGTGCCGTGATGCTCTGCTACTATGGACTAATCAGCTCTTTGGCTCCAAACTTCCTGTGGATCCTGTTCCTGAGAAGTCTCGTCGGTTTCGCAATCGGCTGCGTGCCTCAATCGTAAGTGTATACGAAAATACTCCCCTATAACCAGAGGCAGAAGTTTATGGTATTAACAATAAATGCGACTTATTTTTTTGAAACAACAGATGTGGACGTTGTAGACACTTGTGGTGCTGGAAATGGCAATTTTTTCCCGCGATTTTGAAGTATAGCCACAATTTGAGCCCCCCCCCCCCCCCCCCCCCACACAAAAAAAATTATTTAATTATTCATGTAGTCTATTCATAATGGAACACTTTATACATGAAAGTTGATACATTTGTGTTCCTGTTCTTAACATGCATTTTCCATAATCCCAGATTAGCCAAAAATGGCAAAAAATTAAAACCGCTATATAAACATTTTTTGCCAATTATTTAATACCACCACCTCCTTAAATTTAAAGTTGCAAAACAAATTTCACCACAAACTCCTGCCTCTGCCGATACCGTTATATCTTGCGTTGCGGGAGGGGCGTGGCTAATCGCAACTTTGCTGCCACGTTTCAGAGTGACGCTGTATGCCGAGTTCTTGCCGACAGCGCAGAGAGCGAAGTGTGTCGTGTTGCTGGATGTGAGTGTTCGCAAGCGCAAGTCTACCTCCTCGCTGACGTCACTAACTTCCGCTCTCTCTTGGTAATGGGATACTGTTGTACATAACTCACGTTTTCTCAAACCTCGCCTTCATGCGAATAAGATAAAGTCGTTCCAAAGCGACCTTGTGGATGCTGACGTTATAGATGAGTGAGGCAAACAGTCACACGCTGATTGGCCCTGGCACACTCGTGTATGACGTCAGCATTTACAAGGTTGGTGTGGAACCACTTTAGTACATAATGGATGTAACAAAAAACCACTTGGCACATATACGTGTATGCATTACTCTTTTATAAACTACTTGTTCTTGGTTGACGGATGCACTGTGATATGAAAATTGATGTTAATTTTACTATGAATGTAAATACTAAAAAAAAAATATTCAAAATGATATCAACATTATTTTTTGTTGGAAGTGGGAGTTTTCTTTCAATCTCAGTTGTCTTTTAATTGAACTTCAGTATTGTCGAGTCAATAGGCCACTGCAATCAAGAAGATACCACTAATTATTAGATTTCAAAGAAATGTCTCCTATGTTTACGTTATTCTAAATACATAATTCAAATTGAATTTCCTCCTACACAAATAAATGTGTATGGTGTTTATCTTAGTTGTACAAAGTTATCAATATACAAAGCAAGATGTGTGTCCCTTTAGTTTTCTTTTTAAGTAAACTCAACTTGGAAGCTTGATAAACCTCTGTTTGTAAATAATAAATATATAGTATGTACATAACTTTTCTCCTTGTAAGTTGTAAAACACACTCAAAGGATACCAGCTTGGCTAAATAGGAAACATCTTAACCCATCCGCATCAGTTGCCTGATTCGGCTGGCCGCCCCCGGAAACCACGCACTTTTAGCGCGCGCCAAGGTTTACACGAATACGTCTTCATTGTCACTTTCGTCAATTTCCATACCAATGTCCACATCGCAATCACTGTCACTGATAATAGTAGACCTAGCAGTTTTACTAGCGGGTACACGCACATTCGTATCGCTAGGCGTACGCGTACGCCTACACGCGAGGCCTAGGCCTAGTGTCACTGTCATTGTCCATTTCACAATCGCTCTCACTCTCATTTGAAACCACAATATTTTGTAAGTTTGGGTTGTAAACACCTTGTCCATCACTGTCACTAAAATCAGATCCTAGAACGTCTAAAATCTGTCTAATGTCACTTTCTTTGCCCCGAAAACAACGACTGCTTCCCGGCCCGAGTCCATCTTGGCAAATTTGACAGCTGATCTAAGTTTCGGATCGAGATAAGCGCAGATAAAATCGATTTTAAGAACAAACAAAAGCCGACAGAGTTCAAGAAATGCACACTAGAATCGCCACTAGCTTGAGCAAGAGATTGCAGGAATTAGTTCCGATATCGTACGCTAGATAGCACCACTATACATGTTCAAAGTGAAGCGCGCGCATGTGCGTACCAGTCCGCTTCTGGTTACCGTGGCCAGTTTCGTATAAGCGTACCAGTCCGCTTACCGATGCGAATGGGTTAATAATGGACTCATAACCAGTTAGAGTCTAGAATAGAGTTAACTAACTTAATAACTTATCATATTTATTTAAATTCAACTGATCTATTAACATAGGCCTACCTATTAAATTTGGCTTCAAGTTCTTGTGTAAGACTTCCTTCTACTCACTGTTGAAACCAGAAATATACAGTATCAACTTTCCTACTCATGTAAAAATTAATTTTTGGGCAGAATTAAAAGGTGTCCCGATGCATTAAACTAACTCGTCGATGGTGTTCAAAGCCTACAGGGTTGCTTTAGTCACTTTAAATTAAAGTCCCCCACTGCAAATCAGTTTAGTTACTGAGTGGGTAGACTCTAAATGTGAATTTATTTTTGTTATTTATTTAAAAATGTGATGAATATTTAAATGCAGGGGCTGTTAGTAGTGGTGGGGGGCAGAGAAGGTTAAAGGTGGACCTGTTTGGCAGTTTGGTTTTGGTTTGTCTATGGGAGTGTGGATCTGCTTTCTTACAAATCAAATCAAATGTAATAAATTATGTATGTACTACTGGTACTAATTATTTCTGTAATTCACTTCTTAACAATGGATTAATGGCATAGTTAACTAACTACTTCCCCCCAAAGTGTGTTTATTGTCTGTGCTTGGTGGCGGTTCTTTAAACACATAGTAATATTAGAATAGTAATGTTCATGTTCAATGGCATACTGTAGCTTATTACTAAAAGTGCTATGGTCAGTTGGAAGGAACTAACAATTAACAATATATCAGTAATGACTGGTAAGTTTATAACAACTCTACTATGTACTACTCTAACTAGAATGAAATAAGTTTTCAATATGTGTGGTAAGTTTTGTGGTAAGTGTATTGGGTGGGGTAAGTGTGTATATAGGTACATGTCAAGGAATGCATGTGATAATCCATATTATCGGATAACGGGATCAATACACGACGATCGATCATTTCTCTCGTTGCCCCCTTAGAACGTGTTTTACTTTTAGTGTTTCTGGGCACTGGGCGCGTGTTTCGAAGTGGTCTTGGCTCTTCTGGTGATGCCGACCCTTGGCTGGCATTGGCTGCTGGGACTGTCCTCTCTGCCGCTACTAGCGTTCGCGTTCATCACGCCGGTAAGTTACCTATGTCACATATAGGCGACACAATTAAAATTAAAGAAAGTAAAGATAGAATTTGTTGATTGTGTTGTTGTGTGTGTTTTCGTAGTGGCTGCCGGAGAGCGCTCGCTACCACGTGTCGTGCGGTGAGCCGGAGAAGGCGCTGGAAACGTTGCAACGCGTGGCCCGAGAGA
>OX246740.1:40816562-40930168 GCA_945910005.1 Isoperla grammatica
AATTTATTGTTTAGCTGGTGGTATGAAACCAAATCCTGGAAATGAATTACTTTTTCAGTTGATCGGTTTTCAATATCCTGAAGCATTATCAAGATATCAATACAATAATGTTAATTTAGTGGGTCAGACTCCATTTTACCCAACTTGGGCCCAGTATTACAACATCCCAATAACTATTGATTTTAAAAATAGCTTGTTTTCACCGTGGCAATCGTCAATCAAAACCTTTGAAATCCGCCAGCTTATTTGCTACAAGTAACCTAACTGTCACATTTGTTGCTTTTAATGTTGTCCCTTAATGCCAAGGCCCCGTATAATGAGCATGTTCTCATACAAACTTTACAGTTTGAACTTCATTTACGAGGCCTCACATCTTGCTTAAATTAAGTTATTGTACACCTCTTTTATAATCATTACGTCTTCTTCCTAGCTCGGAACCAAAACACCCAAGGCTCTTGCCTGGCTTCCCCCTCCCCATCCCCACTCCAGTCTCCAACCCTGTCAACCGTTTATATGTTTTATTTATTTAAATTATTTAATCTATGTTTGTTGTTGTTACAATTCACATTTTACATCCTACAATTTTAAATTGTTTACATTAAAAAATATATGATACCAAATGGTTAAGTTATATTATAACTTTGATAGAATTATGACTCACACTCAATGTGTGTAAAATGTATGTCTCCTGTACCTTGTATGTTCCATTATTTATAAAGTAATAAACAATATTATATTATAATATTAATGTTTACGTCTGAGTTTTTTTTAGACCTTTTCTCCAGTCTTTAAGATTGTATTACACGGTCAAACTTTTTCATCCAACTCCTTGAATTCAAGAACAAAAGCGCATCAATAAATAATTCCTATTGTTGTATTTGACTACATACTGACTGTTTTTGATGCGCTTTTGTCCTTGAATTCAAGGAGTTGGATGAAAAAGTTTGACTGCATAATACAGGCTTAATCAACCTATCAAACCATCCTCTGGCTAAAGTATGTTTATTTTTCATTAAGGTATCTTATCGGTATCGTGCATATGATATAGGGCCTACTTGAGGATCGTGAAAGGAACTGGCGAGTAATGCTAACAGCAAAAGGTAGGCCTAGTCCAAGGTGGCCTAGTCTCATTATAAAAATCACGTGAAATTAATTTATTGTAATGTACGGTATGGGACTTGTTTATTTTTCCCATTAATTTTCTTATTACGTGGTTTATGTGTATTTGATTAAAGACATGATTGGCAATAGCCTAATCTTTTTTTTTTTTTTTGCTCTTCACACATCTTATTCAAATGCCTAACCAAATACCGCCTAACTACACCGTACTTATAAATCGATAGAAATATATCGATAGTCGAAATTACCTTTGCACCACAGCCTGCTGGATGGGTCAATCTCAAGCATAATCTCAAGCAGGCTATGATTTGCACATTCAAATCTACTTGCAAAAGTGAAATCATGCTGTTTTCGCGAGCATCTTTTGTGTAGTCGGAAATGATCAGTGATAAGTTCTCATTCCTTGCAAATGGGATAGGCATAGATTTATGCGAATACGTGTTTAAGTTTAGTGCTGGCGTAATAACCACCACGTGCCTCACATTTATTTACAACAAGATGCATCTGCTGGGCCTAGACCTAGGCCTAGCAAAATTTAGAAAAATACCTTGCTGTGAAGTCCGGGTCATGGGCAAGAAGTCTATAAATTGTAGAAACTGTGTACACAGAAAGGTACCGTGCTCAAAAACGTGCACATTTTCCACTCTGGCGTGAGTATTCTTCATTTCACACAACCACAATATGATGAGGGACCTAGGCCTAGGCCTAGGGTTACAATGTCTTGTCACATGTTATAGGCTAGGCGCAGTCAAGATAGTTAGAACGTAAGCCTAGGCCTAGCCTATTGTAATGTGTAGCAGCTTTGTAAATTGAGCCAAACTAAATTAGGTCCAAGGTGACGAGGTCTGAAGTCTAGCCTAGGCCTAGGCCCTAATCGTAAACCTAGGCCGGGATGTAAAGCTAGAGCTTAGGCCTAGGGATACTAGGCTAGCTTGCCATTCCCGTAAGGGCCTCATTCTGGGTACTAAGGCAGGCCTAGGCCGGTTTCCAAAACAAAGGATTTACACATCACCAGTTTAAAAGGTCAATATTGAACACCATGTATCGTTCGTTAGCCACTTACGCTAATATGTCCAGTGGTTGTTAATGTAAATTAATGTCACCAGCTGTTGTTAATAATAACCAACCCACCTAACCCCTACGACGTTTCAGCTGACACAAGTCACCTTCTCTATTCAAGTCACTTCGTTTTGAGGGGTGCAGGGAGAGAGCTAAGGCCTACAAGCACTGATTAGACCAGGGATGAAATATGCAGCAGCTGTATGGGATCCATTACAGGTTAAAGGACAAGGAGGCTTTGGAGGGGGTGCAAAGGAGGGTGGCAAGGAGAGTCTTAAGAAAAGGAAGGGAATGGAGGGACGTAGGTGAAGGAAGAAGCGTGAGGGAGTATGAGTGTGTTACTGAAATGGTAAGCGAACTAGGGTGGGAGAAACTAGAAAAAGGGACAGACTAGGTAAAATGTGCAGGGTGGCGAGAATGCATGAGGGCTGAGGGGAATTGAGCAGGGCAGTGAGTCCAGCTAGATATAGGGGGAGGGGGGTCATGGTTGGAAGATGGAGAGAAGATACAGGTAGGACTGATATGGGTTGATGTGAATTTATAACAGGGCAGGACAAAATTGGGGGCTTTATGTGTAACCTGAAACATGAGCCCAGGCTGAAGGATAGGGTGACAGAGAGGAAGGCTGGAAGAGGGAATGAGGAGAAATGAGAAAACAGTGCCAGCCACCGGTCAAAGTACCAATAGGGGGCCGAGGAAGGTACATAACTCGGCGCCCTCAAACAACAAGAACAATTTAATGCCACATTTAAGTACAACAATTGCAACTTAACAATAATTGTATGTTATAAACTTTTCCTTGTAGCATTTCAAATTTTCAATTACATTTATATTTGTATTCATTTAAATACAAGCTACTTTAAAGCAAGGTTTTTAGTTCTAAAAACAAATCACTAATAATTTCCAGGTGGATGATATCTATAATTGATAGTGCACAGTCCCATTTGGAAGTGTGTATGTACCTCATCACGTACGCCGAGTTTTCTAATGCCTTGATCCGAGCAAAAAACCGAGGCTGTCGAGTGCGCCTCTTAACAAGCCGAGAGAAGGAAGACACGGCGACCACAATACTTCAAATACGTAGGGCCGGTGAGTATCTAGATACAAACGAGCTCAGCTGCTAGCCAGTAATCAGTCATAATTACATAGCCTAGGTTAAGGTAGGCCTACACATTTAGCAGAACCAGCCCCTAGGTCGCTCTCCACACCTAATCAATCTATTTGTCAGAAAACATTGTTTAAGGCCTAGAACTTTTCCTTTAGAATGTCGATCCTAATTTCATCAAAGCTCTTTCCTCTTTCTATTTTCGAAGTGCTCACTAAGATTCACAAAGTTGGGGCACTATTTTAAGTAGGGATGACGAAACCCGACTTTTTTACGACCCGGGTACCCGTTCTCTATACCCGCGGGTTACCCGGGTAGGCCTAGGCCTAATAAACAAAAAAAATCGTGTGGGGTGTCAAATCAACCGCTCAATATCGCTCGCGTCGAAAATAACACCACAAATAGTGTATTGTAGTAGCAGGGATTAGGATGTTCGTGATGAAAAGTTGAACACCCATGGCAAGAGAAAGTTACAACAGCGCGGGGGGTCGAGGATCGGAGCGGGATGAAACATAATGCGTCACAGATGCCACTCAAGCTCAAGGCCACGGGCAGACCGGCCCGTTGAAGTGTCGAATGGTTGTGTGCTTTGTTAGCGAGAAAGGGTGGGCGGGGAGGGGGGTGTAGGGTAGCAGTTCATGCTAAAAGATTGCCGGCGGCCAGGCTTACATGAACAGGGAATTGGGCGGCATGAACAAAAGAAACTATCAAAGTGGACAGTTTATTTATAGACGCGATTCTATTTCTTAGGGAAATACCGCCAAGCACAAAAATAAAATACGTAATGACAGATGAATCAGTTCAAATTCTAAACATTTAGCTAATTCGCAGTTCTCAATTTCAGGAACCGGGTTTTGTCGGGTAAACGGGTAGAGAAAACACAAACCCGTACCCGACTCCGTCGGGCGGGTATCGGGTACCCGGGTACCCGTCGTCTTCCCTAATTTTAAGTTTCGGTACCTATAAAGCCGCGTTCACATAAATGACTAGTGACTATTGACTATTGACTACTGACTATTGATTATTGACTAAGCGAATTGAACCATAGGCGATACGTGCTGACGTTCACACAACTTTACTTTTGACTTATGATTATTGACTATTGACTAACGAATTGTAAATATCTCGAAGTCATAGTTACAACCAATCACAAAGTTCGCGTTCAGCCAATGAATGTGGAGCAACGGAAGTCAATACCACTACTCAATTACTGTCAAGTGTATATTTGTTTTTGACTATTTCCGGCGAATATTATTTATTTATTATTTCTATGAAGCTGTCAAACAATAAAATATTCTTATTTTGAAAACAAATCTTCAAAACAAACAAGAAACATACAAAACCTTCACAACTTGGTTGGCCATCATTAAACGTTTTAACTGGTGAACAGTTACTATCGCCATACCTCGTTTTCTTCATAATGTTGCAATTGTATTATTTTGACAGCTCGTTGTTTGTCAATCAGTTCGATTCATTTGTTCTAGGTGGCAGATCATACGTGTCAAAGAACTTAGTTGTGTAGTGTTCATATCTTTCTTTGGGTAGTCAATAATCACTAGTCAATAGTCAATAGTCAATAATCAATAGTCATTTATGTGAATGCGGCTTAACAAGACGGCCGCCGATAGTGAAAAGAGACACTTTTACATTTTTGTCATTTGCTAACTATATAGGAAGGACTACACGTGGATCTCTTTTACGCATTGGTACGAGCTATCTACTTTAAGTTAATTTTCAAAATAATTTCCATGTAATTTGTTTTCTGTTAATCAGGTATTATGGTCCGAACCATGGCGCTTCCCACAAGCGAACTGATGCACATGAAGCTCGTTATAGTGGACCAAACTACCGTTCTATCAGGTTCCGTCAACTACACTGTCTCCGGTTTCTCGGGCAATGCCGAGGAAGTCGTGCGATTCGACGACCCAAGTTATGTGGCCAAGTATCTAGAGTGGTTTCACTTGCGTTGGATAGACTTTGCTTATGTGGATCGGATGATGGCCATCGCAAAGAACAGTGGAAAGATACCACTTTCCCAATGGTGTTTGGAAATGCCTCATTATGTTATCCACTGAATTGGAACATCTGTAGACTGTCAACCTAACAAACTGCTCTTGTACTACGTGAATGAAAACTTCTATACCGTAAAGAAGATAAATTGTATGACATGTACGTGTACTAAGATGTTCCTAATTTGTAATATTTTGTGTTTTTTATCTTTTACTTTGTTTTCTTTGAAAAAAAACATAAAGATAGCAGAAGCAAACATTATGTTGCCTATTGGAATATAATCTATTTTTGTATGAATACTTTATGTAATGTACTGTTTCTAGCAATTACAACAATATTTAACGTATCTCGTTCTCGTGTATTGTTTTCACAAGCCATTCATTCCATAGGATGAATCATCGGCAAGTTCTACACTTAGCGAGCATTCACGTTGTGTGGTGTGATGATGCTATATTGCCATTGGACCTGGCTGTTGGACCATGCACCTGTACTAGGAATGTCTCGGCTGATGGGGAGAGGTGTAGGCCTTGTTGTTAGTGAGGATCAGTAGCCTACTGTACAGTGCACCGAAATACTGTAAATGGAACCAGCTCTTTGTTTATAGGACCTATAATTTCAAATGTTCATTTTAGACCATCAGAAGACATTAAAATGAGAAAATACTGTTTTTTTTTATTAGGGTAGGTTTATTTCTTGATTACTTGTGTTATGGTGTTCTCAACCATACAGTAATATTATTAGAGGGTGAGCTACCCCCTATACAGTACCCTCATTCATTACCCACCATGGGCAATATGGGTTAGCCAAGTGCTGATATTGACATTAGGCCTACAAACGAGAAGTTGTTGGGCCAACACCCAACACACTACTCGTGTGTCGTTAAAACAACAATACAGTACTCATCAATAGTGATGGAAGGAAAGTTAATGTGTAGAGGATAAAACAACGACTTTCAAGGTGATCTAGTTCTTAATAATTTATTATTTACTATGCCTATTTATTTTATTTACATAAATTTCATAAAATTGTCATGAAGATGCACAGGGTATGAGCCAATGCAATCTTGATAGTTACTCTGAATCTGCTACGTATTTTAAATGATAGTCAATTTAGATTTTTAAATTTTATTAACATTTTACTTTAACCAAAAACAGCTTTGTCCATAAACACATTAAAATCAAATTTACAAAATATGTGTACTATAATAATTATTAAAAGGACATTTTAACAGATCCGGTTGGCCTTCGTACAATGTTGTTTCAGAAATGCAACACCACGAATCGTTATAATTGAGTGCATCTAAAAAAAAAAAATAGGTTCCTTCACTTGTCGAGGGGTCCATATACTTTTATACAATTTCCCTTTTGGAATTAGAAATTGTTACTGTTCATAAGTATAGGAGGCCGGAGGCCGAGGCGTGGGCCATGAGGGTGTTGGCTGCCTGTTGGGTCTCGAGAAGAATGCGCGCTTCGTTCATCCAGTCGCATGCGACTCTCCGAGACGCCCCTTGCAGCAGGTTCATGTAACGTAACGTCATGCTGAAGTCACCTCGGTCCAGCCAATACCTGCAACAAGAGTCATGAGGCCTTCACGTTCTTGGGTGTTATCGCTACAGATCACAACCTGGCCTTACGCAAACCTGATCGCTCGCTTACGAATAATATGTACTTGGATCTCAGATCACCCAAGCAGATTGGTGTCACTTTTGAGTTTTTAACAGATATTTGTGGAAAATTCACTTCTCATGCATAGTTGAGAATTTTTTCAGCAGCAATACTGTAGTACAGAGTAACTTAGTAATGCAACTTTACCGATGTCCCGATCAACTACAGTACACAAGTAAAATCTCTACATCTGTGTGTAGCTAGTTAGTTATAAGTAACTCTGGTGTGCATTACTCTTTTCTACAAATCTAATTTTTTTTTATAACCAATAAGTAGCGTACATCTCAAAACCTATTCCAAACTTGGCCTACAATGTTTCCAATCTCCTTTCCCTGAATTATATTTTTGCATTGGATTTGTAAATAGACTACACTTGAATTCACTCGAGATTCAAATGGCAAGTTGGGTACTGACCTCGCCCTCTGCAAGATGTCGTAAGTGTCGAGGTCGGCAAAGTCTACCGGCTGATCGGCCAGCTCGGCTTGTGGTATCGGACTAACAGCTCGGATCAGCAGGAAACTCTGGAGGTACGAGAGAAGGAACAACGGAATGTTTCCACCGCTATCCGGCACCAGCGCCACCTGTCTGGCAATGCGCTCCACCTGAAACAACCAACGTTTTTCTTCTTTAATAGTTCATTTTTTTTAACAATACTTTTTTAAAACATTTTGTTTACACTCTGTTGTAATACTTGGAACACATTTGTAAATTTGTTTTCTACTTTGTATATTTAATGTGCTTTTAAGTGTTTGTGATATTGTTGTTGGGTTTTAATTATTTGTATCATCTTTTCTTAGCTTTAAAATATTATTTGATATGTTTCTAATTGCGTATTCATAGTTTTTTGTTACGTTTAGTGTGTGTTGGCAGTCACTCACTGTGTATGGAACTGTGCTCTTTCCTGCCATCCCATGTTCATTATGTACAAATAGGAATAAATAGTAATGGTACTACAGTCAAACTTCGTTATGACGTTTACCTTTAGGACGTTTTCACGGTTAACACGTCGAATTATGAGTTGTCACGCTCAAGTTGCATAAGACTAATGTTATTTTTATTCGTTATGACGTTCTCCGATAGCACGTTTTCACGCTTAGGACGCTATAATTTCTTTGTCCCGTGCCGACTTTATTTGCGTTTACCACGTTTTCGAGGAGCCGTGGTCTTTTAAAAATGACAGCTCGTTATCTACGAGGCCTAGCTGAGACCCTTTTCCCCTCGACGGCGACCGCCCAACGTCAGTGGCAGCGCAAACCCTGAAGATATCCCCCCCCCCCCCCCTCCTCCTCTCCAGGCGCCGACATAACAACAATACCACGGCCCGCGGCGGTCTACTGTTCTATGCTGACCCACCCCAACCCTCCCGCTACCTGATCTTCGCACGTGCAGTCTGGCCCGAGTTTTGTTCGGACAGCCGTCAATGTTCTTTGTGTTATTCTACAAGCAGGTCCGTCATATGGCATGGAGTCACGTCTCTCTCCCACTCAGTTTTCTTTGAAAAGAAAACTGGAAATTATTGATATTGTTGATCGCAACCCCAATAAGACGCGAACCGAATTGTCAAAAACATTAGAGATTCCCGCGTCAACACTCAACACCATTATGAAAAATAGAGTAAATATTCAAGAGAGTGCCATGGAACCAACATGAAAGCGAGCTCGCCTTCAAACCTGGCTAAAATGGTACGTTATTTTCACGTGATAATCTTGTCAAAATTATCTCTTTCTCTTTTCCGTGGGCGCGCGGGCGCTCTCGCTCTCATTTCAAGGTCCTTCCCCTAACCCCCCCCCCCCCCCCCCCCCCCGGGCATCTACAGTGAGCGTAGCAAGGCCGTGACACAGGCCAATGAGATAAGATATAACCCGCTTGACAGGTTTTTTGGTTTGTCAGTCCACGGTCAGTGTAGAGGGGAGCGGGCGGGTGGCTGTCTGGTGTGGTTGAGTTTAGCCAGACTGACTGACGGCAACGCGCGGGCGCTTTCGTTGTTATTCAGAAGCGCGCGACGAGTGATTTAAATATTTTAATTAGTATATTAGTATGTACTATATTATTTACAGTAGCCAGCTTCACAATATAGGCCTGTAAAATATTAATAACTTTTGATATTGAAGTATTTTTTCATTCTTTTTATACTAGCTAAAACATCGATTTCAAATTAAAGAATATTCAATTCTGACATGTTTTTATTTATTTTCGTTATGACGTTTTCACGTTTACGACGTTTTTTTTTTCCTGGCCCTTCAGAAACGTCCTAACGAAGTTTGACTGTAGTAGTAATGGTGGTAATAGTAATGTTTGGCGAACGTGCAGAAAGAGGAGTGGCAGCCCTTCACAAGATGGGCAAAGACAAATCTTTGATAAAGATGCCTCTCAGATGGGTTCTGCCCTCCCACACTGGATACACAATACCTACACCGGCACTACAAAGCACGTGAATACCTCCTACTGGCTGAAATTGTAACTGGGGGAGTTGGCTATTTTTGTAGTCATGTCTCTAATTGTCAACCGACACTTCCTTTGGTTTTTGCTGCCAGTGGAAAATACCAAGATTGTAATACCACCGGGCTAGAAGCTAAATGTCACGCACCTTGAGAAAGCGTTCTCTGAGTGCGTCCTCTGGGAACACTCCCCTGTCAAACGCCTCGCCCGGTATCCCCCGCACGACGGCCGCAACCAGTTCGTCTTCTTTCGAAGCCGCCTGCTTCACGGCACAGATCTCGGGCGCCAGCGGACGCAGCTGTTCTGCCTTTCGGGAACAAATGTGTTACATATATAGAAGACGTAAAGACCATGTTAAGAGTGCAGATATTTCTAGTTTGACATAGTTTGAAGTAGTGATGACATTGGGTAGTAAATATTGGAGTCGGGTAGGAGTCGACTCCTCGAACGACAAAAAGATAAAGTATAAGCGATTAATTTTAACCAATGTTGCAATGCAACACCCTCGGCGGGCTGCGTGTGTTCCAGGAGGGAGCAAAAAAAAGTGATTTGGCAGTAAAGTACAATTCTTTATTGTTTTTTTATTACTGATTCGTAATATTAGGTGAATATTGGAGGGAAAGGGTAACAGAAAGGGTAACAGACCGCCAATACATGATACACTTACACAGAGCAACCGATGTTTGAAGGAGTCGACTCCTAGAAAATGGAGTCGGGTACAAGAGGAGTCGGGTACCCGAGTACCCGATGTCATCCCTAGTTTGAAGCTCTATCGGCAACTACTCAGCCTCAATTCGCCCTCTCTACTGAAATGTAAAGGCTGAATCTTGATTTCAATGGCTTCTCGTAATGGACAACGGTAGTATTTTTGGACCGCAGCCATACACGTGTGCTGTCCAAGTTGAATTATTGTCCTCCTTTGTAAATCAGTTTTTATTTAATTGAATATGATAGACATTAAATAAATAAGATATTATGAGTTATGACACATGCAATTACTGTACCTCCGAAACATCAGTTCTTAACACAATGGGGACTGGCTGGGTGTGCTCTTATACTACCCCTATTTCACGGAGAATTTACCATTATTTACTGCTGGCCGTCGAACATTACAAAAATCATCATAACTTGTCACGGTGTACCTGCTTACACTATATTAGTTATTAGTAGTTTAGATTAGTATTGTAGTTATAGGAATGGAAATAGTAAGAAGGCGGTGTAATTGGAATTGTATAAAGCATCAAGAAGATTGTGGAGTATTCAGATTAAGTTATAGGAATGGAAATAGTGAGAAGGCGGTGAAAAGACAGAAGGTGGATTGTTGAAAAAGGGAAATGGAGGAGTGTTTTGTATCTCTAAAAAGAGGAAATAAAAGTAATATTTCACAGTATTTATAGGCCTAGAACAGTTATTTGTATATTAGACGACGCCACAAACTTCTTAACTACTTAATGGATTTGAATGAAATTTTGTGAATTGGCTTACCTAAAGATGAGTAGGCCTAGTTACTAAGGGTGTGGTATCGTTGAAAACACTCTCCCTATCAATATTGCTGGTACTTATCACAACACTCTCACTTACTTCATCACTGTCATTATATTCACTTTCGACATCACTGGGCACATCTGACAACTCATCAACACACATTTCATCCAATATTTCATCCACTGTCAAACCACATGTTTTGTTGCCCGACGCCATGATTGTTTACTTGTTGCTTCAAGATTGTCCATGAAAAATGATAGCTATAACCCTTATAAAATGTGAGATAGAAAGAGAAAAAACGTGTTTGTAAATGGCGAGTGTGCTTGGTGTTGTGAGCTTGCAAACAGTACCACAATCCCCTCATAGATAGCAGCACAAGACGGGAAAGCGGAGCGCGTAAAAACACGGAGATTTCCGTGGCCCGTCTTTAAAACAGGGCGCGGTAAGCACGGAGATCTCCGTGGCCTGCCTCCGTCGTGTTAAATAACGTCAATCGATGTGACGTACCCAAATAGCAAGAACTTAAAAGACTGGTTTAAATCAGGTTGGAATTCATAAATTCATAGTCGGGCTGACTACACCTAGGGGCGCCTATTGTTACCAAGGTAACAGTTGTTTCCATGTTATTTCCCATAAACAAAACAAATCCATAGCAACATTGGGTGCCCCTGGCCCTAGGTGTAGGGGCCGACTATGACACTCTTTCGGGAACTTTGCGTTAATAAGTCGCGCAAATCGTAGACTACATGTGAATGTACAGTTTGTGTGTTACCCATGGCACGCCTGGATTACTGTTCTTCAGTGTCGAGTACAGAGCCTGACAAGCGCTCCACAACACTTGAGACTGGTGGGCATTCTTGTCCGCGTCCGCTCGGGCTGGAACAAACGCAGATAGACACAATCAACATTTGAGGAGGCCGTTTGAATACGAGGAAGTACTGTAATACAATACGTATTGAAATGCCTCCAAATGAATCCACACTGGATTTGCATCAAACAAAAGGAAATCAAACAGTGTAGAAGAACTCTCTAATTGTCATGGAAAATAGTATGCAATGAAACAATCCCATAGCAACCACAGGGATGGCACAACTAGGACACATCATCACCACATCTGGGCCAAAGTTTCTTAGATCATGTTGTTTTGTTGTAAACTCAAACACTAATTTTTTTATTTATAAGGGTGCACACGTCTGGAAAAGTTCAAGCAGATATTTTCTCTTGACGCACGCTCGACTACCTCCCGGATAAGTCTCAAAACTTCAAATCTCTAGTCCTCAGATGACAGCCTTTGAATTTCCATGGCACTTATTAATTATTATCTAAAGATGCAATTGTTTTTCATTCCATTTCTATTGTGACTAATTAATGAAGGTAGGATGTAAGATTTCTTATCTTGCTTGACCTCATTAGAGACAATAAACCTGCCTGCATAGGCCTATACATTTTTATAAAATCCAGATTTTTTATTTTTACCAAGGTTTGTTTTTATTTTAAGTAGAAGAGGTAAAAGGGTTGACCTATAAAAACTATTTAAAACACATGACATACAAACAACAAGCACAACTGTGAGGTTACACCTGGCATGCATGCATCTCCCAAGCCCTCAAAACAACTTAACAGCAAAACTAATGGCATTTTCCAATGGGCTGCACTCAGTGAGTCTGTGTTGTTTTAATTGTTGAAGGCGCCCTCAGTGCGGTCCAGTGCAGCCATCAGAAAACGCCATAAGTAAGGCTTGATTTACTTAAATAGAAAGTTGCTTACTTCCCAAATCTGGAGATCACATAGCCGCACAAAAACAAAACAGTACATAAGATTAGAATCACAACTTGGTATAAAATGGTAAATAATTTAAATATAATATGAATATAATACAATGGGCGTCTCAGGTCAAAGCTGAAGTAGGTTGCAGCACCTGTCCTGAAAGGTCCAACTTTGTAATTCATTCCATGTTAAATATTGTCGTTAGTCAACTGTCTAACTGTCAAACGACAATATGTTTGTTTTGTATCTATAACAAAGGTATTCACTGTCAAAAACCTTGTAAAACATTACTACAATGAATGATTTATATTTAAAAGTATTAAATATAAACGGCTTAAAAGTTTGAATTGAGAAAACGAGGCGCAAAGATCGAGTTGGACCCTTAAGTACTGCTAGCGCTGCGAGCGGCAGAAAGTCGCGCCTGAGACGCCCATTGAAGTGAATAATACAATAGTATGGCAGTCTCCCCCACCCCTTAATTCAAATTTCAAGGGACTGCATTCCACTCGTAGGCCTGTGGGGAGGCATACAACAAACAACTACACTGCAGCACTTCGAGCGTTTCCGGCCACTGAGCACTGCCTGCTAGAAGTCACCGATAACCCCTCTAGAAGCCAGAGCACTAATTATTATTTGGTAAATAACTATCAATTCCAAAGAAGTCAAGTAGTCTTTAAAACGACTTAGAAATTTGCATTGTTGAAAGTTGTGTGTATCCAATATTCAGTGAACGTTGGCCAGATTGCTCGCAACGCACTCTGTGCACTTGTTACGCCTCCCCATAAAATGCTTTCAAAACTTCATTATTTCAGCTTTTTACAATTGCTTCGTTCGCCTGTCCTGTACTTTCTGTACAAATCAGAACTTTTGCACTTTTCACCGTTCGTCTGTCATCGTGCCGTATCGTCATGTCGTTTGCCTGTAGAAGTGCAAGAAACAAGTACACAAAAGTTCATGTTTTTCTGCATGGTCTCTGGAGGCGGTGCAATAGTAGGCCTACAGTGCAGAAATATTTGGTGGCAGAAATGGATGAGACTTGACATGAACCTATTTAATGAGGATGATTATATATCCAAGTTTAAGGTAAATGTATTTATGAATAGCGGCTTTATAAGAGTACGATCAATTGATTAACATTTCGAGGAAAACCAAATATTGCTCTAGTTTTAGCCGAGAAGACCTACCATAACCTATAAATTACCCGTGACCGGGCAACGTGGAGAAAAAAATGGCGTCTTTCTGCACGGTACTGAACTGAACTGACCGACCGTGCGGTACAGTGCAAAAGTGCAGTACAGGCGAACGAAGCTTGTGTTTAAGTCTACACCCGTGGCAACAAAACGAGACAAGAGACGCGTACGCACCTTTGAGCGCCGAGTCCATCCCCCTGAGCCTGCCGAGCATCGCCGCCAGCTGCGCCTTGTACTTGGCCTGTTCGGTGGCGATCACCTCGTCAGCGGCCCTCTTGTACCGGCGATCCACCGCCTTCTCGGTCGCCGCGACCACGTCCTTGAGGTGGTCTGCGTGCGCTTCGGCCTGGCGTCTCATCGCAAGACGTAGGTCTCGCTCGCCCTCCACACGCAGCGCCAGACACTGCACACACACACACACACACATATTTACTTGTGTACATATTACGTGCAAATTGTGTAGCTCTGATGTACAAGACAGGGCAAATCTTTTTAGATGTGCTGCCCTCAAGGTTTTTATCGATCCCTGCCCAATGACATGAGCAGGCCGGAGAAGGAAGCCGTTTTATATTGGATAGTTAGACAAAAGAATGGCTGAAAAAGCCATCTTGGCACAAGAAAAAAAAAAAATGTACTTATTCTTTTTATTTGCAGTCATTTGACTCTTTACAAAAACATTCATTACATAAACAGTTGTTGTTTTTTTTTTATTTGCAGCCTTATAAATTACACAATACAATAAAATAATTATATCTGTGATATCGGCTTTGTCCAAGTCTTAAACCTAATATGTATACATAAAGTAACGTACCAGTAATAACATGAATGATATTGTAGAACTTAGAACAATCTTAGAATTATCTTCGCATTTATTATCCTTTTCCCCGGAAGTCTTAAACGCAATAGGAGGGTCTGTCAAGCAGGTACCAACATTACGATAGCACAGGTGTAGGCTTGTACTCACTTTTTTGCCGAGGTCAAATTTTAAAATTCTGGACGTATAACTGGGTCATGTACGTTAGCGGTTAGGGAGGGAGAGACATGGTTGAAATGAAATAATTACTCGGTGCTGTGACTTTGAAAAAGTCATGAAGTCCGAGTACTGATCGGCAATTAGACACCGACTCCATTTAACTGCGAGGTCATCAGGACATTGGAAAACAGAAATATTTAAGAGCACTAAATTCTCTAGATGACATATTTTGTTTTAGTTCGAGTCAATTTTCAAGTAATTTAAAGCAATTTTAATGGAAAGGAAATAAAGGGAGGGTTCCACGGGGGGGGGGAGGTTTAAGCATCCAGTAAACCCTTAAAACTGGTACAATTATGTTATAATATCAGTTCATGAATGTGAGTGGGTAAACAACAATAAATGCGAATTTTTTCTTATCACCCACAGTTTTGTTGGCTCATTAACCCTCGCTTGCCACGACTAGACTAGAAAGACCTACCCTCTTGTTGTATTCCAATTCCAACTCTCTTCTATTGATGTCGAGTTCGGCCTGGACCTGGGCCTCAATGAGTTCTCGGTCGGCGCCCTCTCCCTTCACGTCTAGAGCTGCCTTTATGCGACATTCACCGTACGTCTGGATCAAGAATAAGGCAGGCAATAGTTAAACAGCTGGCGTTATTAATTCCACATAACTGACACTGGATTGACAGTGTTGAGCAGGTAGGCTACAGTAGGTATAGACCTAGGCCTATGCTTTCTATAGTGATCGGCAGTTGGTCTGAAGGAAAACGGAACAAGACTGAGTGATAATCATTAATCAATGATCATCTTAAAATAGTTTATTTATAACCAGTTGCAAAAATTAACCGTCATTATTAGTTAGTTATAGTAATACAAAATTATTTATTATTGAAATAATAACTCGATTATGCTTGTTCTTAGGGAGCAACCGATAGGGTGATACTGATAACTGATAATCAATATTCCATCATTAATGGTTCTAAGGCAGATGGTCAATAATGAAATAACCGTGCTTAATGTGTTAAAAATAACTGAAGATACGTGATTATATGTATTGATGCACAGGTTACTTATAGGTCTGATATAATGGCACAAACTTCAAGGTCATTAGTGGCTTGCAAGCAAACTACCAAGTTGTTGCGGCACTTTAGTCAGTTATTTGATGGAAAGCTTCCTTACCGACACATCTATTGAGTCTGTATTTTGATTGATACGGTACACATTTAACCTTCGATAATAAACTTTCTGTTTCAATAACCGATTATTTAAAATGTATTGATGTGCATCCCTATTTGTTACCATACACTATAGTGATAAGACAAAATGCTTAGATTTGTGGGAGGCATATCTCGACTGGGCGGCTAGACGCACGATGACTATAAAGTACACGCGGGCATAAGAAAACAACAATTTATTGAACTACCTGAACTGATCAGTGATCAGACGGATCACTTAATTGTAAATGAGTAATTCTGGGCAATAATTTGAGCACAACCTCTAGTTTCTTCAACTCCTTCTGGTAGAACAGTACATTCTGGAAGGCATACAGGATGAAGAGGTCCAGATCTGAAGGTACGACTTTAAGTTCCCTTTCACTAAGGTTAACACCTGGGAACAAAATCTCCATTTCTTCCTGAAACAAAACAAAATGAGAACAATGATCGGGATATAAAACATCGCAGCACACATGCATACATATTACTGTTAGATCTAGATAAATTAACAAGTTAGGAAGTTAAGAATTGTGATCCATCAAAGCCTATGAATTCGACTTTGAAGCGAGTTTGAGCATCCATTCGAGATTCAAGTTTAGAGCTTATTTGGTTCAAAACAAAACAAGACAGGCGAGCGTGATGCAATGCCGAGCGGCATGAAGAGGGTGAAAAAAGAAGGGTGTCTCTACTGGTTGACCAGATCCAGCATGATGGCATAATGGCCAAATGTGGGCATTTAATTAATACAAAGAAGATGGTTCAAAACATCAGATTTGAATTTGAAACCAGAAAAATAAGGTAACTGGTAACCACATGCTTAAAGAACCGTTTCACACACCACACTCGCACTGGATTACTCTCAGGTCCACAATTGTTTCTGACAGTACAGCCACCACTGAACAACAGAAGGCTTCTGTGCAATATTCTTCTAAACACTGAACAGAAGGCTTCTATGCTACACCTGCATGCTACTAATGCATCAAGTCATTCATGTCGATAAGAATAAATGTACTGACCGTCCAGTGATTTCGAGCCTCCTCGACTTTCTCCCAGTACTTGTCGGTTACACTCGCTTTCCTCCTCTCGTTTTCGAGGGCGGCAAACGCTTTGTCAACGTCCTCCAGAACGGATTGGATGTTTCGTTTCGAGCTCTCCACCAAGTCGGCGGGGGCATCAATGGGCCCCTGTTCTAAAATCTTTTGCATCCTTAGAACAAAAAATGTTTTAATTACAGCAGACAAATACAATTATAATAGGCCCTACAGTGAAATGGGAAATGTTGCTCTTTCTTATCACACATCTTTATCTGTTTTCCTTTCACCGTGGTTTGGTTTTCTTTAAATCCAAGGTCTTCTAAATCCCCTGTTGGGGTGTCATCTAACTCCAAAACCCGGTTGTCTAACCCATTTCCACAATGTTGAAGCAGTCATGTCATGTTATTCAAATGGGAGAATCATTGAGGAAAACCAACAAGTATGTACTAGTAAATCAATCTGTACCCAAAAAAGCAAAATAACAATCGGTACAGTTTCCGTATGTGTTTTCTAGGCCTACCAGTAGGGCCTACCACCTAAATATATTTTCAAAGGAAATACCCAAGTGAGTAATTTTTCTAATTTCACATTATCAATTTAAGGTACCTACATTTGAATAATAATGTGTAGGTAAAGTGCTTTTTGTAGTGAGATGCATAATAGCGATGTTGTGTCTCACTTTCATTCAATGCACTTATTGATTGTGATGTCATGTGGACTGTATTCAAAATCATTAAATCATTGATTTGATTTTCTACATCAGTTCCAAAAATTAGTTCTTGTGGACAATGGACAATTCATTCAATTTTTTAAATTTAAATTCAAATTATGTACTACAATATATTGGGTTCTTACCTTTTAATACTGTCTACAGCTTCTTTAGCCGCAGTTTCCGCTGCCTTAACAAGTTCCTCCTTCTTCTTGGATTTTTCTTTTAACTTTGGCCAGATGTTTTGGTCCAAACTTTGGACCGAGTCTTCTATGACTGTGTAAATGTCTTGACTGTGGTCTCGAAGGGCGCATGCTGCTTGGTTATAAGAGTTGACTGCTACCGTCGCAGCAGCTGCGATCTTTAACTCCAGGTCAGCTAGATTGCGAGGGTGCTCTTCCGGTAGACTGGCCGGGTCGGATTCATCTAACTTCTTTTCTTTTTCTGACTCAACTAAAAGATTATCCCAAGATATTTAGAAATAGTGTATGTATATTTTATTATTACCAAGTTTTCTTGAATATAAATTAACAAACATATGTAGTACATCACATCATCTTCTTCTTGAGTGATCAAGACCTCGTGTCGAAACGTCTCGTTATTTTTTAATTATGTATATTCTATGTTCAATTTCAATGCTCGAATTCGTCATCTTATACGAAGGTAAGATCTTGGATCCTATCCTTACATTCTATACGACAATACAACTTGGACACTAGTACTGTTTTTCATTTGTCAGATTATTTTCTATGATAGGAAGCATGTTTGTAATGAGCTGCATGCGCGGTTGGAATTTCACAAACTCGTATATTCTCGTAACATGCAGATGAGTGTATTTTAGAAGGAAACAAGTTAAAGAACAACTACTGTGGGGCGGTGAGATTTTCACACATCTTAACTGACAGGATGGGTTAATTTAATGAGCTGTACTAAGAACATAACAAACACATGAAACTAGAATTGCACACATTGAATCCATGCAGTAGGCCTACACCCGATTTTTCCCAAGTTGTTGCAAACACAAGGATTTGTTTTCGTCTAGCTGTTTCAGGATTATTGATTTAACATTAGGCCTACCGCAATTCAAATTTTTGCCTACTAATCAAGCAAACAAAAAAAAGGCAACGAAGGTATAGATTGACCAACACCACGTCTCCCTTGGCCAAAACGGGCGAGTCAAAGTCGACTGGAATGCAGGTGATAGCGCATAAACGCGTTCTCCTCGCACTCGGCGCGTGAACGGTAGCGGCAAAACATGGCTTCACTTACATTGCATTATTTCAGAAACTATTCAAGCTAGAGCAATATTATAAGCGGCACAAGAAAGATGACAGTTATACCTTGATGACGATAGTTTTATATTTGTGACAGGTTTTTTGTAAACCATGCAAATTGCGATCGTAAAAAACGTAGAAATCTTCGAAAAGGTTTCCACTAACATTGCTCTGCCTTAATGTCATTATTTTATTAACTATTAATGTTTGACAAATATAGTGCACATCATCGTGTAGAGGAAGGTTAGACAAAAGTATTTATGTGATTCAATGTTTGATGCGCGTATTGGTTATTTTGAAACCATGAGTTGAATATTGGCTGAACGTAGTTTTGCCGTAGCTTGCTGGCTACGGCCGGCCGTATAGCTCTGCCGTAAGCGCGCAGGACAGATGTGTTCCCGACCACTGCCGATAGCAACTGACACCAGCTAGCTGCACTTCACTACTGGCCGCCCCTAAAAAACCGAATAGACTAGACCCGGATGCGCGCGCAAGCTTTCGCGCGCGGAGATGTGCTCGTGGTAAATCTATACATGATCAGAATTTGCATTTAATTCAGCACATGCTCATTGTGGAATAGTTAAAAAAAAAAAAAGTTGGCAAAGTGTTTGATAAGACTGTCATGTACTAAGCTGCTTTGTATGTATGATTACTTGATTTGTCTATTATGCTAAACATGTAACTAATATATGTAAGTTCATATATTTTTCATGATATGTACATAAATGAACTCTTCAAATTTCCTTTAACTATAATAGGACCTACTAGGTGGGAACAACTATGTTACAATAAAATGCCTTCATTTATAAACTTGACTCATGAGCCCTGCATTCCCCCCCCCCCCTCTCTCACCCCACACCAACAGCACCAGTACCACCACCCAATTAACTTAAAAAGTTAAAGCCCTAACGAGCACAACAAATCGTCCGGTTTCTTCATACCACCATTTAAAAACCAATACATTCATGTTAATTTTTTAAAGCTTAACCACCACCTATGGTACTATTACCAAGGGGACTATGATTGGCTTGGCTATGAGACTGACTATGAGTTATGACTATGACTATGAGGAGGAATGATGATCAATGGACGATGGCCATTAGATTAGCTGTTGATTAGTGACACAAGAATGTCCCAATTTTACACTAAAGAGCTATAAAACAAAATTCTCTAACTTTGCACGAAATGAATTTTCAAAGGCAAATGTTAACATTTCACATCATAAAGGAAAGAAGTCAAATCAAAACACAAATCACACAATATCCCATAATGTTGCAATTTCAGCTTTTATGCAACATCAAACAAATTGTTATACTGCCATGGAAAAAAACTGCCAGAACTAAGCAGTAAGCAATATTATGAATACAACTGCCAAAATTTAAATTGCATAAAAAATAAATAAAAGACATGGTTCAAAGTTGAATTCATGATCACTGTACTTAGTTCTCACCACCTGAAGACACTCGACACAAATGCTGCTGGTTTCTGGTGCTCGATAGTTTTTATTTTTCCACGGAACTATGAATTTAATTTAATTAACTACTACTTGCATTAGCATACAATGTAATTAAAATATAAATTCGACCTACAAAAACAGAATTTGGAAAATTCAGGAAAAATAAAATATCTAGGCCTATACCTGGTTCCCAATTGCTATTGCTATAACATGAAAAGTCAAAACACTCACACCGTTTGTAGTTTGTACACAATAATATATCTACAGTTAACACTAATCAGCAATTTAAACATGAATAGAAATATGTAAACATTAGGCCCTTTGAATGAAAACAGAATATATTCTGGTAGATTTCAACCCCAACCTACAGGCATATATATAATACACAAATTATCGATAAACTGCACTCTGTAACATTGAAAATAAGTATCTTCTTACCAATGACGGGAGTGTCCTGCTTTCCAGGTAAAACCCTAATTTCTGTCCAGGGTTTCTCTTTCTCAGCACAGCGTTGACTCTTGTGGTCGGGTGGTTCGGTCAAAAGTTGGGAAAACAGAGGTCGTGGGGCTAAGGAAACACAAGCTAAGCAAAAACCAAACCAAACCAAGCAAAACAGAACAAACACCACACACAAGCAAAACTCAACATTATCCAATGCAAAAATTAGTTGGCAGATTAGGAGATAAAGGTTAAAAATGAAAACTTGAAAACAAGCCTGAACCAACATGAACATATATCATAATGTGTATACAACAGACTAACAGTACAAGAATAATGTGCTTCAGGCATGCTGTGCAAGTGTAAACAAGCTCACTGCGTGGATTGAGAATTCGAGGTTAAGGAATAGGAGGCCTACCTAAACAGAAACTAGTCCAAGCAGCCAAGTCACAAACTCATACTTTGTCACTAGTCTGTCATTTCATTGTTGTCAATACAATAATAATTAACAAATATATATATTTCATTAGTTTTAAATTCAGTATAGCTAATAATAAGGTAAGCATGGCACATGGAAATACTTGACATTACGTCTGTAGAACACGCTAACACCGGTTGTGACCGAGATTGTATGCCTACCTTGTCATATATTCACTTAAATTCTAAGAATGATGATTTATAGTAATAAATAATAATAATAATAATAATAATAGGCCTAATAATAATAAAAATAAATAACAATAGGCCTACTGTAAGCCATTCTTTACAAAGATAACAATGATTCAATTTACTTACGTTTATATTCTTCCTTTACATTTAGGTCAGCACATAACTTGTCTCTTGGAGTATCAGGTTTTTTTGCATCTGGATCAATAGGAGGTTTGGAGAAAAGTAAGTTCCATACCCTAAAACAGGATGACAAAATAGGTTATTAGAATTTAGGATATGCCTACAATACAATACAAAATTAAATTTATAGTAGACCTAGTCGGCTTGAGTTCGTTATTTGTGTTCATTCACATCAATGATGGACGGTGTGGGAATTACATCTGCTCTAAATCAAATACGGTGCTTTATACAGCGAGTTCAAAAATACAATAAACCGTATATATATATCCTAATATCTTGAGACCGTTTCCAACATCAAATCGGGTAGGGGGGAGTAGCAAAGTACTCCATTTCTTGAGCTAATATCTTAGTTGCCGGCTAGCTCGGCCTGACACAATCACCTCCTCAACTTCTTCCTCAATCACTTCCTCCATTACCAGAGGGTAACAAAGTAATAAAATACAGGAAAGCTAATCTGTAATACGGGTGAACCCCAGCAGCGCTGCCACACAGTAGAGTAATGAACTACAACCTGTGGTGCATTGTGCAGCAGGCAAAAGATACCGCCTTATGAAGATATGTGTATAATGAAATTGTTGTCAATCCTGCATGCTACACAATGTGCGATTTTAGCAATGCCACACAGGAGACAGGAGGGTATGAATGACCACCGCTGTTAGCGTTCGCCTCTCGCATAGCATTCAATCCCACAGCAATCCACAACGAATCCAAGACATCCGATAAAACTCAGTAAAAGGTTGAGTTGGATGAGAGGTATTAGCTTGGCATTTTGCATACTGTATTTTGTTGCACTATCCGTAGATCCTGATAATATGTAGCTGCGGATCTACCTACTCACAATTTGACTTTAAAAGTTGTTTTAAAAATACAAACAGAAAATCTTAAATTCTGTCGCTTTTTGAGCTCGGACTGCTGCAGACTCTTAAGGTTCGTATTTATAGTCGACCCATTATACCTGCACACATTTTTGCAATTTTGTATTTATAGCATACTGTCTTTTATCTGGCCCAAGATTAAAATATATACATGCCAAGTACTTACGAGGTTTTAACACTAGTAACAAGACCAAACACTTGTTCTGAATAAGTATTCTGTTCTTGCAATACTGCTCTGATGAGGTCATCAGAGTATGGTACACTATCTCCAAGCCATTGTCTAAACTCTGGGTCATATTTTGCATACGCAACAGTTGCTCCAGTAGCCAAGGCAACGGTACCCACTAAGTAAAGAAAGGTTGGCCCTCCGCCACCACCCCCTCCATCTTTGCCTTTTGATTGGTAACTCCTGGATGCAATGTATAATCTAGATGTGCCATGTGTTTGTATCTGAAATGAAGTAAAAAGTACACACCATATATTATACAATATAGCCAAATGTCTGAAACTGATGCGGGTCAAAGACTTGGAGTTTCGAGATTGAACTGGCATGCATGCATCTGTGGTATACATGCAAGGAATTACATGGCAGGGTGGGGGTCACTGGGAAGAGCTGGATGGAGCAGGTTCTCTCAGTGAGTGTGTTTAAGTACGGTACTGCTGTCAAGGTGGACTATGCAATTAGTCCGAAAATGTTAGTTTTTAATTTGTGACAACCGATGCAGCGTAACCCGTCAAACAATCCCCTAACCTCTCCCCTAACCTCTTGTATTTTTGTAGTTGCAATAAGCAAACATAAATCTTCAGTAGCATAGTCATAAGAAGGCCTAGTTACTAGTTATTAGAAAGGGCATTAAGCATTAGATGTATTATTTAACCAAATCTATGTAATAGTATGCTTGAAAGAAACCCTAAATAAATAAAAAAGAAAAAAAAAGAGATAATAATGGCTCAGGTCAGGCCACGAAAGCAAACAACTAATTATTTAATTCAATATTAATATTCTGTACATGTTTTGGTTTAACTATGTTGCAACTTTGCACAGCACTTTATTCCATTTGATATTTAATACAAAAAAAAAAATACAAAAATAAGAAGAATCAATTAGAAATAGGCACACAATTCAACTCTATGTTAAAAGAGGCGACAACAATAGAACATCACCATTTTGTTTTATATTTTAAGTAACCTATGTACCAGAAAGTAAGTAGGACTGATCAGGAAACAAATGAAGATTAATCTATATGTAACTAATGCCTGTGTCACTTCTTATCTATTTCACCCTATCTTATCTTACTTCTGACAGAGATTTGTATAGCTTCCTCTTCTACAATTTTAAGATTAACAGCTCCTCTACCTCTAAAGATCAAGATTAAGATTAAACACTTAAAGGCTGCAAATGGGCCACAACTACCCGGTGGCAACCTACCCAAACTTCCCCCCACCCCACCCTCCCTCATCACCTCCTATTCTTCAATCTATTTCTAAATTCCCTTACTGACTCACACTCAACAACCTCCTCGGGTAACTCATTCCATTCCCTAACTGTTCTCTCAACAAAACCAAACCTACCCCGATCACTTCTGGGTAGGTTTGGTTTTGTTGAGAGAACAGTTAGGGAATTGAATGAGTACATGAGTAAATATAGTAGGCCTACCAACTGAACAATATCACTTAACTCATAGTGAAACAAATCAAGTAGGCCTGGAGCCCGATTCTCTAAATCTGCGGTAAATTAATCACCGGTTTCTGTCCTTAAGGAAGGCGAATGGATGGCTGTGATTGGGTCACAGCCTTCTCATAACGACCGAAACGGGTGATCACCTTATCGTTGACCATAGAGAATCAAGGCGCTGGTCTACTTGACAGTCACATTGTTTATTATATTACGCAGGGTTTATTTTTAATAGCATGTCCGATTAGCCCGAATGTTGCTTAGCTATTTTGTTTGGACACAAATCCTTCACCTCCCAAATGCACTGGAACAACCTCCTAGCTTGCTGCATATTCTTCGTCTCATGTTATGGTGATGCATTATGTAGTCATTATTTTCTATAAACTCTCCTACTAAAAGGGCCGCTTATGTAAGCCTAAGGGAAATAAATAACATGTGGCATGTATAGGCATAGATCTGCAAATAAACCGTCTAGGCCTACTATTGTGCCTTCTCGTTACTTGCCAGTTGCTTCGAAACTCCCCACCCCACTTTATTTATTATCTACCTACTCAGTTAGGTATAAGAACTTAACACGTGCATATTCCTCATGTAAACTGCAGGACGTCTTCTTGCATAGGGCTGCATCACATGCTATTAATTTAGGTGCAGATTCATTGCTTGCGAACAGCTGATCGGCTGTTATTGTGGTTCAAGGTCAACACCTCCCCTAACCTCTTGAACTAAAAGCCACGGATTGATCCAAGGATTCATACTGACGGTCGAACTGGTTTTAGGGTTTTTTCATGTACTTACGTACGCCATATTGCCATATTTAACGTGATTCACATGTCAAAACGATGTATTTAAAAATGGAAATTAGCTAACAAAAAAACATACTATTAGTAAAAGAAAAAACACTGGAACTTACAGATAAATAATCAAATCATGTGTATGTACTAGGCCTACGTACATAATTAGTTTCGCAAAGGAATAGGCCCTAGGCTAGGCCTAGGCCTACACACACACAAAAAGTGAGTAGAACAGCCGATCAGCTGTTCACAAGAAATACCCTGGTGGTAGGCCTATATTCTCATTAACCTATATTGAAATTGGGTCAAGAAATTTCTTCAAGTGGCCAAGTGTGAACTAGGGCCTAGGCCTAGAAGCAGTCTGCACTGGCCTATAGATAAGCCTAGGCCTAGGCCTAGGCCTAGGCCCTAGGCCTAGCTTACACTATGGAATCGTATCTAGATCCTCCTAGGCCTAGGCCTAGGGGCCTAGTCAAAGTAATTAATATTGGGTTAGGTTTACATCTAACTAGCCTATGACTCAAGAACATGTAAGCCATATTTTTAGCCTGCCTAGGCCTAGGCCTAGGGCCTAGGGCTTAGAACAGAGCATCAGGCTTGAAAGAAACTTTGCTCCAGAGTCCATTTTAAATGTCTACTTTCATGCTAGACCCTTCTGTAACAGAGTAGGCCTAGATCTATGCAGAGCAATGAAAACAAATCAATCAAGCCTAGGGCCAAAGATAGTAAGATATACCCTGTCGGGCCTTCCAACAAGCAAAACCAACACTAGGGGCCTATAGGGGTTAAGATTGTCAGGAAGTAGGTTGAACTTCAGACCATTCCTAGCCCCGTGGTAGGTTTGATCTACAATCTATATCAATGATTACTAAAATATTGTTACTATTTTTTAAACATACCCGAGTTAGGCCTATTCCGCTATACGGAAATTTAACTGCAATAATTCGCAACATTTCCAGGCGCCTGACCGGCAGCCGACAAAAGAAGAACGTCGGCTCATATGCACACTAGTGAAAAGATTGCAACGAATGGACGACGATCCAGGTGGCTTTGACTTTCCTACGAACGCTACAGCTGTGCGTAGAAATAATGTTACGAATTATTGTCGGAGGTAAGTTTCACAATACATTTAAAACTGCATGAATTTTAATTGCCCAGGCTAGAATGCCTAGGCTAAGCATTTTCATTTTTTCTGATAACTAAAAATGTGTTTGTAAACAATTGGTAGGCTAGGTAACTGTAGAAACTGAAGCCTAGGCCTAGGCCTAGCCTAGCCCTCCCACTTATTTATAGGTTATGGTTACGATCAATGATATTCAACAGCTAGCCTATCTGTTGAATATCATTGGTTACGATTTATGATTAACCTTTGATCCCTCTGGTTGCCTCACAACAAACGTGCCCAGTAGAAGTAATGAAGGGCAAAATGTCATAGAACCTAGCATAGGCCTACCTCCCCCCCCCCCCCCCTTTCTTTTTGACTAGGGCTTATCTACCCCGCCGGGCTACGGGCTAGGTCTAGGGCTATCAATTTTCAATTACCAACCTCAGAAAAAGAAAGCAGGGTTAAGCCCTAGTAGACCTAGGCCTAGTTATTAGTATTTTATTTAGCAGCTGCTTTTTCTATACAATTGACCATAACACATCATCATTGACAAAGTAATCTCTATCATGAAATGTTTAATTAATAATTACGATTTTAAAAATACAAAATAGCCAGGTGCCATGGTTTTTTTGCAGACAAACATTGAATGTTAAGTGTTAACCAAAAGGAAAGATACAACAATGTTGTTGCTTAGCAACAGATTGTTTGCCTGCATGTGATGTCATAGCAGTGGCGGCTCGTGGTATAAAATAATACAGAGGCCAGGACAATCCAAGAAAGATCGAATCTGGAAGCAATGGAAATTAGCGGCAGTTCAGGGGGGTCTGGGGGGCTCGCCCCCCAATCTGCCCCGCAGGACGATTTTTTTAAAACTGCACTTTTCTACGTTGTTTTAGGTGTTATAATGTGGTTGTGGATGTGGATTTAGGTTGCCGGATTTAAGTTGACGACACTTGTCGTTAACCATAATAATCTCCATACCATAACGAACAAAACTCGCGCTGTTCCTCTCCATCCCTTTGCAGTAATGACAAAGCTGGTTTCAGTCTTCCGTCTTGTTTTAAATCTTTATTTACTCTTTCCTCGAAGCATGTCTCGTTAATGGTCGCACTAATAATTTGTCAACTATATTTGACTTCATTGAATCAAGCAACAACACAAGAAGAACAGCAGCAGAAAAACAACCGACAATCCCCTGCAAACTACAAACTGCTGAATATGATATATTATGGACAGCGGGCGACTTGGTTACTTTAGTGAAAAATCCGAAAATAAACCAAGTGGCCGGCTTCCTCTGGCATCTTATTACACAAGCAGCAATTTAGGCGAGGAGGGCGGGAGTATGCATACCGCATTCCCCCGCACACCGCTCAGGTACCGGTACCCCAGAGCTGAACAACTGGAGGCCTGGACTCACAAAGTTCCTCGCGTTTCTACTGGTTCAATGCGGCTAGCAGCCACATTTTGAAGAGGCGCGAAATTTTGAAACGTTGAACATTTTTTGTTTGAAAACTTTTACGATAAATATGTATATTATCTAAGATGAACATAAAAATACATAGAACCATTTTAAACAAGATCACAGACAAGATTAATCCTCCTCCCTCCGGAAATGTTTGAGGAGGCCCGGCCTCCCTTGCCTCCCCCCACCAGCCCCCACTGTGTCATAGCACCGCCAATCGTAACTAATGCTATTTACTGGACACCATTGCAACAATAGGAAATTATAAATTATACCAATTTTTAAAAAAAGTGTCTAAAGAAATTATTTTAGCCTTAGGTCCAGTCTTACAATGTCCTAATAACTACTTATTCGTCGAATAGCTTGTTTTCTCCATGGCGACCACCAATCAAAACTTTTGAAATCCTCCAAATAGCTTAATTGCTACAAATAATTTTCTTATTGGGAGATTGTAAGACCGGCCCTTGTAGGCCTATAATTTTTTTTTTCAATTTCAAATTCTTGAATTATTACATTACCGATTATTGTGTGCATCACTAATGTAATGTGTATTTACTCCGTTGCAGCAATAAGAACGGGAGCGTCAGGATGTAGTCGATTGAATCCCACGCCCGTAATCAACAGACTTGCCGTCTTACAATGGGCGGTGGCTCCTACACCTACACCTCCCTTAGTACAGCCCCGTCTCCAATTCCACCATTTGTGCACACCCTTTTCCCGACCAGTCGACGCAAGTCTGACCGCCATACAGCAGACGCCACCGGCCATCCAAACACAAGTCCGGACAGTCACAAAATACTCAAGGGTGAAAGGAAAGAGAAAATCCGTGAAAGCAGTTCTTAAACGCTTCTATCGCCTAGACTGGTATGAGCTATTATCTCTCCCTCTTCTCTTATGCCCACATTGACACATTTATGTCATCATGCGTCTCGCCAACCAATAGGTTCGGGATACTACAGTACTATCGGGTTCAAAAATGTGTCTCTTGTCAAGACTTTAAAAATTATCAATGAACTGACCAATGATCATGGTACAAAATGCTATCACAATTAATTTTAATTTATAGGTAGGCCTACTCTTTTTGGAACATGATAGAACAAAAATATTAACTTGCATGTTTTTTCTTGATTCCGATTTTATTGGTTTCTCGTCATTCTATAGTTCCAATGATATCACTCATGAAATCACACAACACTTTAGAGTTCATAGGCAACAAGAAGTCAAGAACAACTAAAATGTTTAATTTCTTGTGGTGTTTTCCACTGGTCTGCATGGAGTGCGACCCAAAATGTCGGTCGTGTGATACACGGCACCAGTGCAAGTCACAGTGAAACACACTTCTTGCTGTCGGTACAACAATTTGGCTATAATTACATGCCATTTTTAAACCGATAGTATGTTCATTCCAATTGAACCATTACAGAGCTATTTAAAAAACTTGAGATATTGCCGGCGTTCGTTTCAGGGGTGGCTGGATTCGTACTCGCTCTGGACGTCACAAACATCTGTGGCGGAAAGGATCCGCCCTGCAACGTCGGCTGAGACAACACGTCTTCTGTAACTCAACGCAGAGTTGGATGCTCGACAAGATGGTCACAAAGTTCTGGCGTACGCCCAGGTATTACGTCGACGATCCTTACGAACCATATCACACTAGAGAAGAATTCCTTATGACAAGAAAGAAACCTTTATAAAAAGAGAGCATTCACTGGGCTTTGGTGAATACGTTCCCCCAGTGCGAAGCGTACAGTCTACCGTTTATTAAAGGAGATCGGAACTTTAGATTACGTCTGTACATTCTTGACGGTCAGAGCGTCGTTAGAGCTTGTTTACGACTGGGTGTCGGGTAGTGAGATAGGCCTACTAGAGGTTAGCTCACCCATGAATGAAAGAAAGTTATTTCAGCATCACGTGACACACAGTGTACTACCTGCCTCGGAACGCTCTTATTTACCTGCCTCGGAACGCTCTTATTTACTAGGGCAAAGTTGCAAAAATATGGGACGTAAAACCCCAATATCATCATCTATTCGGGGTTCCAAAAAATCAGTTAAGCCTCCCACACAATTTTACACGTTCCATCCACTATTCAACGCATTTTTGTACAAGAATCAAAAAATGAAAAGTTTACCTACATCGAAAGTTACGATCTCCTTTATAAGATTAAGTTGTTATTTACACCGATGAAGTGAGTTTTACGGGCCCAAAAAAAGTGGTGTTTCAAACATGTGCGAACATTGTAGGTGTTTCAAGCACTCCACACTGAAGCTGTTTCAGACGTGAAATAAATTTATTTATTTGAGTTCCAAAATAAAACCATGCTGTGTTTATTTGTTATTGCCTGTAGGTCCTACTAGGCTACTATGGTATGTGTTTCTGCCCTGATAACTAGTATAATAATTCTTGTCTTCTTCTTTCCCTAATCATTAATTTTGTAACCTAGGTGATAGGTTTCTTGGTGATAATGTTTGGGCTTAACGTCTCATATTTTGGCAACGATGCTAATCAGGATAGATTGTGGGAAATGTTAATTAGTGGAATTTCATTTAATAACATCATCTAGACGAGTCAACAGTAACAGTCGATAGCAAGTGTTTATGTATTGTAACCCTACATACATAATAGTCAAAAAGTTAAAAACTGTGGAGAGGATAACAACTTGTAAAGCATTATATAAAGATATATTATATCTATAGGTGGTTATACTTGAGTGGGAAACCCTATAATAGAATAATGAAATTTAGAACTATGGAATGGTATTAATTTTATTTAAGTATAAAATTTTCACACATCACTTAGGCCTACAATTATTTGAGGCGAGAAAGTGTGGGAATACCGGTAGATATCCCCACTAACAACAGTGCTAATGTATTAAGCATATTCCAGGTAACCTACAAATTAGTATTGTTCTTAGTTAATTCAAGTATTATTATCCTTTCCTTGCACATTAAACTTCTTCTTCAACTGTAACCGACTAAACGATTGTAGTTTTCATCTTGCCAATGCGGTCGATCTCACTTTCGATGACATCGCCAACCTGAAATAATTCACACAAATGTAACTAGGCCTAGGCACAGGAACCCAGTGACATGACTTCATATTCATGCCCCCCCCCCCCCCCCCCCCACACACACACACACACACACACGTCGCTTGGTGCTCTTTTCTTATAAATGTGTCTGTTAATAAAATATTTTATTAAGTATTTCTGTTTTTTAAATGTCTTTATTTAATTAGGCCTACTATTTGAAAGAAGAAAATATTTATTTAATACCATCGGACTTACTAACGCCTTTGTATTTCAGTCTTAATTAGTGTAAATAGTGTAAAGTAATTCTCCAATGGTAGAGTATGCCGAAAACTTTCAACATGGTAACATATTTTCATGTGGCGCTCTACTGCTCTCTCGGCAAAAGAATGTTGTGAATATAAATTTGTACCGGTAAGTGAATAGTACAGACAAACAGAACCTAAAACCTACAAATTTTAGATTCAAAAACTAACTAGAGAAGGTGCAACTAACCTTCAGGTATACTGCTTCTGGTTTCTGGAACATTCCAACTCCAGAAGGAGTTCCGGTCAGAATGATGTCGCCAGGCAGCAATGTGATGACGCTGAAAAAAGACAAGTAATATCGTGCATGTAAGCAACTGATTAGAGCAGATCCCTGGAACTGATTGTTTGCTAATCTAGGTTTGAGCAAAAAACTGACAGCATGTAGGGATAATGACCAGAGTTCAAATTGTTAATTTTTTTTTGTAATTGGAATTGCTTACAAGAACAAGTGTGCATGAATAACAAACATGAGAGTGTACGGGTGGCTAAGTGCACCATATTCCAAAAGCAATTACTCTTATCTAATCTTAAGTAAGCAGGTTTTTAATGGATGAAAATTAAAGGAGGGCATCTAGCAATGTCTGTTCAACAGAATTTTATTTGAATTGCTAGTTAGAACATCTGTATGTAAACCTGTACAGATATCAAGCTGTAACTAGTACTACTGCCTTGGACTACACTATGGTAAGTGATTGAATTGGGACAGTTAACTACTCTACGAAACCTAAAAGACAAGATTTCTTATTACTTTGAACATATTATAAAAAAACATGTTTATGGAATAATTTTAAAACATATTCATACTAGGGAAGACGACGGGTACCTGATACCCGCCCGACGAAGTCGGGTACGGGTTTGTGTTTTCTCTACCCGTTTACCCGACAAAACCCGGTTCCTGAAATTGAGAACCGCCAATTAGCTAAATGTTTTGAATTTGAACTGATTCATCTGTCATTACGTATTTTATTTTTGTGCTTGGCGGTATTTCCCTAAAAAATAGAATCGCGTCTATAAATAAACTGTCCACTTTGATAGTTTCTTTTGTTCATGCCGCCCGATTCCCTGTTCATGTAAGCCTGGCCGCGGTGCTGCTACCCTACACCCCCCCCCCCCCCCCCTTTCTCCCACCCAAAGCACACAACCATTCGACACTTCAACGGGCCAGACGGCCCGTGGCCTTGAGCTTGAGTGGCAGCTGTAACGCATTATGTTTCATCCCGCTTCGATCTGCGATCCCCCGCGCTGTTGTAACTTTCTCTTGTCATGGGTGTTCAACTTTTCATCACGAAACATAATGAAACATCCTAATCCCTGCTTCTACAATACACTATTTGTGGTGTTATTTTCGACGAGAGCGATATTGAGAGGTTGATTTGACACCCCACACGATTTTTTTTGTTTTATTAGGCCTAGGCCTACCCGGGTAACCCGCGGGTATAGTGAACGGGTACCCGGGTCGTAAAAAAGTCGGGTTTCGTCATCCCTAATTCATACTGCACTCTTCATTCAAACGCTAAGAAATAAATAGTGAGTTGACTGAGAATATCAAGTTTTGACATTTTGTTTTTTGTGGCTCAGGCTGCTTCAAATAATATTCTTTAGTAGTCTACTTTATGTTTCGTATCTAGATACAGCTTCATTATACTGTATTATGAAATACGTATATACAGGGGTCTCCGTGTATGGCATTTCATATTGTTTCAAATCTCTAGTTTTAAACTTTGATTAAGTTTAGAATAGGTATCTGCCACTAAGTTTGACAGTACCTACATACAAATGTGTGTGTGTGTGTTACCTTGAGAGGAATGATACAATGTGATCGATTCTATGAATCAACTCGTTCGTGTTTGCATCTTGTTTCATAACCCCATTAACTTTGCATCTGATTTTCAAATCGTGTGGGTCTGCGATAGCTTCCTTTGCCACAACAGCTGGGCCCAGTGGACAGGACTGGTCCATAGACTTTCCCAAGAGCCACTGCTTTCCATTCCGGCTCTTCTGCCAGTCTCTTGCGGAAATGTCTTGGGCAACTGTGTAGCCGAATATGTGCTCATAAGCATCTTCTATTTTCACATCTTTTGCTTTTTTTCCAATTACGATTGCTAGCTCAACTTCATAATCCAGCATCTAGAGATAATCAAATAAAAATCAATCAACTAGGTGACACTCTGAAAGATAAGAACATTTTGTAATCAAGTTGATGTGAACTCAGTAATATTTTTTACTCTATTTTTTAACTCTACTCTATTAATCTTAGGTAAATAAAAAACAATGGTGGAATTACACTGCAGATAAAGCCATACTATTGCTGATAAAAATGCAATTGTAGGTACTGTACTGTAACATATTACTACTAAGCCTAAGGTATTAAGAACTTAAAATGAAACCTTCACAGATATAATGTTACGTAGAGTAAACAAACACTATTACGTGTGCACGTACAGTTGTGGCTTTTGGATATGCAACACTGTCATTGGGACCAACAATACAACTTGAAAATTTGGAAAAGAAAAAGGGCTCTTTTGGAAATTTCAGATTTTGTTCTTCACAATGACCTCGATAGTTGAGCCCAACGCAGACAACCTTGTCCGGCGCAGTCAATGGCGGTAAGAGGCGCACTGAACTGAGGGGAATCACCGACTTCGCCTCTGCCACAACCCTACAACAGAATAAAAGGCACATACCGTACTATAACTGCATTCCAGAATTCATCAGATTACTTCTTAGTCTTGCACGTTCCAGAATCAACCTCAGCTAATTCTACTATCAAACTGAACATTTTTTTAAAGGAGATTTTGTGGATTCGTTGAGGTACGAGTCTGAATTGATAAAATTTGAACTGGTGTTTATTCATGTGTCTCTACCAGTGACAGAATAGTGTCAGTCTCGTTTAATACACGTTGACGCTTGATATTCTCGCTTCTGCGTATTACATTTATACTGCCTGGTACATTGCGATGAATGAAGTGTAAGGCACACAAAGGTGATGCGGTCGACAGAGTACGGGCAGAATCACCCAAATACCTGGACCAGGCTTAGTGGTCACAATCACTCATCAATGGGATGATTAAGCTCAGTACAAAATACCCCAAGGAGGGGCTCCAGTAACGGTAATGGGAAAGAGTGCTATGCCCAGTTACTGTAACAGGACGCTGTATAGAACTATTGTGCACCATTCTTTGTGTATCAGAAATCAAATAGGCCTATATAATATGTACTAACCGTTTTGCCCTGTCCACCAACTCTGGCCCTTCTTGTAACAACTGTACTAGGCCATTAGGAATAGTTGAATCCACCCCACTAACATCAATGATGTCGCTTTCTTGGGCCAACTGAACACCTAACCTCTGAGGCCCTCCTTCCGCACTTGTGAACTGCACGAATCTCATTTTCTGGTCGTATGTCGTGGAAAAACTCCTCTGTCTTGCAACGCTTGATAGAAGGCCGGCACCGCGAGATCTTGAAATGCTCGCCTTTATCGTAAATACAGAAGAAAATAGACGTTCTTGGTTAGGCCTAGATTGTACTATCTTGAGCAAACACGGTTGAATGAAAGATCTTATTTTCATAATGGCCTAATTTAAGTCTCTAAGAACAAGTGGAAATGCTTACTAGGCTTACAACAACTGCCTTCGCCGCCTTTAGAGTGAGGAGTGGCAATCGTCCAATTTCGAAACAACAGGTTGGCGTACGTGCTAGTTTCAAGAACAAGTAGATGACTTTGATGCAAGAGACGCTACGCTGTCTGACTTTCACATGTTGTTGTCATCAGCTGACGCGGTTGGCAACAGTGTCACGTGCTTTGGTCACGTGGTACTACTAAAGTCAAAGAGCTTCATTTTCGGTTGTAAATTCTTTGTAAAAAACCGCGCGATGTTCAAAACGTTCAATCTAGCAGGACACCACCTGCCGCCTGTAGACATCATCTAATCTGTTGTGGTTTTTTGTGTATGTAGCCAGGTTATGCATTGTAATAGTTATGTAGAAATGAATGTCAAGCCGTTACAAAACTTATAATATGTAACGATCCGAAAAAAGAACTATTACAAATATCTGCACATTCGGTCTCCGACACGAACTTCATCAGTATATCTTTATCTTTTACCATTATAACTATTATTATTATAATTATAATTATTGTTATCAAAATTATTATGTATCGATTGTATTTAGTATTATTATTGTATACTGTATAGTATTGTTCTATTGTAGCCTTTGTGTTAGTAGTAGGACAATACGACATGGACAACACGGTGAAAACTGTTTCAAATAATTATTTCATACATTATAAGTAAATTTGTAATTGTATAAATATTGTGTCCTAATAAATAAATAAATAAAAAGGAAATAATCTAGAACCTGCTGGACAATGCCCCGTGGTACTGACGCATACTAAAAAGCAGTAGGCTACTGGCTACGAGAACATTCAAAGGATTTTTTAAAATACCAACCATAAATAGGCCTAGTCTACCTTTACACATTCATTATTAGCGAAATAAAATATATTGCGTCTTTTTACTAGAAATCCCCAAAAGATAATATTATTTTTTTTTTTTTTTTTTACCAAAAGAGACCGACAGCAATAGTACTACTCTGCGTGCCAACCTAAGAAGCACCCTGCCAATCACTACACACAAAGGGCAACTTAGCCGTCGCCTCCTTTGTTGACAGTTGTAAAATGTAAATATCAATGTTGTCTAAAATCTCAAGCGGCAGTCAACGGGGTGGACACACAGTTCCAAAAAGGGGACCTTCCCCCATATACAGGGAGTGATACCCGTCCGTAGTCGAATCGAGGCGACATTCTTCACATTCAGCTGTCGGTACCGGCTGAGAAGGTGAGTGCTTCGCTGAATAATGGGGATGATTGACATTTATGATCTCCACGGTACCATCGCCTCCCTTTGAGGTTAGTGATTGGCAGAGTGCAGTGCTTCTTAGTTTGGAACCACGGTTGGAACCAAATGAGATTTCACAATCATGTTTGCAGACAAAACAATCTGTTTCTAGGCAACTCCATTAATTGTTGTATCTTCTTTGATTGGTCATATGCAATGTTTGTCTTCAACAAAACACGGCCACATAACCCTATGAAGACCATTAGATACTATTGAGGGGGCAGGGAAGCATAAACAATTGGTTGCTAGGCAACTCCATTGTTGTATCTTCTTTGATTGGTCATAATATGCAATGTTTGTCTTCAACAAAACACGGCCACATAACCCTATGAAGACCATTAGACCATTAGACCATTAGATTGAGAGGGCATGGCCAGGGACAAACAATCGGTTGCTAGGTAACTCAATTGTTGACTTTTTCTTTTGTTCCAAACAACACTGTTAATTTACAATTATGGTGGATTCCCGACCAGGCAGAGCGTATAGCGTCGAACACTCATCAACGAACCAATCAGATTGTGTGCTGTATTCTGTGCAGCTTCATTCTGATTACTTCGTTGGTGTGCATTTAATGTTGCACATTCTTCGACGATCAGAATCCATCATAAATTCATTCACAAACAGCGTTGCATGTTTACCTCACGATGATGTCAAAGGGTACGTTCCGTAAATAGCTGAAAATGCTCAAGACACTTGGATGACGTCACTCATTCCAGCATCTTGAGCACCAATATTTTCGGAACGGTAAATCACGAAGGTAGTTTTTGGTGGCGGTTACTTCAAATTAAATAACGGCAGTTGATAGGATTAAGTGGGATTAAGGTCCTAGTGGCGTTGGTAAATGAAATCATTTCGTCAGATTCAGACAGTTTTACGGCTTAGGCCTGTAGGCGTTAGCCCTCGTAGGTCCCTTGGTAGCCCTAACCTATAAAAGACCGGTACAGACATGCCCTAAACTGAACAATAGGGCCAGTTTCAAGATTATAAAATGTGTTCACAACGTCTTATCTACTTCCTACTTCTTCTGTAACACATATTGCTGTGTAGGAGAGCGGGGACACAGGATTCCACTAATGTAATTTGTAGTTTGCCGCCTTTTTGATAATAATTATGCTCGAGATGCTTGAACGAAATCCTCGGGCGTCTCAAGCGTGCTCAAAACACTTGGGATGCTATTTACGGAACGCTGGTCGCAGGCGTTTCAAGCATATTAAGCCATTTACGGAATGGACAAAGCACGCTAAAGGCATATTCAATAGTTTACGGAACGTACCCATAGCATTCATCTCAATATTCAGAGTTGAGTAGTAACTTTTTGAAAGTAACGCGTTACTTGTAACGCGTTAATTTTTCGGTAACTTTTAGGCTAACTAGTTACTTTTTCCTCGACAGTAACTTTTAACGTTGAAAGTTACTATTGATAAGGAACTTTTTTAAAAAAATGAAAAGTTACTTTTGAAACAGCCTATGGTTTTTTAAATGTACCAACAGCAAAACACTCGTATTGCGTCTGTTTCAGGTCAAAAATCTTCGACCCCCCCCCCCCCCCATACCTAGAATCATACATAACTGTATCCTTTGGAAACCATTCCAGCAGCAGCCGGCTAAATAGGTTGAATGGGAACTGACAACCAATAAACATAAGTGGATGTTATTGTGAGCAACACTGCTTTGCTAGGACCTCACACTATTATCGAAGGTGGCCGGCAGACGTTATAGTTCGTAGTAGTATTTGGGAAATTGATTAGTGGATGTATTATTGTAATAAACGTAGCATGCTGAATGTTCGATGGCCGTGAAAACTTTAACGCGCTTAGGAGGTCCATCTATACCTTCGGCTCTTCTTGTTGACATGTCCAATTTTGACTTCCTATTCACTGTTAGTCTTTACAAAACTCAGGCTGCTGTTCTAATGATTTCCGACATACTCCGCCCGGCGCCCGCCAGCAAGGAGTAGCGGGTTGAATTAAACTTGAAAGCAATATTAGTGCTTTGTTGAAGTTGTATGAAAGAGTTGGCATACACTCTTGCAGTGAGCGACCGTCGTAGGTGTTGACCATTTTTCGTTTTTAGGAACAATACTACCATTCGTTTCTGTCACATCAATATTCAATATTAAGATTCATATTTTACTAAGTAAAGTAGGTTAGTAAATGCTTTGTACGCCATTATACGAGACCGTACGTCTGACGATGTTTCAATAAATCTTTTTAGGTAAGAAGTAGTATTTTGTAATTTTTTTAAACTGCCACTTCCCATCAAAATTTCCTAAAAGTAACTTTTAAAGTAACTTTTAATTTTCAAAGTAACTTTTAGTTACTTTTTCCAACAAGGAACTTTTAACGTTTAAAAGTTACTTTTAAAGGCAAGTAACTTAACTTTTTAAAAGTTCCTTTTTAAAAGTAACTTACGCAACTCTGTCAATATTATTTCAATGCGAAAGAAAAATTGTGAAACCTTGTATAACTAAACAGAAATTGAACGATTTACTTTATAAATTAATACAGTTATATGTTCATGTTCATTTATAAATGAAGATATTTTTAATTTTACATGAAGGGCAGTCTTTAAAAAATCCAAATAACAGCAGTATTAGTCATTTTGCCATCCACACCTATAATTAATTTATTTATTTTTATTGTGATTTTCCTGTTCCATGAAAGGACAGGATGGATGGTAGGGTTATGGGCATGCCCATACCCTCTTTAGCCTACAGGTAGATACAATTACACAATTACGTTCATACTATTACACAAAGTTAAAAATTACAAAGCTAAATACATGGAGAGGAATCCACACCGATGGTTGATGACTGATGGCTTGTACTGATAGCGATGGTACCGAATAATGGTACGTTTACAGCTACGCGTGGCGAGCGAAGCGAGGGCGCGAGCTCCAATCAGCGTCCGAGTTTCAAGCAAAGAAGTTAATAGTTTCACGCAAACTCGGCCACTGATTGGAGCTCGCGCCTTCGCTTCGCTCGCAACGCGTAGCTGTAAATCGACTCTAATACGGACGCGGAGACAAGATAATAAGTTATAAATAGATTACTAAACATCAACAACAACAATCATCAACCAAAGACACATAGAAGTGACTCAGCAGTTGAGACGCAGGATGCCACCAATCTAGGAGTGCTATATAGGTTTTTTGAAACTGTCCAACAATGAACATATCTTCATCCATCCTCCTCATCGTCTCGAATACCATGTTTGCAATTATTGTGGAAACGTTAAGAGCGAAGGATACATCTACGTAAAAAAACGCAGAAGATTTTCATATTTTAATTATATCTCAAGATTGAAACACAAAATCGAAAATCTGAGTAATCATATAGCGCTGTGGTTTGGTAAGCCCTACAGACTGAATGATAAATGTATTTAACATTATAATCAGTATGAATTGACTGTGATACTTATTTCATTGAAATAAAAATCACAGTCATACTGATTATAATGTTAATACATTTAACATTCAGTATGTAGGGCTTACCAAACCACATCGCTACGATTACTCAGATTTTCGATTTTGTGTTTCAATCTTAAGATATAACTAAAAAAATGAAACTTTTCTGCGATTTTTGACGTAGAGGTAAGAATCATCAACTGACCGACTGTAGACAACCTTCGTTTTCGGGTCTCCCTCACCTAATTTACGCTCCCAATGCAGAGTTTTTGTCACTGTGTTACCCCCTCTCCCCTGCGTGCCACATGCAACAAGGGCAGTCCTGTTGAAAGCTGGTGTAGCCAAGCCAGGTATAGCTTAATATCTTGTTTGTACCCCCATGTGTCTCAATTATATTCACCGTCCTCATGCAAACAGGCTGTGTATGTTTTACATTATACGAAGGATATGATAATTTATTCAATAAGGCAGGTGTGTATTCGGAAATTGTTTTCTTAAACCCCTTAATAATATAGTCTAACCATTTAAATCACGATTAAAAAAACACATTTTCTTATGGATGTTCGAAATTTTGAATTGGTAATTTAACACATTCGCTTGTTTATAAAAGAAAAACGATTATCTAATAATATGTTTTTATAGTATTATGTATATAAAATTGACCAATTTGGTTAAATGTATCGAGACCTTCGGAATTAATTTGCGCTACTGGCGGTCAGATGAGCAATTAGCTAATCGCTCATTTTTTATTCGCCCAGTCGGGTCGTCGCCGTTTTCATGAGTAGATCTCGATTACAGCTTCCATTAGAACAGCTTAGATTAAAAAGATATTGAAATAAATCAAATGTTATGTTGAAGCAATATTCGTTGCAATGTTTTTGCTATATAAGAATCTCTCAATTTTTCCGTCGTCCGTGGGTGGTTCAGGTGGTTGGGGCTTTAAGCATATTCCTCGTTCGGACTGGGTTCGACTCCCGCATGACATTTTTTTAAATTGTTCTTTAATCGTCTCAAGTAGCATGACTCTAATAAAATAGAAGTAAAGAAATTGCAGTCATCATCAATAAATGAGTTTTATTGTAACTGCTGAGTCAATAAAAAGTTTCTCCGATGAGGAGATCTAAAGCTACTGACAGAACTTGCTTGGTCATAAACTTATACCACAGATACACAGATAATAACACTTCATGTGCTTATACGGTTGTACCACACTATAGTCGCATAAATTATATACACATTCTTATAACTAAAAATTTGTTTTTATACTTCCATACATTTTGTTCACCTCATTGTAGGTTCAAAGTCGTAGGTCGTAAAATCGTGTGTAGGTATGTGTAGATCGTAAAGAGGACTAATTTAAATAAACTTTACCGTTTTTATTTGAATTTGAAACCGTTAATACACAGTCTATCAAGAAAGATTTACACTGGTGCGTGGAACACAAATAGAGTTACATCAACTCAAAGCTGAGCTCCCGCATCCTCTACGCTCATTGTGAAGGACATAATTATGAACCATTACGTGGTACAATGGGCAAGAGCTCTACCTTCCGTTATGGATGACATGTTTTAAGGAGTAACATTTCAAAACAGTGGACATGGACATAGTTGAGATCGTGATCTGATAACCATGACGCATATTGATGATGTAGCATACTCGAGATGAAGTCGCGGCGATAATACTCCGAAACATCGCTCCATTGTTTTGCTACAGTTCATTACAATCCTCTTAACTGTGATTAATGATGTTTGACGCAGCGTTATCGCCCCGGCTAGTCTGCTAATGAGCGGGGAGACAGACACTCAAAGTGAATTAATACAAGTTAACATTTTACACTACAAACAAAGATGGGGTGGGTGTAACATGCGGTGTGTTTGGATTAGGACAATGTCTTCAAAACGTCGAGAAGAGAATCAACTTTCGTACATGGCAAGGAGACCGAATGGGACTTTTCAATCTATAGAATGGTGACTAAAGAAAATACAAATTAAACGAGTGTGATGAGGTGGCAGAAAAGCATGATTTTGAGAAGGGAGGAAGCTACCATCACAGATAAGGAATATATTAATTTTATGACTGATGTGTGATGTCATAATAACCACAAAACACAACACAGAACACTTTCGCTTACAAGTGTAACCAAAACCTGAAATCGACAAATAGGTATAAGAATTATGACATTCCGTGACGGGGTATAGTAGGCCTATATATCATTCAATTTGCAACCTTCTACCTATTACGGCACTGTCCGATCTTCAAACGTGTTTACATGCGTTCAGAACGTCAACACATGTACATTATAACATTATAGAGGTGTTAAAGTCGTTCCACATCAATCTAGTGGATGGTGAATAACGTCACAGACGAATGAGACATTGACAAACCAAAATGTCAGTATTGGAAAATGCTGATTGGCTCCGACTCAGTCATCTATGACGTCAGCATTCACAAGGTTGCTGTGGAACCACTTTACTTTCGTGTATAAGAAAGGTCAGCTCTCCGTCAGCAGCTTCCTAATAAGTTATTATTATCCGAAAATGTAATGTGTTTTTGCTTTTTACAGCACAATATGTTGACAGATTTCCAGCACTGTCATGTATAGGCTACACAGTGCACAGTCTATAAATTTCCATCACTTTAAAATAACCTCGTGTATATGTATTTACAGCCAAAGAGAATGTCAATAATAGATGGCCTCGACGATACAGAGGTGTCTCAGCGGTAAGACGCGATACTCTAATTCGGGAGGTCGCCGGTTCGATACCGGCCACATGCAGTCCTGACTGAAGTTTGTTTCCGATGGTTTCCTCAGTCACAAGGCGAATGCTGAGATTGAGTCCTACTAACAGCCCTCGGGCATTCCATCCCAACTATTCGAAATATACCGCAATACACAGTCATCTGAAGAGGGGCATACATTGTCCCTGGGCAAGTTTACATTGTTGTCGCATGGCCTACAACAAGACGATAATCACCATCCATAACCATAGTTTACCACTCCCTATTATCATGACTTATGTAGAAAGAAAGGGTAAGGTTATAATAACGTAAGCCTCTCACTTCCACACACACACACACACACACATCGTGCAACAAACCCAACCATAAATTACCATACAAGCGAGCCAGGAAAATCCACACACACCCTCATCAACCACTTTCCAAAGGTGTAAATTTATAAAGTAGCCAGTGGCTTGTTTCATTATCTTCCTTCTCACGTGCGTATGTTTGCTCGAGCCGGTCAGTCCAGCTAATGGGCCCCACGATGCACTGGTCCAGCCACTCTATAATCACGTCAACGCCATGACGAACGGGAAAATGGCTGCGTGGTACACTCGCTTCCCGAAAACCTCCAACACTAATGGGTTTGTAATGAGAACTGAATGATGTGTACAGGTATTTTCTCTTGTGGTTAATCGTTCCGGACAAAAAATATAGGAAAACTATACGAACTAATAGATGTAGTGTAGTAACAAATGACTTAATTTGAGAGGTTTGACTTAAAAAAGGTCAACGCTATTAGTTAAGAGTAAGGAAAGAAATTAAGACATTTGTCTTGAGTTTTGAGATACGGGCTTCTTAGTTTTATATACGTGCTGGACTGCTGGTTAATGTGAAAGGAAAACTAGCTAGGCTGGCTTTCTACGATGTTCGTCTGTTGTATATTGGCGTTTTGATTAGTCAATCCATTTAGTGGTTTCTATATCAAGAAGCACTCCTAGTAGCATTGAATATTGGCCCTATATATTTGTTCTATACAATGGCATATCTTGTACATACGTAACCCACATTTTAGCTTCGTAACATCTTTTGGCATTACAATAATTTTTGCATTGAAGAGAGTTTCTTGATATGAAAAGAACTATAGCAGGTTAGCCACAGACAATTACTGTATCGCTTGATCGATCATGTGATTGAATAATGATTGGCAATAGTGTCAACCATCAAGGAGGAGAATTTTCGAGCTCTGGTCTCTGGATGAGCTGAGGAGAATATCTCCAGCAGTGGTTGAATTATGAGGGGGGGGGGGGGGGGAAGTGCTATGGGGATGTCATCTTCCCAAAATAAATCTATATATTGGTGTGACCATGTTCCATAAAAAGATAAGCGTTTGTGACCATCCTTCTAAAGAGAAAAACTGACTACCATTCCCTTCCATTTACAGTTTACCACTTGTAATAAAACATCAAAATATGTAGGGCATATACGCCTACACATTAAAATAAAACCAGCACACTCAAGCGCTGCGATGGCTGTACCACCGTAAGTATTAGTATAGACGCATTTTGTTCCTAGATCACTTACATAAAGCTTCTACACGTTGTATCAACAAAGTAAGATGAAAATGCACCTTCCAGTAATTGTTCATGACAAGTGACCCCCCAAAAGAAGGTCCAGTCCAGTCGTCCCTTGCAGCAACCTGCATTACCATCATCGCGACCCGCTTGAAGATAGCTCCGAGATAAGATCCGACGACGAAGCAGCAGCATTTGTCATCTGATTCAGCCACGTCATGCAGAGCCTACGCGATAAGGATCGAGTGCACAGCCTTCTGACTTTGCTAAAGACGCCATCGACGCGACTCCATCAATCATCATTGTATAGAGGAGCGTGGGGAGCACTTGCTAAAGGAGCTCCTACACGAGCAGTCTTTATTACCAGTAATAACATCACCAATGTTTGGTGAACAATGTATTGAACTTCAATGATATGGTCATAGTTGCCTTTGGTAGAAGAACATGTTCACGTGACACTTTACCGTGCAATCATTAGTCGATGCTGAAAAGAAGCTCAGATTCCACTCTTTGAACAATGCCAATTTGTTGAAAGCCATCTAAACGCGCTTTGGGAAATGTGTGTATTCAAATTTCAACGTGCCAGCAATATATTGTGGATGTACAAATAACCTATAGACGTATTTCGATGTTGGACCATCCATGCATGTATAGCATCATTTAATTTTTTCTGAATTTTAGTTTGGGGTGCAGTGCCAAAACCAACGTGAAATAAATAAGTTATCTTGTTTGTATTTGTTTACTGATATTTGGGTCAGTATTTATATATAGCATAAGTTAGGGTTGAGCAAGACTCAAAATTTCTCGAGAAGTTCAAGCAAAAAAGATTTCCCAATAATAAAAAAATAAAAAAAATAGCGTTTTGAACCAACTACCGGTATTGTACAATAAGTGTATTTTGAACCGCTTACTGCAAAACATAGTTTTTTAACCAAATACAGTGCAATTGGTGTCTTTTGAACCGCTTACTGCAAAACTGGAGCGTTTTAAATCAGCTACCGGTCATGTACAAGTGGATTTTGAACCGCTTACTGCAAAAAATAGTTTTTTAACCAACTACTGTGAAATTGGTGTCTTTTGAACCGCTTACTGCAAAACTGGAGCGTTTTAAACCAGCTACGGGTCATGTACAAGTGCATTTTGAACCGCTTACTGCAAAAATAAAATAGTACTTTTTACCAAATACAGTGTAAGTGGTGTCTTTTGAGGTTTGAACCACTTACTGCAAAACTGGAGCGTTTTGAACCAACTACCAGTAATGCTCAATAAGTGCATTTTGAACCGCTTAGGTCTACTGCAAAAATAGTGCTTTTTACCAAGTACTGTGCAAGTGGTGCCTTTTGAACCGCTTACTGCAAAACTGGAGCATTTCGAACCAACTACTGGTACCCAACAAGTGTATTTTAGATACCTTATTAACAAACAAAAATAGTGTTTTTTAACAAAACACTGTGCAAGTGGTGCCTTTTGAACCGCATACTGCTCAACTGGAGCGTTTCGAACACGTGTACAACATGCTGCACATGCATCAATTGTATTTTGAACCGACTACTCCTATAAAAGGAGTTCGATTAGTTCAATAGAAGTTGGATATCGTAGAATGCAGTGAGGCAAACTGCGCTCGAATTAAATGCTCATCAGGGTCCGGTAATGATGGTAATTTCGAGCTGCGCAGAAACCCCGCCAGGGGTGCTCACAATTGCGCATGCGCTCAGAGCAACGGCTCAGGTTTCCGCGTGAGTCGAGTGTCTTGAGAGTAATTGATTGTTGCAAACAGCTGCGGTTACCAGTTACCGTTTCAGGGCATCTAAATTGCCTTTCCCTCTTTTACCATTTTTCCTTTCACCTTCTTCTTTTCCCCTTTTCCTTTTAGGGTTGGTTTTTTCATTTGCACTTCATTTTTTTATTTGTCTCTTTCATTCTCAATAATTATGAGTATGACATTCCTCTTACATGTGTGCATGTGTGTGTGTTACTTCACTTCCGTGTGTATTTGTTAATTTTTGTGTATTTATCAATTTTGTCCATTAATATCTCATTTACTTTTGTATTGCATTTTAAGAATGTTAAAATTATTCAATTTTCTAACTTAAAAAAATAAATTATTTTACATTCTAAGTGACTATTTTTTGTTATGTAATTGTTGGCTTTTATAATGTTTAGTTTTGATTCGTGTGCACATTGTTATAATTATATAACTAAAGAACATTTGAAATGTTTACTACAACATCGTCAGGCAGAAAGCTTTATGCAAGCTGATTTACATTAAACTTAGCCTATAATTTTTAGCGAAGAATAAATGAACACCTTATGAATATGATGTATAATCTGTCAAAAGTATGGAAATCTGTACGTGTTTGGAACAATAAGTTCAACCGAACCAAAATATCAGAACAATACATAAGCCTAAGAAGCAATACCTATTAAATTACTTTAATCACATATCTCTCAGGTTTTTTTTGGCTATATATAACTCTTTATTTTATGTGCTTCCACAGCATGTGCATACTTTCAGACATGGGCCTGAAAATTCGTCAGAATGATTTTTTGAACCAATTTCTATATGTTCTCAATTACATCAAATGTATATGTATATCTTTGTGTACATTACCTGATTTACACATATTAACTGATCCTGTCAGTCAGTCGTATTTACAATCTGTATGTATTATTTTATTTCATTATATTATTGTATTATTTTTATTATATTATTATATATTATACATGTTTTATTATTTATAGATTAAGACTTAAGAAAAATCCATTAGTTTCTTTTTCAACAAAAGTGCAGTAAATTTATTCATGAACAGTGTTGTTTACTTCACGATGACGTCACATATACCATCATACTTTCTTTCAGCGGGAAAGAAGCATTGTAGATAAATTTATAAAACTTCTAAACTTAAAACTAGAACTTTACTTTTACCTTGTACAATCTTTGCAACTGAAATAGAAAATAGAAAATTATTACCCTGGGAATTTGTAGATGAAAATCATTATTTTTTCCATTTGTAAAGTGAATGACAGTTCCCTATTGTATTGCAATGTTGTTAAAACCGAATACAGCTCATAGAAACATCCGTGGGAAGAACGCCCACCCACTCTCATATGCCCAACTGTGTTTGTCAGATCGCACTGCTCGCAAGAAGCTCCCAAGGGCGGTTGACGCGTCCATTCAGCCACCCCATGCATCGCACAGACGTGCCCAGGTATACAACAAACCTCTATTCATCTCGCCAAGTGGACATTGTGTAAACTACCACTTTATAGAGTCAAGTATTGGCTCTATCGTCCATTGACACCTTTAGAAATCCCTCCGTCGCAAGTTATTGCTCACCCTCAGTTGAAAATTGACGTGTGGAGATTTGGAAAAAGGAATCTTGATAAAAGGTTGCGTTTTTGTGCTGCTGCTGTGTGTATATAAAGACGTGTGGAGCTGTGCAGGCAGGCAGCCACCTCTTGCAAACAGGATCTGTCTTTAATTGGCGTTTCTATTGAAGTATTGTTCACGGTTAGAGGCAATAATACAGCCTTCACTATAATACATGCTATAGCTCTACACGGTTTATTGCTTGCTGTAATCGATGCATGTGTCGATAAGTTATAGCAGGCATGGAAATTGCGTCTATGTGATAATACGCCAACATTATTTTATAGGCTTGTGAATGGAATGTTATATGCACACATTATTAATACAAAACTAAGAAAATTTAAAATTTTCAATATGTTATTTTAAGATTCTTACCAAAATTAGAGTATATAGACTATACAAGTTGTAAAATAAATACATATGTGTAAAACGAGGACAATTATTTCTATAAAGTTATGGTAATATTCCACTAAAATATAACAGGGTCACATTTCGAAGCCAAATTTGAAGGAAACAAACATTAAATTTTAATATATCCAAGAATCTAATCACCACTTCTTGCAACCTTGTAAAAATTGAATAATATACTTGTCGATATTACGAAAATAGAAAAACGACGCCCCCCTCCCCCCGATCTACGCTCCCCCCCCCCCCCCCCCCCCCCGTGGCAGTCGGCACGAACGAACTAATCATACACCTTTTTGGATAGATGAGTCCCCGTGTGCTCCAACCTCATGTTGTTTTGTAACTTACATACCTATGAGGAAATGGGAGGAACCCTGATCCAGTCTGATCGACTCTTCCCCTTCCTTCCCCCAGCCCCCACCCCGCTTCTTTTCCTTTCCCACGAACCCGTGTACTATATCGCTCCCTTCCGTTATTTTTTAAATTAGATCAATTAGTCAGACTCCGTAAAGTAAATCACCCGATACAGATTAGAATTATAGTTAGAGATCCTCTCGTGAAAATGAAATGTGTTCACATGGTTGAACTAACAATGGGGCTAACTAGATTAGCCCAACTGGTCGCGAGCGTTGATAAAAAGGTTCACGAGTAATCTGACAGATGTTCACTTAATTTCGAATCAATATTAATCTCGATTTAGGGTCGGACGCAAGTCGGACGCGATCGGGATGCTGTATACACAGGTCCGCCATATTGTCTAAGTACCCGTCGTCGCCGCTGGTGGCAGCACCGAAGGGGAGGGGCGGAATCACCCGACTACAGCCGAATGATTGAACGCTTTTGACAAGGCGTAATTTGTACATGAATAAGCGCGCTCGCGCATACAAATAGTCGACGTCGGGGAGCGATTTGGCAGTGTTTTAATTTCGCTAAACCGAGTAAATACTGGCGATGTGTAAAGATTGAGGCCTAGTGCAATCAGATTTGATGTTGATGGAGGATTAGCGATTTCACGGCACTTGCGTTTGTGATTATCTTTGGCGCGGGTGATGGGAATTATCTATGAGGGAGGCCCCCCACCCTAAAAAGACAACTTAAACCAACCAATTTACAGGGTGGGGACGGACGATCTGTAAAAAATAAAAACACCAGGTGGCCCCACAAAATATTTATGGATGCATTAAAAAACCAAAGGTGTAAATATGCTAAAAGGTATAAATAATACAGGAAATATTAATTTTGGTAAGTGATTTAGACAAAAAAGAGGGTAAAGATAAGTGTTCGCTTGTTACCCTAGAAACAAATATTGCATGTACACATCTCCAAGGCCAATAGGGTTGATTACAATATTAACACACACAGGTGTTGACTAGACCTGTTGGCAAGTAGTTAAAATACGTGTGATTAAACCATTAAAAAACGAATTCTTGTATACGATTATAGTTTGGACCTTCAGTGTACGAAATTATGTGTTTTATTTTATTTATTTATAATAATTTAACATCAATCAAATTCATCTGTGAAAAAAAAAGTGTGTAAAAAAGACGGCGTTACTGGTTGGCGCCCACGAGACTCTAATTCTGAAAGTTGCGGGTTCTATTCCCGCCATCGGCACCAGCAATAGTGACTGAGGGGTCCTCAGTCAGGAGGTCTCTAAATACCTTACGCAGGCATTGAGTCTTTATGAAATAATACCCTTCAAATATTCGTTCCCGAATTACCTTGATTTATACCGAAATATCATCTTCATCAGTATCATGGATTTTATCAACTGTTGAATACATTTCTGTTGGTTAATAAACCAGTTCCTTAGATATGCTCCAAAATATTAAAATGCTACTATTTTGTTGTTTGATTTTGTTTTTTTACATAGTTTTTAATCATCACAAGTTTACGTCTTATATTTTGGCAACGATGCTAATCGAGACGATGAGCGGATGATGAAGAAACGCCAAATACACCATGCTCTCAAGGACAAACCAACATACGAATTTTGAACGATGAATCGAGTATGGTTTACTATAGCCCAACGCCTAATCGACCACGGCGACTACACCCGTTCAGAAATAAAAGTATGTCGATCAGCCAAAGTTGAACTTGTTCCAAATTTAATTTACAAAAAATTACTTAAAAATCATCAAAATTAATTATACATTAATACCATAATATATAGAGGCAACATTTGTTCAACATCACATTTAATTGATTAAGAAATTTTTAATTTTGACACCTCATAATTAGCCCACATTAGTGAATGTTAAGATAATTGTAATGTTCTTAAAAAGGAACCCTTCTCACTGACATGTTCAATAATTACAAGTGTAGCAATTATAGGATGATTAATTAATACGTATAAGTATAATGGACGTGTAATATACGACCAATGTGGCGCGAAGGAGGTCATGCAATGCACATTGCATTTGCACATAATATATGGTTATCGGCAATACCAAAATTGCCATATAATATATTATAATCTGATAATATAATTAGAGCATACGATTCTTATGTATGTAATATATTTAGTATACCGAAGTAATTTACAAATAGAGAAGTTTTCGTCGAAACGTGAAACAAAATAAAAATGTATATGCTGTGTTTTACCTAGGCATACCGTATTTGTGTGATGTTGTGCGTGATTATATTCAATTTATAAGTATAGTTGATGAAACTAAATTTATTTTTAAAATCGTACCCTAAGTTTATGAAATTCAATTTTACTTCGCATTAATCAGCTTCAAATAACTCAATTATATTATACAATTTATTCAAAAAAACGTAACGTATAATCTATAAGCAAATTCAAAGTATAGGACATCATTTATTTACCCAATCTCATATTCGTCATTATTATCTTAGCCGCATCATATTCTGTATAATGGTATCAAAGGTGTGTTACAGTGTGAGATTTGATTAACATAACAAACCGAGCTTACCTGTGGTTGATCCTATCGCCTTACGATCCTTCTCAATTGTTTGTATGGGTTCTATCCATACACCTATTTATATAAAAATAACTTACAGGTTTCAAAAGTACATTAGTGTATTATTATATAATCAAAACCGTTCTATACTGTCAATCAATCTTACGTTGAACTATATTTGAATTCAATCTTGAATTCAACCAAGGATGCACCGTCCCAAAGTAAAAATTTTACAAATAAAAGGACAATTGGCTGCACAAATGAACAATCACAAGATACTGTCCATAAAAAATTGAATTTGTGTCGACAATTAAGCTAAGTTATACTATAGATGTAGTATATACAATCACCGTTATATATACCAATCATAAAAAAATTGAATCGTAAAACACAAACACACTGAACAAACCACGGCTAAGCAGATACAAACGCAAAGCACCAAAACTACATCAACTTTCAAACAATACGCAGATTTATTCGGGAAGCAATGCTGTATAATAATAATGATTTGTGTAAAACAGCACAATTAAAGTGCTCTATGTTCTAAGCTATCACTATGTGTCTTATACAAATAGTATTTAGGCATTTACCTCACATTTCGTTCATTGTTTCTATAAAGAAAGTGATATGAAAATAATGGAAAGAAACTGGAAATAGGAAATGGAAAAGCTTTGTGTGTTTTGTATTATAACTGTCTTCAAGTAGCAGGAAAGAAAGTATTACAACGTTTCAAATGACAGGCACTGGACAGTGGACATAATTCTATATTCCATAATCCAAAATTAAAGCTGTGCTGAAAGGAAGAAATGTTCATTTAGTATTTTAAAGAAGTGTGCTAAACCATTGAAACGTCGGTGTAAATGAGCTGAATCAGGTTTCGTTAAATTATTCAACACTGCATAAAAATGTTTTAAATATTAATATTATAATCAGTAGGACTCGTCTACTTTGATGACTAATAACACAGTTATAACTTGTGCTATTAGTAATTATTCTTAATTACTAAATAAATAGAAAAGAATTGAAGAAAAACGAAATGTTTTTAGCCCAGTTTTAACTTTTGCTATGGATTGTTTTCTCAATTTTGACAAAACAAACATGTAACATTTCTCGCAGTATATTAACATGGTTACTGCACCCTGTTTCGTTCTCATAACTTGCTTTATAGTTTATATAACAGCTACACATAGATATAGAATGCTCAGTCGACGTTCGTCTCAATAAGCCATGTGGGCGTACGTACTTTTGTCCTCACACGCCCCAACAAAGTGGCAGAAATTATTGTCAGTGCTTGAAAAGCCGTCAAAGGCGGTTTTAACAAAGTAGCTCCAACAAATGGGTAGCCCACATGGAATTCCTCGGGGACAGACAAGCGCTCGCGCTCATTGTTGTATGTCTGCGCGCATGTGCATACAATATACAATACAATACATACAATAATAGGCAATACATTATAATATGGCTACTGAACGCGCTATATTGTGCGAGGCGAGTAGGCCTACTCATTGTTGTATGTCTGCGCGCATGTGCGTACAATATACAATACAATACATACAATATAATAGGCAATACATTATAATATAGCTACTGAACGCGCTATATTGTGCGAGGCGATAGGCCTACTCATTGTTGTATGTGCTGTAGGCCTACGCATATAACTTGCGTATTAGACACATTTGAAAATACACGTCTTCTTTCATCCGTAACCCTTATAGAAATTTAAAATTGCCAAAATGTATCCAATTGATACCCAAACATTTGCCAAATTCGTGGCCACTTGGCTATTAATACTAACCAAGGTGTAACCATCAATTTAGCCAAGTGCTCACCAAAAGATAACCATATGATGACCAAACAGTGGTTTTTGTGTCAAAATACCACTATTTGGCCACCTTGGATACCTAACATGTTCTTGCCAAAGATTACCACATGGCAATTATAACTAACCATGTGGTTGCCAAATGGTAGCTAAAGATGGCAAAATTGTAGCCACAGGTATCCATATGGCAAATTTATACTAATATACTAAAAAATCACTGTTTTAAAAGAAAAATATCACTCATCACTATTATTAATTCTCCTTATGCATATGCATACATGAAATATTTTTGTGATGCTTGTGAGTTTATTTCTGCTTTCAATGCAGTATATAGGCTCACGGTTCAATTCCCGGTTCGGATTGTTTATTTTTATTTTATTGCCTCGGAATTAACTGAAATCTATACGTATGTAGGCCTCATTGATACTGTAGTGTGGTTAAACAGTGACTTTGTAGCTGCCCTTGCAACGAAAATGACTTAAGTGGCACCACTGAAAATCAGTTCATTGTATCTGAGTGAGTGAGTATAACAAATACATAGTTTCGTTTATTTATATATTGGTTGAAAATTAAGACGTGCACAATATTCTATCGTCCGAACAATTTATACTTAGGCCGTGTCTCAATGCTTCGCAGTCATCTAAATTCTAAACAGTTGCCTAAACAATAATGATCAACAATGAAAGTGACGTAAGGTGACTGTGGAGCTTTAATTGGCTGCAGGGCTGGAACTGTTATAGCAGACTAAATTTTAGTCCATACTTGTGTGGTACAAAAGGAAACATTATCATGATCACTTCGTCTACATTTGTAAATACAATAGAACGCAGAGTTAAAAAATCTTTACATGCAAACATGCCTTTAATCTTAGTTTGTTTCCTATATTTTGTCTGATGACGTGCAATTTTCTTGTTAAAAAAACAAAGCTTGTTTATTAATCTGTTTTGAAACTATAACGTAAAGAAAAGCTTGAAGATCTATAGATATACCATACAAATCACTGAATCAGTCTGTATATAGCATACGGAATATAGAAAATGACATTGAATATCCACCCAGGATATTCGTTGTTATAATATTGACATGTAAAAATGCAAAGAAAATAGCAAAAATATTAGCAGATAGGAACCAGGCATAACGGAGAGCTTTTTAAACCTAAATACATGGATTAAAAAGGGAAACAATCTATTCTTTCTGTAGCAATTAATAAACTAAATGTATGTTTCCGTTTTCTCTCCGTTAAATATGCATACATATTTATGTACGTATTACATACGTAGTATAAACACAATGAACAAAATAATGTATCAACAAAAATTATAACTTCGATCTCACAAAAATTCCTGCTAGTCAATACACAATTTCCCTCATCCTGTCATTGCACAGATTTTGAAATCGATAGCCGAGACTCAGTCCATCATGGGAAACGATAATCGAATCAATATCGACAATTATATTAATCGATTTAATTATTGGCCCAATATTATGGAGTTGTAAAAAATCCTTAGGCTAGACCTAGGCCCACATTTAATGTGTTTGCTTTTATAATATCTCAGTAATTGAAGTGTTTGGTATGATGAGTGTACGCATGCGTGCGGGTGTGCGTGTGCGTGTGTGATTGTGAGAGCAAACAACGATGATGGATCACCGAACATCGCCGTAGTGCGAGACAGCGTGCTCGCCAGCCGTGCTCTCGGAGCAGGCGCCAAATATAAACCCCGCCAAATGCGCACAGCTGCCTCGCGCAATGGGAGTGGTGTAAAATACACTTGTAAACTGTTTCTCGACCAATCACCGTCGAGCATTAGCACATCATCACACCCAGCTGTTTGTCTAATGACCCAATCAGAGATGAGGTAATTGTTTGGTTACCTCCCTCTTGAGCTAACCACTTCTCGGCTGAAATTGAAACTGTGCTAGAGACAACCTATTTGAGAGCGTTTAGTGGAGAGGTGTAGACGAAAGTGTGACTGTCTCGCTAGACGGCGCGGCGAAAAAAGGCTGTTCTTGTTTGTGAGGAAAAACCAAAACTTGTTTGAGAGGAGAGGATCGTGTGCGCTGTGGTTTAGTTAACTCGAGACTGTGTAGTTATAATGAAGACGATAGTGCGTATGATATAATATAATATAATATAATACAGCGTGTGATCCATCGTGCGTGTACAATGGGAGGATTATTCAGTGCGCGAGTGTGATATGACCAGTGTCCGATGCAGACTATGATGCCTCTCGCGCCGACCCCCATCGTCGCGGTCCCCTCCAAGCCGAAGATCGGGTTCTCGATAGACTCGATCGTCGGCGGAGGTAAAACCAACAACAACCACCGACCCAACACCTCCGAAACGTCGGATCTCAACAGTCCCCCTTCGAGTCCCGCGTCGAGCACAAACTCGCACCTGTTCAACCGGTCTGGCGGACGGGAGAACAATCGGACGACGTCGCACAGCCCCGCGAGGAGTCGCCACAACTCCGGCTCCGACGTGACGATGTCCCCGACGTCGAGCCCTACCCCTAACGGGCACCACATCGTCCGCCCGGCGGCGCTCAACCCCGGGCTCGCGGGTGACCCCGGATTCAAGGGGATGTACCTGAGCGAGCCCATGGTGCACCCTGGACATCACCATCACCATCACCAGCTCGCGCTGGCTGCCGCGCACTTCCAGGCGGCGGGTCTTGCCGCGGCGCTCAACCATAGCGGCGGGTTCGCGGCGGGTGGGGCCATGCAGGCGGGCGGACAGGCGGCCGGACATCTGCCGCCACATCACCCGGCGCAGCACGCGGTTCCTCGGGACACCTACCCGCTCTACCCTTGGCTGCTCTCCAGGCACGGGCGCATCTTCCCGCACAGGTTTCCCGCAGGTAAGAACACTCTCCAGACAATTACTTATCTAGTCAGTAAAAACAATAACTCGTAGGCGGGAGGTGCAAAATGAAGCGGAAATAAGTGGGGTTTCACTCTTTTAAGTGTGCATTTAAATTGTAAACTTGTGTATAAATGAAAACGAGAGACATTAATTGAGTAGTAAATAAATAAAAACGAGGAGGAAAATGAAAGTTCTGAAATTGTAGCTGATAGGCCTAAACGTTCATTAGTTCTTTAAAAAGTGGAACGAAGTATCAGTGTGTTATGATTATACATAATACATTAGATACAAATCAGACTATTTGAGTTTGAGGTATTATTGACATTTACTGCTTTTATTCAAACGCGATCATTTTTTTTTTACATTGTTTGGTATAGTTTACCGCTCTATATATCGACCCAAGTTTTAATCCAGTTCAAATTGTTTGTGATCATCCGCTTGATCGGCCGCTAGGCCTGTACATAAAGTGGGCGTTCTAAAATGAGAAAATTACAACCTTACTTAGTCATCAAAAAAGTGCACACTTTTCTAATTATTTTGTTTAGAGATATTTGTTTAAATAAGTGTTTGAATCGATTATTTATTTATTTGGTCTATACCTGCAAACTATTAGAAATATTCTCAGCATGACGTACGGGTTCGTATAAAACACACCGGGGGGGGGGGGAGGGGCGTTGTGGCCCCAGTACGCCACTGTTTCCACGTGTGAACATGCTTGTCCATGCTCTGTCATGTGGACGATATATTCAAGAGTGCTACAGATGCGTTTATGTATACTCACTTTCAATTTTAAAATATACAACCATTTAGAGATAATATAGCGCAGCGCATATTGCGCTCTTTTGTTCTTTTCTTCCACGAATCATTTATTTTTACATTTTGATTCTTTTAGCTTATTTTACATATTTTCGAACATACTTATAAATGGAGAACTATAAAGGCGTACGTAGACCGTGTTGTGCACATAAATTTCAAATTATTTATTTATAAATCAATTTTTAGTTAGCTGTTGTAGATGGATAAATGCTATCTCAAATATTCGCTATTTTATTCATGCGGTTCTAAAGCTGATTTACAAAGTATAGTATTTGGTATCTGCTAAACCCAGTTATATAAAAACATATCAAATAAATTATAAGCCCGATATGAATAATATGATGTGTGAGAATATAATTTTGCACCACTAACATACCCGATTTCAATGTTGAGAATCAGTATCACCCTGCATACACATCTTGTAAACTACGACAAGGAAGGTTCTTAACCCGCAACTGACAACGTGTTAAAGATCAGATAAAAAATAGTATTGTTCTAAAAATGATTCGGCTAATTTTACATGCTAAAAAATCGCTGCTGCATCGACAGAATATATAATGCGTTGCTCAGTTATACGTATAATTGACCTAATATAAAAACATAATTGAGTGAAACGACAGATAACAATGACGGTATTTGATAGCATAATTTGAAAAAGAATTAAACTACACATGGCTAAAGAAGTTAGTAAATATAGATAAGAGTCTTATATTAATTTTCATTATTAGATGTAAGGAATCTTTTGTTAATTTTTATATATTTTGTTGCTTACATTACCATGTGTTTAAAAAAAAGTTAGAAGTAATTACAAATGAGCATGTATATAAATAACTCGTCGAATGATCATTCAATTGAAAACAAGAGTAGTAAACAATATTGCACGCGGTTTTTGTGCACAGTCCTTGCACATCTCGCAACCAATTGATTTCCCACGTGACGTCACAGCGGCCATGATTGCGACACAATTGAGAAGAACCAATCCTAGATCATTGGCAAATATTATTTAAATTTAATAAATAAGCTTAAAATAGAATTTAAAAAGTAAAAATAAGTAATAAAAAAAATAAAAATTTTACTTCTACCAATATTATTTCAAAACAAGGGCTGAATTTTAAGAACTGAGTATTCTGTGTTCTACCACAACAGCCTTTAACTGTTTCTCCATGACAACGTCAAAGTTTGATCACAAGTGTGGCCGCCACGCGCAAAGATGTGACGTACGTGCAACCTATGAATACAACCATTCAATCTCCCTTCTAGAACCGCTAATAAATCCCATATCCTCTGAGACAATAGCTTGACAATGTCTCCCCTGCGTGACCATACACATGTATACACACGAGAAGGGTGGACGGACCAACAACCATGCACTCAGTTGATTATCATGTCGGAGAAACGGAGATGAATCAATTCAACCGAATGAGTGATATTTAGTTATTGTGTCTCAGCTGATTGACGATTGTTACGCGTGACTCATTCAACCCTGCCTGCACACAAACACTGTAGCCTACACAATGCTAGATAGAGCGCATCCATCTGCTCGCTGTAACACGCATCGCATAGAGTGATATGTTGGGTTGGGAGAAGTTACTGGTAATTGTTAATATTGCCGGTAATGTTGTACGGAAATGTTTGTAAAATTTGAATTTTTATGTGCTGAGAAAGTTTTTTTTTGTTTGGATGTTGACTTCAATCTATATCTTTATGACACCGGTATAATATGTAAACGGTGACTTTGGAGCCGTCATAGCAATAGCAAAGCATATAATGCATAATATAGAATTGTCCCCCAATGAAATCAGTTCTTGTAACTGAGTGGGTAGACTATAAATTCAAATATAGTTTTTTTAATTAAGTGTATCACTGGATGATATCAATACAAATACTACAACATGCGGAACTTCTATACAAATGACTATTGTATGACTACCAAAAGCTGAGCACCAATACAAATATAACCATTGTCCATTATGCCTACAAACACACTTATAACATAAATACAATTAGCTATTATGCCTACCAAAACGCGAAACATCAATACAAATAGCTATTATGCCTGCCAACACACAATACAATAGCTATCATGCCTGCAACATACGGAAACATCAATACAAATAGCTATTGTATGTCTATACAATTAACACGTTGAACATAAATACAAATAGCTATTGTATGCCTATACAACACGTAGAACATCAATACAAATAGCTATTTTACCAACCAACTCACGGAAACATCAATACAAATTCCAATACAAAGGTTCGCAGCACTCTCGCGAATTATACGACGTTGGTCAGGAATCTCGGGATACCCGAGAGAAGAATGCGAGTGTTGAGTATTAGCCTACTATGTATGTTGTAACCACCCGACCACCCATTGAATCTCCCACACTAGGCCGGTAATCTAATAGAGGCAGATAATAGGCCTGGGGATCGTCTACACTACAAGACATTGCTTCATTGACCACACGGTGTAAATAATATAGTCGTGGTCGTTTAGGGCAGTGCTTCTCAAACTTGTGTACCTAAGCGTTAAGCCTCATAGTGAATTGCCGCATCGATGTCCCTTATTTATTTTGTTTTATTTAATGAAATTACGACACATGAAAAATAGGCGAGCTCTTCTTTACTACTTATGTGTACCATTTATATTTGTATTATATCACAATTTATTATTTGAAGTAAACACTCACTGCACTAAATGTATTTTATGTTTGTGGAGAAGAAAAATAATTTGATATTCTATTCTGGTCTGAGCGGACTAATAAAAAAGAAATGTTATGTAGAGACCAGTTAAACAAAATGCAACTGCAAGCTAAACCCCAATTGAGATAAAACAATATCAAATATTAGAAATCTAAAAACAATATTGGTGCTTCATTCTTTCGTGCCTCACCAGTCTCATAGTTTGAGAATCACTGGTTTAGCCGTCGGTCTAGTAAACCGCGGCCTCTGCGTTCGGTTCGAAGCTGGCTTGGGTATATGTGAATGTCATGGTGAACTTTCATCTTCAAACACCAACCACTCAAATAGGATCGTCCCCAAATATGAGACGTATCGTCATGCTCATCCCTGTTCCCTACATGATTGTGTAAACGTTTGATTCTCAATTGATTCTTGTTGAATAACGTCTCTATGATTGCAATCATACTATTCGAGACGTTGAAGAGTGGTAGGTGAAGATTATTGACAATTTAAAAAAAAAGTAGGGTATGAGAAATTTCAACACACTTCCCTAAATGGCATATTATAGACTACTCCTAGGGTCTTTGCGGGTGTAGTGCAGGATAGAAGTTCGGTGTTCGAATCCCAGCAAAGACGTATGGACGTTTTAACATTATTTTCCAGATTATTTTCCTGAAAACGTATACATAATACATCCCTTTAATCTTTAGTCCATGCAGGATTATTATGTGTAGGACTTTGAGTTCGTTTTATGGTTCATCATGCTTTCTTATTCACTACTCATGTCATATTATTACATCATTATAGTGTAATGCATATGCGTGTCGGAGGTATACACAAATATTAGTTAATACAAATAAATTAATAAACTTTAAACAAACAATTTAAAGGCCTGCAAGCAGACTCCCGTTTGCTACATATATTTCTATCTTTGACCGCTTGGAAGTTATGTGCATGTGCAATGCGTGGGTAATGTTAAACCGTGAAAAGCGTAGGCAAGCATTACGAATAGCAGTGCTATGGCACACGGGACTCGAACTCAGGAGCTTGCGGGTTCAATTCCAGCCACCGGCAATCATGATATACGGTTTATTACTAAGTTGTTCTCGATCATGAGCTGAATATTATAGGATTAACCCTGTGGACATTCCATCATTAGTAATCTGAATACGGGCACAGAACCCTATACAGAAAAAGTTGTGCATTTATTAGTTGAAAAACAAAGCTACACTCCACAATGTTTGTCTTGAATAGTGTAGATTTAGATTTGTAAATAATCAATACATATTATCACAAGCAATCAATAATGTTGATTATTAATAGATTTACAGAGATGCAATAATCGGCTGTTAGGGAGCCAGACAAGTTAAGTAATTGTAGATTAGAGAGCGTCATTATCAGTTAGCTATACAGGCTTTCTAGAAAATATAGCTACTTGACACATTATCTCAATCAAAAACGTGCCAAATTCTGTATATAAAGTGAACTTGTTTCATATAAAATTCTTGTCAGTACTTTGCCCTGAGCGAATGCTCTTGTTTCGGAAATTGGGAATCAGCATTTGTTCACCTTCTATAGCCGTTTTTCAACAGGGAATTATATATTTCCATGCAAAGGATATTATGATTAGAATCTATCACCGACACACTAGAATCTAGATATGACATTAATTTACATTTCCGTGTCGGTATAATAATATTATGTTCAGGTTTCGACGCAGCCTAGGACGAAAATTATTTTCTGTAACACGACATTTTTATAAAATTAGCCAATTTAGATGGTTGTCGATAATTTGAGCGAGAAACTCTATAAGTGATTTCACGGCAGTATAGTTGGTAGATAACGAACAGATCGAGATAAGGTTGTTCTTTAGTATGGGCAGTTGGCTCTCCGGTCAATGACGTCATACCCGTGTAATATATATCAAGGGTAGTAAAGATATCGTCCTTCTTCGACCTTCTTCGGCTAAGTCCGTGAGTTTATTCTCTTCATGGGTTTGTGATTGTCTGGCTAATGAAATTTCGCAGAGGATATTAAAATAAGGTGAAATATATGTCGGCATTCAATATTTAAATCAATACTTATATGTTTAATCGCTCTATCGACAAGTCATGTAGATGTTAATTAAATGCACTTTGAAACCAAAAAAAATCTTTATCAGCTATCACACTGACATATAAATTAAGATGTGTATTATCAGTTATGATAGACTATGAAACAATTATATAAATTAGTTTGTATTTATTGACTATTCTCGTACAGAGAAATAGATTTTGAATGGCGTTAATATAAAACTTATTCGTTGCTTTTACAAATCCAAAGTCACCGTCTAATATCCGAGATAGATGAAAGCTGGACTCGAACCCTGGACGTAACGGTTGCAGGATCTAATCCAAACCCTTGTCCCTGCGCTGCGCTGCATAACAGTGAGCCACCTCGGTCGGAGTACTATACGGCTTGTTACACATTCCTCGCTAGACACATGTCTTAAACCTGGGTAATTTTCGCAACCCAAGGATACATCAAAATTACGACTGACCTTTATACAAAGTAATTACTCCTAATTATCCCCATCAGACACAAATTAATACATTATTCAGAGCTAATTAGAGGAAAAAAAGTTACGAATTTAACTACATACCGTGATCTCCTCCAGCTAGAGTTAGATACTCACATGCATGAGATGCAGTGCAGCCAATTGAAAGAAAAAGTAGTTATTAAATAGCTTAGCCATGTTCGTATAGTATGTTCTACAAGATTCAGGATGAGTGGCTTCTTCCTGTTTGGCACGCAAACACTCGTGGCTGGTAAATGCAGTGCGGCGCTTTCCGCTATATGTATATATAATATAGCAGGTAGGCCCTTTAACATTGTAAGTAATAGGTAAATACACGTATTTTGAATAACGCTTTACCAATGTTGGTCAGTGCGTATTAAGATTTTAGTTTAACCTTTTCTTTAACTTACTAGTTGGTATAAACACATTTAAATACCACTAACTTTAATCTTACTCATAATGAACTCCTTTACCTTTCATTAAAAGTGCAAGAAAACCCCAAGCTGAGTTTTGAAATTGTTAAAACATGTTCGGATGTTTAAATGTTCAGATGTTCACCACGAGGCATAAACATCATTGGCGGCCATGTTGTCGTATACATCAGAAACCGCATTTACAACCGTGTGTACCACTCATTCTTGCAGACAAACAAAATTAATGTCATACTACTACGGTTTTGTAGTTCGACGAGCTACCGCTATAGGATATAAAGGACCGTGTTTGCTACCATACCCGGAATAGCTATTTTCGTGCATGTTTCCATTTATACTGTTACCCGCCTATTTCTGTCCAGTAGTCATTTAATTTAGAGCCATAATTATATTCTCGTAAACAGTTCCTTGTTTAGTCTTATGAGAGTGCATGCAGCTAAGTGGACGTGATAAAGAATGTGCTTAGGTGCCTTTATTAGTGTCCAATGTCCGTATATACACAAAGTGGCCGAAACGAAACCTGTAATTGTACAAAACACCAAGTTGGTATTTAAACGAGAAGGATTATTATTTAAACGAGATTGTTTTGTTTAGGAAAATGTTGGGCGACATTTTTAGATTTCAACACATTTATGGGTTCATTAGTCGCACAGACAGTCTTTCAGGTTTAGTGTTCCCATGTAAATTACTATTTATCATTCGACATAATAATCCACCTGGCTCATACTTAGATGCTATCGAATCATTTCATTATTCTTACAACTGTTTTCTGTTTATTTACGAAGATGTAGACAACTTAACTGAATGAATATAATATTGTTGTAGTGGAGAATAATTGATATATAAACAAAACTGTTTTTGTATCATGATATTTTAGCGCGGGTATTACAATCAACAACTAACAAAGAAAGCTATTTGTAGCTATTATACATGATAATTTTAAAGCATTTGGTTGGCATGGGTGCTCACTTGCCATGGTGAAAATGTTACACAAGTTCTAAGAATCTAATATTTACATTGCAATACCGGTCCTTATCAATACTGACCCATATAGTGATACTGAACATTGAAAGAATTGTTCCGCAATTATTATTCATCAATGTTTGTTATATTGGAACCTTTAAGTATTTCTACTGACATATAAATTGTAACCAAATTATTCCGCGACTTATTTATGTATTTATACTTTTTCATTTTTTATGTTATACTTTTTACCGTATATATTTGGGACACATATAGTTAGTTATTATAGCCTATATCAATGTTTCTCTATAACTGTTTCCACGAATACAACCATGAGTGCTACCCGAATTATACCATGTCTCACTTACTTATTAGCCAATTTATTTATTTACATGTTATGTATTTGACATGATGTGGTTTTAACAATGTTCATTGCTAACGAAGACCACACTCTAAAGGTTGGTTCTCATGCTTTAAAATCGGACGCTATAACGTCGGACGTTTGTATAACAATCGCTGGCACCGCCCCCTCGACGTTCGTTTAGAATTCGGGTTACGTTTGGCCAACGTCCAACGTCCAACGTCCGACGTAAGGGCATGGGAACGCGCCATTACATGCAGTATACTTATTTTTTGCGTCAATTTGTTTACTTATTTACATATAATGTCTATTACACACAGTAATGATACCAATGTTCTATATAATAACTGTTTCAACCAACGAGACACACGAATGCTACCAGAACTATACAGTGCATTATTTATAATGGCTTCTTTATTTCTTTCTTTCTTTTATTCCTCAATTTATGTACTTATATTTATTGACTTGTATGTAATGTGTATTACACACAGTTATGATACCAATGTTCTTTACTAACTGTTTCAACGAACGAAGACACGAATGCTAACCAAATGATTAACGTGACTTATGACATCGGCTCCTCTTTATTATGGTGGAAACGTTTCCCAACTCTAGTTGCGAGTGACGAATGCGTCGAGCGTGGCCATCTTGACAGCATACATCAATCATTTGTTTCCAAGAACATCTCAATACGTATAGAGTTTATGAAGTTAACGTTAAGTCATGAAGGCTGAGGTTAAAGTACAGCCATTGTCAAAAATTAAACAATAGGAAAGGTTAATTTGTGTATTAGATATGTGATACGTTGTTCGGGCTATAGATAAATGAGAGTTATTAACTGAACCTGATATGGATACTTGATAGCAGCAAGTTTGGGCTTTCAATCACTGGTTGAAATTAATGTGACAGGGTGTTAAATGTGATAATGTCAACTGACAACAAATCCGAATAAACGTTATTTATCTTGTATTTTTGTAAGTGCAAATATATTCTGTAAATGTAAACGATTAAATAAAATAAATTAATATGTATTTATTGTGTACCCATTCATGCAGTTACAAGAACTTTTTTTCAGTGGGGGACAATATATCCCACATAGCTTTCTTGGGCAATAACGTGAGTAAATTACTTTCTCAGTAACGTTTGATGGTAACGTCGTTAAGATTTCGTTACAATTCGACGTGTTTTTTTTTTACTTTAGTAATGTTTTACTTTTCAAATGAATAAATGATAATTTGAAGTTTCAACAAACATATACATGCTATAACTTTGAAAACACTGGGACTTAAAAATAATTAAGCAAACAATTTCATCAATTTTCTATAGCGGAAAAGTCAATAAAAGTCATACTTTCAGAATGAAGTATATAAGTAAAGTTTTAGTTTTAGTTTCATATTGGAGTAAAAACTAATGAGTAAAGTAAAGTAATGTAATTTCTTTCTTTCAAATTAAAGAATGGCTCAGTCAATAAAGAAATTAATTGTTTCATTACTTTTGCATCTTATAAATATTAGTAGACCATTTCCATCATGTTACACCTTATAAATATTAGTATGTGTCGTCAATGTACAACAGCAAGATTGCTAATGCATTGACTACTACATATCTGCAACAGTGCGCTGTCATGTCACAACCTCGTATTAATTATAGCTAATGCTATTCTAGACGATGAGTCGTACTAAACTATATATTATGATAATAGAAAACGATAATTTCATAAATTATAATATAATTGTCACATTGTAAGCTGATCGTAAATTTCATCGCATTGATTGGCTAATTGTTCTAGTGACGTCACAACCGTGACGTCACGCTCTCTGGCTCGTGTTATATATTTTCCCCCAGACAGGTCAACGTTGACACTCGTTGTGATTGTGACACTTCTCTGTGTGATAACAGGAGTACAAGATTGATTGAATCGGCCAATAAAGCGTGATACGATATATTTGCAAACGTCGAACTGCCATTTTGTTAGACACGCCGTGTGTTGTTGTGCGGGCAATATGTCGTGCCTGCAATAGAGCAAGGAGGCCAACATAAGAACAAACTAACTTTCTCTAAAGGAGATAGACGTCAAAAATAATTAATTTTGTTTATATTGTAACTAAGTTAGCAGTAAGCGATAGACATATTCTAGGAGGAAAATGAGATGATTGTGTAGGAGTAGGAGCACTTTTGTGTGGGATCGCGTAGATTGATGACGTCACGCGGCTAAGCGCGATAAGAACAACATCAGCCGTCGTGACGTCACGGGGCTGGCAGGACAGCTCACACTTTCTTGACGAAGCAGTTGGGCTTTACTTACACACCTGCCACCTACTTCCTACTAAGCAAACAATTCACGTTATTACTCATTGTTTATAAAACCCTTATGCTTCATTGAAGGACCATAAGTAATGTTACTATTGAGTATATAAAATTAAATAAATGTGTTGCATACTATGTGACAAGGAAGAGAATATTCGAGCAGGTGTTTGATTATTCAGGAAGTATATTTGTAAGAATAAGAATAAAACAAGCAAGGTAAAGACATGGAAATAATTGTCCGTATACAAGACACGTTAACACCGGATTTGGCCGCGTTTATTTTTTCAATTACTATTTAATATTTATTTCATCTCTTAGCATCGAATAGACGATCCGAAGATACAATGTATGGCAAAGACAATCTAAACAAAATAGCTGTAACACACACATATAACAATACTAGACCTCGTAACATAACAACAAAAGTGTAACAATATAATAAGGAATTACGCAATATTATAAACAATGACAATAAAAAATAAAATAAAAGCACAATAGGTATAAATGTTACATGAATTGAAGGTATGTGGGTAATAGGTAGTTTCGTGTATCTTATATCTTTTTGGTGTCAACGAGAATTACGCTATCGAAAAACTCTTCAAAGAATTAGTAATAATTAGTATTTCTTTGGGTATTCCGTTTACATGCAACTATAGTTATTATTGTTGCATGTCTATAGCCAACTTCTCCTGCGCATTTGATGACGTCACTAAACTCAATACGGTAACGGTTGTTTCCAAAACGAACAATACCAACATTATAATCATGTACTAAGTTGTAGTTAATGTTCTTCTGGAATGCTTTAACAGAACATTTCCTGTGGATGATGATGATGATTCGCTCAATTACACTAGTTTTTGCGTCGGTAATTAACCTTTGTATCAATAATTGGCATTAAGTTATTCAGATGTGGTGGGGATAAGCAAAGTGGGTAGGGCCTAATAGACACACACACTGTTTATGTAATCTGTAGCTACACGAACATTATTATAATGGTGATGATGATGAAACAACAAAAGAAGAATGTGTTGGCTATGATCTGATGTACAGCTACTATATAAATGAGAGTTAATGTATCTTGCTTTCAAATGTATCAGTGTGGCTATAGAACCGTTGTTTCTATTGTATGTATGGTATAAATCTGCGATCACATCTTTTCTCTGTAGGTGTGAAATAAATGACTCTGTCTGGTCACACTAACAATGCAAACACTCTACACTAATGCCACCAATTAAACATGTCTATAACAATCATTAATTATGCAATTTTTTTAATATTTTCTTGTAATAATTATTGTCATCATCATTATCATTATCTCCATCATATTCTTACACAGTTTTTAGACATACTGTGAAACATAATTATAATCTAGACACGTATTATGTGTAGTTAAATGTGTTTACCTATTTAACTACACTTGGTACATGGTAAGTCTTGACATTTATGCCCGTACAACATGTTAGCATCGGATCGACTGTGTTTTTATGTCATGTATATACCCAGTACTGAGTGTAACATAATAAAATAACACACACACTCAGTGTAAGTGCATGAAGTATGTATATAGGGAAAAAGTAACATTTTATGGTTTTACCAATCAATTGTATAATGCTTTATTTTAAAATATTATCGTATCGACAGGAATATTTCTGTCTTTTTCAAGATATTATAATTGATTTCTAAAACCGTATAAAATGTTATCCTTACCACATTTATCAACACTATTTAAAAATCCATTTATATATATATATATATATATATATATATATATATATATATATATATATACCACATCTTCTAAGACATAATTGATTGCTAAAACCGTATAAAATCTTTTTCTACATTTATCAACAATATTTAACAATCTATATTAAATATATATTTACCACATCTTCAAGATAAAATTGATTGCAAAAACTGTTCAATATCTTTTTCCACATTCATCAACAAAATTTAAAAACCCGTACATGTATATTTACCACATCTACAAGATAACAGCTTGAATGAAGACAACGTTACAACGGTTATTTAGTCAAGCCACCGCACCATAGAGATATATCAACATGTTCATGCATGTCTCTATTGTTACCGCAAGGCGCAATCAACGGCCGGCATGCGTTTACCATTATGCATGAGAGGGGGGTGCGTGCTCGCCCAATCCTTATCACTGGCCCCTATCTGCATGAACAATTGTGAAATGAGTCAATTAATTTCTAATTGTGACTCGGAAGTGTCAGTAGCGTTGTTAGGCACTCGGCACGCTATCCGGCAATACATTATCGCAATGTAGTTAACATGGAAATTATCACCTCACCACTGGCTTAAACAATCACCTATAAATTAGACAACTACCCTGAGAGAGCATAGGAGGTTGGAGAGAAAGTTATGAAGGCTACCTTAATATTGGGATCATTAATATATCACTTGTGGTGATAGCATCGGCGTACTGGGGTTAGAAAAGCGATGAGATGCTTACGGGAGTAGTGCACGGTATTGGTTGCAAAGCGTAGGGGTTCACAAAAACGATGAAAAGCGAGAAAAAAAAGGAAAGTTCGAAAAGCGATGGTGATGGCTCACGGGAGTAGTGCACGGTATTGGCGTGGAGGTTCGATTCCCGTCATAGTCAACAAGGTGGAGCTATGAGTCTGTGACAATTTAACTGTTATTATGTAACTGAATAGGCCTATACTGCACCCGTCTTTTCAAACTTTCAAACTCTAGAATGTGTATTGAATAATTAAGATACGTTACATATATACATTGCTTATTTTGGCCACAGTAGGAAAACAATTAATCTACTGAGGTGTGGCCATTTATAGAACAAAATGATACATATACACTAGGAACTTATATACTAAGATAATAAAAATAAAAAAAATAAAAATCGTGTGTTTCCCACATGTAATACCAGAGGAATGAGAAGGGATTGCTCTAATGGATGGATGGATGATGGGAAAAGTGGAAAAGAAGAGGTTACAGTTACATTACATGCGTTCGAGATGTGGTGTTACCGAGGAATGTTGAAGAACCCTTTGGATAGAAACTTGATATACTTGGAAGCGCAAACGAAGTAAAAAAAGCTATATAGGGACATGTTTAATTACGTTGGGATCGTTAAGGCGGACATATATTGAGGCGTAGGCCTATCGCTGAGACAAAATAGTAGAGGCGGACTAATATTGGAGTATTGGTAATAGATAATTCAGAGTTATGGATATGTAGAAATGAAAAGACTGACAGAAAACAAGAAATGAAACCAATCCACGCAATATTAACATGGATATTGAGATGATGCATTTTCTAATATAACACTGTTACTAATTAATTATTATGGTTGTTTAATATTATTTAGCTTTATAAGTATAGCTAAATGTTAGCACCAACTAAATATAACGTAACATAAGCTTGTCACCTTCTCAGACATATATCCACTTACTTCTTCTTGCCACACACACTATTACCAGAACCATTCCAATTTTCTCTCAGTTTAACTCTTTTAAACCCACTCATGTCAAAATGGCGACGTGCGCCCTTTAAAATTTAAACAACCTCCAATCAATCTCATCGTTTATTTCAGACATGTTGAAGTAGAAAAGGAAGTGAAATTAGCCATTTAGTTAGTCCTAGCTTCACTACACTAACACATGAGGGCGCATGTGGTTAATTTAAATTGATAAGCCGGGTTAACATCACCTCTAAGAAACTCGATAATTTGTCAGTAAAAAATAACCGAGCGTCAACTCCTGATTAGCATTGTTAACCCTGCGAGGTTGATCGGGGCAAATTGGTGGCGCGATAACACGATGTAAGTACAGCTCGTTATACAGCGGATGATTGATAAATTAACAACATGGCTCGATTGTAACTTTAGCATCCCCCGAGTTGTCTGTCTGTCTGTCTGTCTGTCTGAGATGGTTGCCGGATAACAGCCCCCTCGCTGCACACGCGGACAGGGGATTTATTGGGGAACCGCGCGAGGAAGGGGTGAACAAAACGGTAGAGATAAGACATGAAATACAGTCGGTGGTAGAAAGCTGTTAAATATTGGTATAAAACTATTTTCTTAAATTAATGTTTATTGTTCTTGTTTTCTTTTCTGTAGTTTGTTTCATTTTGCTATTTTCACTGTTATAAGTTTGACTGTGTGTATCCAATTTTTTAATTTTTATTTGTATAGTTCTATTTGTTGTCCACCTTTGGAAATTAGTTTTATGACTGAATAGGATATACATTAAATATATAGATTTAAATTTCATATATTATTTAAATTATTCCGCAATCCGCACGGATCCGCGTGGATTACATATTACAATTACAAATACACATGTAAAGATGGTGATTTCGTCTCATCAATATAGTATTTGCTTCGACGTGGCAAAATAACCCGACATGCGTTTGTGTAATACATTGTTGTCTGGGCCAACAAAAGGCTCGACAACTTAATTGATCATATGAAAATGAAACTTAGTTATTACTCAAAACTTTTCATACACTACAAATTACTCTTTTAGGTTAGTTTAGAAACAATAATAATTTTCACCGTTTGGTCACGGGATAAAACCTGCTCAGAGTAGCTCTGTCTGTCGTAGGAGGCGACATAGTGGTCGACGTCACATGACCTTGCTGGTTCATTACGTCATTAAACAATAAATAATAATTAATGCAAAATATGATCTTTGATATTATGTATTAAGCCTCCAATAAATAAATAAGTGTAAATTATTGTTAACGTGGACATTGAATAACCTTGTGTCCCTGTGTTTTTTGTCAGCCAATATACTTATATTTCAGTTTGCGTGTTGGGGGAGGGGGGGGGGGGATAGATAATGAATCTTATCGCCTATTGCTGTTCCACATAATATATAGGCTACCGTTTAAATTTATAATCTAGTATCACATTGGCAGATTGAAGTCGATTTCCGAAATTAATACAAAGCAAAAATATAGCGTAAACATCGAAATCGGTTCCTACTATACATTAGAAGCAGGAATAAACCTACATTGCCAACGAAGCACGTGGTGTGTTATTATTGTTGCTATATTATTGCTTGTATTTGTTTATTATCAGTGCATGCATAGTTTTGATCAAAAAACTAACAGTATGTCAAAAATATATGTGTCACAGACCCTGATTTATATTTCTTACTTATATAATATAATTTGTATTTGTTATATTACATAGTAATGGTCATCATTATTAATACGTCCAAATGATTGACTGAAAACGGAGATAGCTGTCAACCGGCAATAACTTACAACGACAGCATGCTTGTTATGCGACAAAAGGGTTAACTTCCCCAGATCAGTTTTGAGAGCGTTTCTGTCAGCGCACGCCGCAAATATTCCCACAGTTGTATTCTACGCATGCGCGTACACGAGGAATGCTCTGCAAATATGTCGTCGGTTTTGATTTCATTGTTGCACTAATTACATCTCTCGTATGAGTGAGTTTTTGGATTTTGTGACATTCTTGTATCTTGTAGAGTAGACGATCGCTGTGTGTTGGCCCCGATCCATCCGGATAATATGTTTGTGATAGTATCTTGTTTTCTTATGCTAACACTATCGTGGTTCATAAGTTACAAAGCAATGCTACTTACATAACTGATCACAGACAATAAGTAATAATATGACTACAATTTTATCACGTGAATCGAATGATTCAAAGAGAAGCTGATTTGTTGTCTCGTGTCCCAAATTTGATAACTATACGCAGAGTGTAAATTTCAAAGCTATTTGGAAGAGGTTGTGTCCAAAAGTCATTTTATGACGATGTACCAAAGATTACACTCTAGTTTGTAATCTTTGGTTGTACCACCATTAGTTTCTGTTCTTTTTTTTTTATTGACAATTGATTGACTTGATTTATACATTTTTTAAATATTACTTTGTATAAGGAAATAATATTTTGAACCATTTAAAAACATACAATCGTTGATACATTGCAAAATTTAAAAAAATCATTCGCTCGGGCTGTTTGATCCCTCGACGACCTAAAACCAAACGTAGGCGTAATTTTAGCATCAATGTACTCTGCACCTGTGTTAGGACGTGCCTGAACATGTTCATCTTTGTGCACCCCTAGCGCGGGGGGGAGGGACACTCCGTAAGAGTCAGATAGTTAGTTATTCTAGCGGTAATTACCCCGCGTTTTTTCCCCACCTAATTATATACCGTGTATAGGGGTGATTTAGGGTGATAACTATTAAAACACAGGGTTATGTTAAAGGGTTTAGTGACGCCGGACAGGGGTGTTTTCAGGCAAGTAAATTATTACTCTTGTGGGCGGAGATACATTAGGGCATTTAGTATTTCCGACCTCGATTTACTATGAATTATTATGTCTGGAGGGATTTTCAGGCGATCCCTAATTCTGGGATATTACAGCAATTTAGAAAAGTTTAGTTCTGTCGGTGGAGCGATTTAGATAAGTAGTCGAATGCTTGCGTTCGTAAGTCTTCTAGCAGGAATATATACGTGTGTTCTAGAACTAAGTATCCTATTTGAGCAGGCATTTAATTTAAGTGGCACACTTCAAGTACTCAGCCGTTTGTTTTTATTTTTTCATGTCAGATCATGTGGACAATTACATGAATAAAACTATTTTACTTAACTCCACAAGAATACAAAAATAAATACATAAGTTGCTGGCTGCTGCCTGAAATTAGAAGGCAGTGTATTAAAATTTAAAAATAACTTCTTATACAATTCTCTTATATTTTCTTCTTTATTTATTGCCATTTAATTTTTAACTTCTCTGAAAGTAAACTATTATCCTACTTGACAACACTTCATCCATTTGAAGTTATGGACACATGAAACAATCTGAAAATTTATCACTATACGTATGTTTAACAAATAGAATATCTACTACACGTTTAATAAAATTGGAGTGGATAATTGGAAAGTTGTAATCATAAGTCACACTTTACAATGAATGGTCGTTTAATATCTCTATCATAAAATACATTTTCTTGAAAACTTCAACATAACATAAACTATAAAGTACCCATTCTATATAGTATACGTCAAGACGCACTAATTATAATTATTCGAAAATAAATTGAAGGCATGCACACAATGTCTTATAATAGTAGCTAATGGTCGTGCATAGGTTATCCATACATCATAGCTCATAAAGCTAACTGCATATTCAACACAGATACCTAAATCATACCCCATAGAACAGATGGTGCCAAGTCAAGCACTGTTGTGATAAATTATAGGAGGCGCTGCTGTGTCAATATTATAATTAGAGAAGGAGTAGTGTTGTTCTCGGGCTATGAAGTGTCATGTCCCGTATATTATATATATTATACCGTCTACACCGGGTTCATTAACTTATAACCTTTCACTTAGGTCAACATTACTGGAAACTAAATTTAATTGAATGCCACTTAGCACTCACGCAAATGTTTAAAGGAGCGAAAGTAAGCCACGTACTTATACTGTGTTATAACCGTTGACTAGAAGTCTCACGGAAATATGGAAGGGGAACGAACTACGTTTTTATGTTTAATAAAAAATGTGCCTAGTGAAATTTTGTTTTTATTTTTATTTACTGTGCCTTTTTTCCGAAAATGTCTACAAAATGAATGAATGATTCAGATGTGTGCATTGTGCAGTGTGCAACTTTCATTGACCACTTGCTACATTTGAAGTGAAGTGCAAACTACAATTTCAATTTCTGTAAGTTTTTTGTCTGCTAATCGGTTACAACACCAATTGTTAAAATATTCCCTGAAACTACGTCCAAATTCCAAAACAATGTTGATTTATTTGTTGAAAAGTCTTTATCAGCCAAATATGTGTTAATTGATGTGTAACATTTATTGAAAGATGAAAAATACACTGCATTTTCATCAGTTCAAAATAATTTTTAAACATTGGCAAAATACTGTTTTACTGGGTATACTGCGCCTGTAAAGCTTATCATATTTTTACTGGTTGTCTCTCTTAGCGCGTCAAGTAATGGAGATAGTTTCACCACAAATAAAAAATTAACTGTTTCACCATGGATTTATAATACTTCTCAAGAGGATTGGTTGAGGCCAGAAAACCACTCAGAGCGTCCGGCGTGCAGTACTTTTGTACTACTCAAACTACATGCAAGAAAATCCACGTATCTCGGTTCTGTTTAAACCAAAATATATACAACTAAACTGTTGTTTTAAATACAAAAAGTTTTTGTAAGATTAATGCACAGATTATTTTTTCCAGATTCTAAAAATTCTTCAAGTTTTTCATTTTTAGTAATTTTTAGTATACATGTTTTGTGTCTGCTGAACAAGATTGAGTCTGAACAAAAGCTCTTTCTATATACAATTACAGTTTCATTGTGAATCTGGACACAAGATATGAGCGTGATCAAATTAATAATGTAGAAATGAGATGAGTATTACGAACGCTCTGCAAATCACACATTTGGCTCTGGTTGCTATGGTTTTGGTTGCTCATTATTGTCTTTATTGCATTTATTGAAATTTACCCGCCCGTGAGCGGGAAGGCCAATGTAGAGCACAAATTGCCCTCTGTAGCCTTATACACTATACAGGATAATGAGAGTAAGGACTAAGTACTAACTAATAATAGAAAGTGACCAAACAGGGTGTAAAATTGGTAGAACACACTGAAAGGTTAAACAAACCAACAGTTCAAATTGTAAGAACACAATAATAAAAGTAATCCTAAAACACAGGCAAATGACACGGAGTAGTAATAAAATGAATGAAATAAAATAAAATAAATTAAAAATAAAACGAATGAAATAAAATTAAACAAAATAAAATAATATAGTTCAGAAAGGAAAGATGTCTGCTCAACTCTGAGTTGCTCGTTTGGGAAACCCGGTTTCGCCCTCATCAAGTGGCCAAAACACATCGAGCGTTTCCCCGCGTATCAACGGCAGACGAGCGATTGTGTCAGCGGATATATTAGAGTAATCCGTCTTCCTCTGTTGTGTGATAGTGAGGTGGCTCGCGCTCTGTTATCGCTAATACGATAGATACAGCCCCACTGACCTCCGGGTATAGCGGGCCACTGAATCACTTCCCCAACACCAACACTGTAAGCTGTGTCTCAGTTATTTGATTACAAATCCAGGATAAAATGAAACAACTATAAGCGTATTCTATTATTATTAATTATTACTTTACGGTTCCTTTCTGACTATTAATTGTTATAATCCTCCGTTTAAGACCATAAATTGTCATTGCATATGTTCTGTTTTCGGCCAAGTTTTTGACAACTTTTGCTTTCATTTACACAATCATTGGAAACAATTAATAATAAACACATTTCTTCAATTTATAATTCTTCCGTTTACCTATATATTTCTTCTACATTTTATCAATTTTAATTTTTTAATGTTTTGTTTTGTTGTTGCATTATTGAAAATGATGTTCCATTTGATTTTTTTCGGTGTTTTCATTATATCCCATTTTAAATTGTATTGTTAAGTTGTATATTTCTTCTCCTTTGTAGATTCTTTCATAGCTGAATAGGAGGGACATTCAGTTTTAAAAAAAATATTAGAAATCTCCAAAATTAACGTTTTATTTTCAGTATAAGTTATCTAAAGAGTTCATCATATACATAATATTGGATTGGACGAGTGTAAATATACAAGGAAGTTGATTTCACAAGAACTAAATACCGTATGAATGTCTGTGAGTGATCCTCTTGGAACAGCTGTCGGGCAATGGTGGACGACAACGAGCTATAAAGTATAAAGACGGACGATGAAGTCACAACATCATTAAACTTAATAATTAAACGAGTTAAGTCCCGGAGGTGGTTTTAATGTTTTAACATGATCGTGAACTCGAACCCATTTGCACCTTTATCGCTAACTAGCACATCATTACGCTGTTTATGACCTTTGTTTGTACAGATAATGATGCTCGGAATAATGAGTGGAAATGCAAATCGTTGTAGTTATACCTTTGATATTCTGCAAAGATATCATACCGACATGACTGTTATGAGGGTGAACTTTCTTGAAAACTTAAATTTGTTTTATAGACGGCTCTTATACCAAATTCTCTGTCAGAATTGGAATGATATTCATCATTACAAGAAGTCTGTATTGTAAAGAAAGCAACTATAACTATACTAGAATTCCTTCAGGTCAGCTATATTCCATTTAAAATAATCACATCTATGATAAGTTTATGTGGCACATCATATCTGAGTGCTAAGCTAAATTGACATGCATATAGGCCTACTTATGCAACAGGTCAGTTGTTGAGACCAAGGTCAGAAAAAGGATCTGTTTAAACTTTAAAATCAGTAAATACAAAAGAGTTGTATTTATTGTCCATACACACTGAGTTAAAAGAACTGATTTTCATTGCTGTACATTAAACCATTTAATATGCTAGATAACAGCAACCCATACATTTTCAGCAATGTAAATTTTGATGTAGGCCCCTACATGAAGAACGTTTTTTTATGTATTATTTCCTTTAATAACCAGAACATTAACTGAAATGAGATTTTCTAAGATTTCTGATATATTTATTCTTACATAACGTACATTTTATAATAATTTCATCGCTTGTCTTTTCAATATGCATATGAGTAAATGCAAACATGCACACGTACACCGTTCTCTCTTTCTCTGTGCATTCAAATCAAACCGTCCAACATTTTGACCATTCATCCCTGTAGCATCTAAATCACGCAACTTGTCTACAGACCCACTAACCAATAAGTAACAAACCCACACAATAATCTGACCCGACATGACTGCATGGGTAATAATAACGTGTGGGCCATCCACTAACTGCTCTATCAGCCAACTAACAATGGCCGACCTCTATAGAGCATGCGCAGAAACAAATCGTGCAGAACGGTCTTGTAACTTAATTTCACGTAGTCGTGGACAGAGTTGTAAATGGGTGTAATTCATAACCATTCATTTATTAATAAATCATGTGCAGTTTAATTCTCTGAAAGTCGAAATGTTTATTTTACGATTATCATGTTAGTTCATAATGGCGAGCGGAAGGAAGGAGTATGGATATAATTGCCAGCGATAAAACATCCCAAATTGCTTGTATTAGAACGAGGGGTCATGATAGCAATAATTGCCTTGTAAATGGATGACTATTACGATGAATGTAGCAAGCATCCTCTGCAATAGTATCACACTATGTTGGTATCAGGCGCACAGATAGATGCAGGAGTTATTGCTTGCATATTAGAAGAGGGGTCATGATAACAATAATTCCCTTGCAAATGGATGACTATTACGATAGAATGTAGCATCCTCTGCAATAGTATCACACTATGTTGGTATCAGGCGCACAGATAGATGCAGGAGTTATTGCTTGCATATTAGAAGAGGGGTCATGATAACAATAATTCCCTTGCAAATGGATGACTATTACGATAGAATGTAGCATCCTCTGCAATAGTATCACACTATGGTGGTATCAGGCGAACAGATAGATGCAGGAGTTATTGCTTGTATATTAGAACGAGGGGTCATGATAGCAATAATTCCCTTGTAAATGGATGACTATTACGATAGATAGAATGTAGCATCCTCTGCAATAGTATCACACTATGTTGGTATCAGGCGAACAGATAGATGCGGGAGTTATTGCTTCCCATACACACAAGAATAATGATTGTTGAGTCGCTCTTTGGTCATATGGGAATACTCCAGGTTCCAATTCAAAAAGCGCAAAGCCGAATGCGTATATCATCTAAGGAATCCCGCATAAGGCCTGGGATTTTGTAATTGTCCTTCATCTTCATCTAGCATTCCTTACTGTCTCAAAGAGCATGATTGCAATAAAAGAAAAGTAAGCGCAACAAGAATTATCACCATCTGAGGTCCAGGGTTTAATTTTCCGATTATAGGGGCTACGATTTTTAACTTCTCGAATTAAACCTTGATCCATGAATATGATATACTGCCATAAATATAAACACTGACTTTGGATCCGTCAACAACGTATAAGTTACTTAATCGTTGTTAGGAATTATGTGTCGAGTTGACCGGGTATCATTAACTTATTCAGACAGTTTGCAAGCAAGGAATGTCCGAAGCTCCCAGATCACATTAAGACCAGGAAAACCTTGGGAAGAATTGATATACCGATATTTCTATGAACATTATCATTAATAACACTTAGTATCATTTCTTGTTTATGCACATTATAATAAATGCAAAAACTGGGCCACGATTTGTACCCAGAACTAACATAACATCAAATATATTAGATTATACAATATAAATATAATAATTTACTGAAATATTGTTTTTATCGAACACACAATATTATTATTGTGAAATTATATAGCAAGTGTCGCAAACGTTTGCCATAAAGGTTAAAATCATTGTTACCAATCATTCAGGAGTAACAAAGTGTCGAAAACGTTTGCGATAAAGTTTAAAATCATTGTTACCAATCAATCAGGAGTAACATAGTGTCGCAAACGTTTGCGATAAGGCTTAAAATCATTGTTACCAATCATTCAGGAGTAATAAAGTTGAAGCGAGCACATGCGCTGTGAGCCAGCAGCTGTGCAAGTGCGACAGACTGGGCCTCATTAGCCCCTCATTGTTATACACGGCCAAGGATCTCGCGCGTCCATCTAATGTAGAATTAATTACAGCTGTGTTAAACGTCTCTGGTAGACGCGCACGCAAAGCAGAGTCCCTTGCGGACAAGAGAAACGCATCACGTGATTATGTGGACAAGAGAAACGCATCATGTGATGTTGTGGACAAGAGAAACATGACACATGATGTTGCGGACACAAGTAAGAGTCCCTTGTGGACAAGAGAAACGCATCATGTGATGTTGCGGACAAGAGAAACGTATCATGTGATGTTGCGGACAAGAGAAACACGACACAAGTAAGAGTCCCTTGTGGACAAGAGAAACGCATCATGTGGTGGTGCGGAAAAGAGAAACGCATCATGTGGTGGTGCGGAAAAGAGAAACGCAACATGTGATGTTGCGGAAAAGAGAAACGCATCATGTGATGTTGTGGACAAGAGAAACACGACACGTGATGTTGTGGACAAGAGAAACGCATCATGTGATGTTGACAAGAGAAACACGACAAGTGATGTTGTGGACAAGAGAAACACGGCACGTGATGTTGTTGACAAGAGAAACACGACGAGTGATGTTGTTGACAAGAGAAACGCATCATGTGATGTTGCGGACAAGAGAAACGCAACATGTGATGTTGCAGACAGAGGGTGATGGATATGAAAACGCAAGATTGAAGGGTTTCTGTTAGTTGTGGTGGATTGATAACACACAATCTAAAGACAATGTTTTTATTATTGCAAAACCGGGTGAGGCAATACCATTCTAGGACTCTTGCTATATTATGCTATTTATTATAATTTATATTATATTGAATGATATCATTTTGTTGATATAGTTATGGTCTTTATCTTCTACTCTGATTATCATAATGTATTGTGATAATTGCAAGCTTGCTAAATAAAATAACTTATTCTACTACTTTATAGCTAGCTGTTCTATGGTAGTGTTTTCGTTTTAGTTTTTATGACAAAGTTACACTAGAAGTGTTGCCATGTTAATATCAATGTTCTCAAGATTTACATCGCCCATAAAAAAACTGATGACTAAACAGTCAGTTCATTTATGAACAAACGGTGTTTATTTAATTATGTGTAGTGCCTATGGTCTATATGGCCTATACTTCTTTGTAATTATTTTACCATAAAAATAAAAAATTATATTACAGGCATATTATACGTTTACTTACCGTTAGCTCAAAACACATTTAACTAAGGTATTTCTATAGATAATTTTACCTAAATTACTCCCGGTCTCGAGTGCGTCGTTAAAGACCATATAAATGTATAATGAACTCGCAAGACGTTTTGCTTTTATTTTTAAAACTAGGCCTATACTAAACTTCAATTTAAAATATATTAATATTATAAGTAATATTTTATCTGTGCGTGTCCAAATAATGCCTATATATAAATAAACTCTATGTCAGGGTGTTCTACACTGTTCTGGCCTGAAGCTAAAGCCTCAAGAACATCTCACTATAATGAGAAAATAATTACATACGTCTAATGGAAGATATTTTGCCCCTTGTAAATATTTTGGAACTCATTATTTAAGGATCGTGCGAGTAAAGATGATTATCATTGCCTGTAAGGTCGCCTAGAGGGCGTAATGACAATTATTACCGAAAGACAGTATGCTAATTAACCACCTTGGGTCTTTTCGTAGGGAAGTAATTAATGTAATCGAGAGTCTTAATTTATATGAGTGAAAAAGTAATTATATATGTCAACTAGATTCAATGGCGTTTAACAACGATGTTCGACTGTATAGATAAGAGATTTTAAAACATTTACATGACGTTCATTTGTAATGATTTGCGTCATCCACTGACTGATGTAATATTATATTATTTGCAATCATTCAAGAATCAAGAAAGGTTTTAATTTGGTTTGTATCAATTCGATTATTGATTTAAAAGTTTTTTAATTATTTCCTATTTTCTGATAGTCTGTTCATGTCTATACATCAATACTATGTATATCCTTTATCATCACTTGCTTGGATTTCTTTCAAACTTGTTCAGCCTCTATAATGTTTTCTTCCACTTGCCCTCCAATATATTTGAGTTTTCTTCGTGCCTCAAAATATATGCAACTAAACCAAACAATCCCTCCGTTTAGTTTAGTTTAGTTATTCGTGTGCTCTTACAAATACTCCTGTATCTATCCATACAACAATCTGCAACATTCTACGATCTATGTAACACATTTTTAATGAATATAATCTCTTTCTTCAACTTTTTGATATAGTCCATGTTTAACTTCCATGCACCCATTGAAGGTATCAAAATGTTAACTTTAATTGCACATTCAAATTACTTTAAAATTGTTAGCGCGATTGAGGATTTCCCGAAAACTATTTGAAGAAATAATTTTTAAGATTATCGTAAATACAGTATATTTTAATAATCCTATCATGTTTTATTCAATGAAATGCACTTTAGACCAGAGAAACCAATCTGCACCATTATTCCATGCAAATAAATTACATTTAATTGCAATCCGTATTGACTTGTGATTATAGTGTTATATAAATAGATTTATCAGGCCATTCACTTATTGGAACTATAGCTACGTATCCGAAGAGATGTTTGAATGATACACGACAGTGAATAGTGTTGATGTTGATGTTAAACAGTATTGCCGCTATTCAAAGCGAAGAGTGATATACAACACAATACAAGTATGATACAATCATCTACAATACAAATTGACAGGATCTAACAAACATCACGAGATACTCTCACGTGATCTCGCATATCACGATACTCTCCCATGCCGCTGTCAACAAAACAACAACAATCTCTCGAAAGATCTATAACAGATCCCAGATCATAAGGACGGAACCTTATTTCTGGTGCTGCCTACATTTGCTCAATAGGCTTTCCACGTTCTTGTTTCAATACGGGCATCATTTACGCCCACTATTTACATTAACTATCGTATTTATTGGTTCGTGATCTCTGCTTAGGCAACAATAGATCAATATCATGTTTAAACTAATTTTTATTGCAAAATGACCTTCACATAATTGTATACATCAGACTTTCCAAATAATAACATCAATTTAAATGGATGATTTTCAAAAGATTTCATCTATCCACATAATTATTACGAAATGCTGATTCAATTTTATCTAATAATATATACAAAATTCATTAATTTTCTGAATAATTAGCCTATCTCAAGTAAATTACTGTAAATACTGTTATTACACTAAAAAATTAACATTATTGCTACTCAGGTTGTTAGTACATTAACTACATAATTGATTTAATACTACATCAACGCATATCAATTATTTTAAAAGAATTAAGTGAATACGATTAAAAGTGCATATTTTCTAATTTGCGTGTTTGAGGAAACTTGCTATGTTTTTCAAAGATGTTATAGGGAATGTGTTTGAACCTGATAAAAAGAAGTTGTCGAACACATGTTTTTGCAGATGCGTTGCCAATTTCGGCGTTCTGTTCAATTTAGCTAAATTACACAGTTCACGGTTCATTTTCTACAAGACCAACAATACAACCCTACTCATTTTATACCATAAACTGTTTATATAAACTGTCCATAAAGTGTCTGTTTGAACTGACAGAGAAAAACATCCTGGTTTAGCCGCAAATGTTTCACATAACGGAAAAGTCATAGAAGCTGGCACTTGAAAGAAATATAAAGTTGCAATATTGTTTACAGCTTACAAATAAAAGTTTAATCAAAGTTCTGATTGATGTTCCATCCACTGGAAACGTTCGTTTAAAGTTTTGTTGGTTTTATAATGGTTGTCTTTGTCTTGTACAGTTATAAAACTAGCATAGAATAAGATATTTGCATATTTTAATTACTATCACACATGTTTAAACATCATAAGATGAGTTCTAGTAATCTAAATGAAATTTGTACTGACATTGATTAATTTAGCTCGAGTTATAGATAAGAACAAATGTTGCAATAATAGTTATTAACAAATCCACGCTAAAGGGTCAGCCAACACAATAATTAAGACTTAATTATAAATAGTTTCATTTCTAAAAATATCTGCGATTTAATGTCTTAATTAGATTCTAGATTAGTGTCATTATGAAATAGGCCTACATTTTTCTCAACTTATAAACTATAAGTTTCGAGTGCGAGTCTGATCTTTCATGTGTTACAAATATAATTCCGTGTAAATTTCCATCTACAATACAGTGTAACATACAATACATATTATAATATTCCTCAACCTCATGATCACATGACCTCGTGATAACTCTATTTATGTTATCGCAAAGACATTGGTATAATTTATTACTAGTACTATTATCTGTATACATGAATGAATTAACAATATTATGTATATAAGGGTTATCTTCAATGCCGACCCAACGCAGAGTTGGACGTGACATGATGATGATGATGATGATGATTATGTATAATATAAAACAACATTTTTGAATAAAATACCTAAGCTAAATGAATGGATTCTTTATTTATTTGAAATTTATAGTCTTTTAATCGCTCGTGACTGATAACTATTTTTGTTTCTAAAAAAGCTGTTTTATTAATATCACAAGTATATTCATCCCATCCAGTTTGCATAGCAGAAAACTCATGAACTGCCCTCGAGGCCTATTTGACATAGTAATAAATAACCGTAGAATCGGCCGAGCAACCGTATTATTAGAATAGAAACACCCCTCCAAGATGAATGTCGGACGTTGTATAGACAGTCCCACCCCTCGAATGAACTAACTTTACAACAAAACATTGCACTAGATTGAGACACATTTCTGACGTCTTTTTACACATTTTAAGTCCATTTCCCCCCATTGTTAGCGAGCGTATCTGACCCCGGGTTCAATGTTTGTGAGAATCAACTACGAGGGCTGGTTTGAGTGACAGCTGACAGCCACTCTGTGTTGCGTTCATACGATACGTGGTAAACTGATCTGATACACGCTACAATGGTATTGTTAAGTACGATTAAAAAATGTCTTAAAAAAGCCGGAATAATATTTTGTATTGTTGTTTTTCGACTTTGCTGTGATGGCGACAGAAGTGACTGGAGGCGGTTTACAATACTTATGTATTATTTATATTCATATAGGCCTATTCATTGTCCGCAGGTTCGCGTCCATAACACTCACCGGTTTATTCAGTCATATCGGTGTTCATTTCTATAATAATGTATGTCATTATTTTTTGTAGCCTTCTTAATTCATGGTGCACATCAAATACAAGTTGTTAATTTTTGTTCGGAGTTTTACAAAAAATTATAACTTCAAATATGTTATGTTCCATCAACAAAGACAAATTCAGTGTAATCTCTAGTTTTTCCTTTAGAAAGAATGATTCGAGATGCCAAGAGAATTAAGATGGTGCTCACAATGTCGGAAAATGTCGGAAAATCGTGAAGAAGTCACATCTATCACCACTAAAAGTTGTGTCCACGAATCTGTTTCCTTCGCTGTCCGTTATAGATAGAACCATCGTTCCTTCGCTTCGCAGATGTACTTGCTTGTATTTAAATAGTACCCAGTCCCAATGATGTAATTATATCACACTAAAAATTTCATTTAATTTGCATTAATTTATTATTATTTTTATTCATTCATACATTGTACGTATACAACTGAGTCACATAAAAGTCACGTTAATTAAAAACATAATGTAGTACATATCAGTCCAAAAAATCAGCCCCTTTATACATCACTACGTTTATTAAGCGGACTGGGTTCGGACTGACTTCAGTACGCACTGAGTTCGTAACCCGTTTAGCAAGCATACTTCAATCCGGACTCCTCCTATAAAAGCCTATCCCTAGTCCAATGAAACCGGGCTAGATCGGCTTCTTAACAGAACTGAAATAAGCTCGAACTAGGGTGTTTATCAGTCGAACTCGGCTCGCACCGCCAAGTGCGAGCCAAGTCCGATTGATAAACGTAGAGTATGACTCGATTATCAAATATTCATAAAACGATAAAATGAGTATATATTATCAGATGGTTTTGATGGATGGATCAGATGGAATTATTAAACTATAACTTATGTTACTTATCCGCCAAAACAGTAACATCTAACAACTGCTCGCAATGAATGTATGACGTGTACATTATAATGGCTGCCGTCACGTGGTATAATTACCGCACCCGTCTGCCAGTCTAATCACCTCAGCCATTGAGTAAGACAAGCCACTCAACTGTGACGGACCTGACTTGTCACATCATCATCATCATCGATATGATTAATGTTACGAGTGACTCGACACTTATTAACAACCTGATTGTCGGGGGTACAATCGACGCATGATTATTATTCAATATACATATCGACTAATATCATCATTTGCAACGTGTGGTGGTTTTTGTTTATACAATGAACACTCAACTCATGCTTAACTACTTGTGGCAAAAAAAGTGTATGGGATTGAATTGTTCGTAATACTAATAAAGTTGTCGCTTCAAGTTGAGGGGTCTTTTACAAATTACATTGAGTATACATTTTGAAAGGAAGAAACGGTTGATCAAAATATGGTGATTGATTTTAATTTATGTTAAATGTTTAGGCGAAACATTTTGACGGTGAACGTGTTAGTATAATAGTCATAATTAATTAACTTATATTCAGCTTAGATCAATTTATCAGCTATTATGTGTACTGACAGAGTATGAAGCAATATATCGATTGTTAATTTTGTATATGGTTAATTATTTAGAATTTGATTGCATAGTCATCCTATATGGAAACTACACTTTTATTTTTACCACACTATGATAATATGTAGAATTTAAATACACCTAAGTATGGCAATGAATGTGCCTAATTTCCACAATAAAGTTCGTTACAAATTTAAATTTGCCTTCAGGGCTCTACACCCATCAAAATGAGCACATAAATAATAAACCTATAGTACATATATTTAAATAATACTCCGAACGGTGCTTATACAGCCGATCTATATCATGACTCCTAATATATAAGCGGAAATATAGCTTGAAGGATAAACATATTAGTATAATACGATGGGAATTTCAATGTCTGTAATAAAACTGAGCATTTAGTAATTTTTTGCATTTTTTCAAATACAAATACTTTAGAAGACCGTAGTTCAGAACTTACTAAGAAATATATATAACAGGCCCACAATCTTGGCAGTTAGTAACATTATATACTTAAATTAAACACTTACATTAATAACAAATGCGGTCAAGTATATATGAGTGTGCGGGTCTAGCGAATTGCCAACCCTTCTGAATAATGTCTGAATAATGCACGCTAACCTAATAATAGATGCACGAATATTAATACCATGTGCATATTATTAGAGATATAATATTTGATTATGTTTTAAGCAATCCAAATATTATCTACTAAAGGTCTACATTTACATACAAATGCATCTCATGAGCATATGTATAATACGAGCATATGTTCTCGTGATGAACATGACATAACTTACAGTAATTGTTAGTAACGTCTTGTATGAACACAATATTTATGAATAACTGTATAGATAAGAAATATAATATAACCGCATCTCAGGCCTGTGGATGGTTTGGTTTGCCAAGTAGTGAATTCAAGGTTTGAAATTAATGTCATCTCTAATTAAGCACTGCTCTGAATTATGCGTCCTTTTGATGTCGGGAACTTCCTTTTTTAGTAAATAGTTTCCATTACGTCTTAATTAAGTATTAATAAGTGTTGTTTATATTGCAGGGCCCGACATACCTGGGTTTCTTCTTCAGCCGTTCCGCAAGCCGAAAAGAATTCGAACGGCGTTCAGCCCGAGCCAGTTGCTGAAGTTGGAGCATGCGTTCGAGAAGAACCATTATGTTGTCGGCGCCGAGCGGAAACAGCTAGCGCAGTCGCTAAGTCTCACGGAAACTCAGGTAACTAACTAATGGAACTAGATCAAACTCAGAAATAAACCATTATCAAAATAAACTGTCAATATGTTTGAAAATATATTTGTTTTGTTTGTATCCGTGTATTGATTTGCCAGCAGAACGTAACTTTTGGTTATATTTTATTTTACGGATATTTTATTGAAGTTAAAGTGTTGTTTCATGGAAAAAATAAAGAAGCTACCGAAAATATAATATTATTTTGTAAACATTATAAAAATAAATTGGTTCGCAATATTGTTTGTAGATCCGTAGTTGCACTATTTTCTCACATTAATCTTTTGGTGCCGACCATATATTTATTTTATTAACTGAATACTAAATTCTTAAAATTTTAACTGGAATATCAATCAAAACAAATACATTCAAACCCTTGTCTAAATAATAAATGGTATAATAGATTATATCCTCACAATTGTTGGTATATTTTTTTGTCATAAACATTTGCTTATTTTACACTGGCCAATTGTTACGTTGCGTTCATAAGACCTTGTTGTTACTCCTTAGTTGGGAAAACAAGACAGGTGTCATAAGAGAAAGATATAATTTATATAATTGTGAAGTGGTTAATCAAATTAGACTTAAATCGACCAAAAACAAAACAAATTACAAACCTTGCGTTTGACCAATTTGTGTGCCAGTTTATTTGATGGCAGTTTATTTTAATATGTTTCTAGTTGATAGTTTTGACAGCTTTCTTGATAATGGTTTATTTTCATGACAGGTGGTACCTTGCCGCAAACAGCTAGCGCGCTCCCTCAGTCTCACGGAAACTCAGGTAACTAAACCAGCTTCGGGCACTTGTTTCCTTGCGTTGAAATCCCCTAAGGACACATCACATCGCCCCCAGTGCAAACATCAAAACCGCGCGCCATTAACATCACACGCATTGAAAAAATGTAAAAGTACAGGATGTAGTTGCGTACGAACTAAAAACTACAGGTAATAAGTTCAAATATTTTAATCTCTACGGATGTTATTTTTCTTACCATAATTAATTAATTAATGAATAGATAATTAATTAGTATGCAAAAACAACCAAAGTGATGATAATTTGAAACGTTTTATTACACAATTATTACATCCTGCACTATTACACTTCTTCAACGTTGAGTTTAGAATTTAAAACACGTTTTTTTCGTCGTGCGGTTTTATTATTTACCTATCTAAAAAAAGATAACAGTTTTTCGGGCCTTCCAAATATAAATTAAAATGAAGATTCTGAAATGAAAAAGAACAAAATTAATGTAGATTCGATTAAATCAAACAACTTGAGATAATTTTTAAGGATATTTTATTTCATTCAATTATTCAATTAATTTTTTTGTATTTTCCATACACTTTGATTAATCAGTCTTGCAACATCCAAAATGTTGTCTTGAAATTATGTTTTAAGGATACTAACAATAAAGATTGTTGAACAGTTATGAATAATCTTTTAAAAAACGTTCTATCTATCTGCTGAAGAATTTAATACAAGTAACGCTCACAGAGGCAAAGGTAACTCGCCAGTTTTTCATCGACATATCCTTTCACTAAAATGTACCAAACACGTGTAGGTCCACGCAGATGCGTGAATTCAAACGGTTTATACACAAAGAGGATTACGCATGTTCTTACAAACACTACTCTCAAACTCTGACCCCTTTGGCTTTTGGCTCATTATTAGACATACATGGAAAACTGTTGTGCGTGTATACAGTATACAAGTCTACCATTGAAGTCGACAACTGGAGCTTGAAATTTTGATTTCAGTTTCATTCAAGCTACTCCTTACACATTGCAAAGATGAGCATAGAAAATATTATCAGCCTATTAATCGTGATTTTATACAGCCTGTCTGTGCGTATAACCATCTCTTGACAGATGTTAAAACGGCCACACAATATCTAGTCTTGTAAACGACGTGCAAGAAAATATAATTTTCATAATATTTTAAACGAGCACGCATCTGTGAGATTTAAATAATAATGCATGCGTGTGAACATGCCTAGGCCTAGGCACGGCGGTTTAGCGTTAGTGAAAAACACTATTCAGACAGAAGTGTTCTTCTTGTTGTTGTTTCTGTTTTACGCTTCATGCGACATGACTTGCATGTAGAGGATGATCAATTACGTGCATGCACTTAATATCGGACGTTTAGGTTGATGAGCGAAATGTGAGCAGAGTGTATATTAATTGTGTAAACTGCTCACAGCGTTATTTAATTCCTCCTGTTCCACTTATAATTTTATTGTCTAGTATACTATATTCATAATAGTATGGTTTCTATAGTTTGTGAACTCGAAGTAAAAAAGTGCAGCAAACAAGGTAGGCCTACCCAAATTATCATTTATCTATCGCTTACATTAATGTACGTGGTTTGCATTTACATTTAGTAGTTTTGACCATTTCAAAAAGTAGGACACACTTTTAATCATGTGAAATCGCATTTTCCTCAAATGTCATTGGGATTAATTTATATTTGAAGATTTTCTATTCATGTACGGTGTTACGATTTGAAACTAAGCTTAAATATTTAAACTGTCCAATAATAACAACCTTTATTGGTTTCTGCAGCCATAGCTGTTGCCGTAAGACACAGAATAACAAACAATTTATATCAAAACGAAAATAGAAACAAATTACACTTATACACAACACTTATTACAAAATACAATTTATATATAAACTAAACAAAATTAAGAATACAAATGGTGCCTAAAGATGAAAATAGACCATCGCAATACGGCCAGAACAATTTCTTCGGTGAGACTTGAAGGTAATTTGAACGTCTTCCGGAATTCCTCGAAAAAGCCGGGGATTGTACCCCTAGCACCTATCATAAGACCTATAACTCTGATATTCTTCAGATTGTAATAGGTCTTATAATAGGCACCAGTCGGGTTATAGATCCCCTGCTTTTCACGATCAACCTCCTCCGCTTGTCCCAGGTGATCCTCAAAGCGGATAGAGGGATCGAGAATGTATCCCTCCGACGTCCCCCGATCAATTGCGATGATGTCAATTCGCCTTGTGCCCCCTGACGTAGATAGACCATGTACTTCTTCATATACTTCATATTTCTTAACGCGAAGAGCCTGGGCTATCTTATGCCGCACTTCGTAATGATGCACCAACGTAATTCGAAACCACCAATCAGGATCTTTGAAATTATGTTATGCTGACAAATAAGCCCACTCACGCTCATTTGGCATTTTTAATTGGTATATATTGCGGTCCTTGATGACTATGCACTTATCTGTGATGTTATTGTTATAGTATTTGAGCCTACTATCCTTTTGAAATGAACTATGACATTCCTCGTGTTTGTATTATGTGCATTCTCAATTCTGTGACACCAAGCAAGTATTAATAATAGTAAAATCGCCTACAAAATAATCAAATACAATAACAAATTAGGAAGCTTGTGTCACCACCAGCAAAGACAGCCATTTTATAAAGAAGTAAATGATCATACCAAGTCTTTGTGAAGGGCATGAATTCAAATTCAAATTTAGGTAGGCCTACAGATTCGTCGCTCGGTGAGAATACAATTTTGGGCAGAATTGTATTTTGGACCACTCAGGGGTTTCATCTTTCATGTAGGAAGAAGGATCTCATTTGTGATGCAAATACTGAATTTAGCAAGCGTGCCGTGTCTTGCAAGCAACTATAGGGACCTCAATGTCCTAAAGTCTGCATAACTTTTGCTCATCTCTGCAGAATATGTATGAAGAGTAACTTCAGTTATTAAATAAGATGCAAATCCAAAATTTTATAAAAAGAATGCGACCATGCCAAAGAGATTGAGTGAGTGGTGGGGGGGGGGATATTGAACTTAACATATCTGAATATTTTGGGAGGACATGCATAATGCATATACGATAATAGGGGAGGTTGAATAAACAGATGTAAGAGAGTTGAGCATGAAAGGAATGTTAGTAGGCATGCACGCATTCGCGCTTTGACTACCCCTAAAATGTTTTATAAGTCGTTGACATTTGGTTGTTATTGTATAACACATATTTTTCCGAAAATACCAGCTCTTATGGAACTGTCCTTCACGTGGTGTACAAACCAACTGCAACTGTTACATACATAGGCCTGCATACATTCACCTCACCTAACTGTACAGTGTTGTGTATATGCTTTCTGTATTTGCGCACTGGTATTTCAGTAATTAAATATGTTTTCTGAGTCTCGGCGCCAGAACAATGTTTCGATGCACGCAAAATTAGTGTTGAAGACAGGAAGCTATAAAAGAGTACAAAGTTTAAGGGATTTCGCTCTTCAATTTAATAAAACATTTAAAAAAAGCAAATTCAAATTAAATTTCCGGAAGAAGCTGTATATACTAAGTGCTATACGAGTTTTTGCGTTCCGATTAGATTAAACATTTTCGGATATTATCAACATTGTGTATAGTCTCTTGATAGGCCTAATAGTAATATTTATACAGCCCTCCCACATCCAGAATTATTTTGATCACAAATTCGTTATGAAATTACTTAAAAATCCACGAACACAAACCGTTATATCCCCTCACGTTTTACCGGCTGCCACCTCACTTGAAAGAGTTCCTAAGCGCCTGCCAAACTGACAGAAACACCCCCACCCCTCACATGTCAGAAGCATCCAACGCTGCTCTCGCACTTACATCAACCTAAGCCTTTGTCCCACGGTGAAATAATATCTGCCCAGCTTCCATATTCAGCCACACGTGCGATGCGAATATTTATTACAACGCTATAGAAAATGGCTGCCACCTTCCGACAACAGAATGTCATACATGACTCCATATCAATATCAAATTCGATTAGCTTACCATTTATAACGTTAAATAATAATAATCTGATATTAAAGCAGTGTATTTATAAAAGAGAAAATTTGCATTTGAAACACCCTGAGCTGTGAGACGGAATTGGACAAACAAAGAGGACCGTCACTAAAAAACACACTTGAAGCTTGAAGCGCGCTAGGGGTTGGGGTTGTGGGGCCCCCCAGGATAATTACAAAAGCGATCACAAAGTAGTTATTCAGGGGATCACGACTGCGCGCCGCGGATTGGTCGGGTTTAGACTGCGTTAGTCGTTGATTGGTCGGTCTCAAAGGGGTTGTTAGGGGAACGCGTATAAATAAATTGACGCGGCTGCGGGCAAGAGTGGAACATGTCACACATCTCATGGATATGCGACGGATGTTGTAGATGTAGAGTGTTTTGCTTGCGTACGATACGCGGACCACGTTGAAGGCTGAACAGTAGACGATTGAGGTGGTTCAGTGATGACGCACGACACTCTAATTCAAAGGTCGCGGGCTCGATTCATCCCCAAGTGTTGACCACGAGATTCATTTGGTGCATGATGGTCTTTCAACCACTGTTCGTGTTCGTGTGTTCTACATTTTATCCTAGCTTGGGAATGGATGTCAAAATGTACCACCCACTCATTATCTCGACTAGATCGTTGAAAAAATATGAGACGTAACGCCCGTTCAAATATCATCTTCATCCCTTACCAAAACATCAAAATTAATTATTTATAGGTCTAATAGTAAGTACTCTCAAAGAAAACATCAAGTTTAGTCAAATCATAATACTTCTCTAGTTATTGTGTTGCATCTACACCGAATGTGTGGCATCTTGCGATTGCAATAGGTTGTAAATAAAATGTATATTATTTCTACTCACTTTTAATACAACATATAAGGCACAAAAACATATTTGATACATTTTTTCAAGATTTTTTTTATTTTTCGTGAAATTTCGCCTTGCAGTATTACATTTTCTTGACATCAACTCAAAATGAAGATACTCATTTTTATACAACGTGTTTCTTAGCACCACTCATTTGTATTAATTGCTTTTAAATTGGCGCATACACAGGAAGATAAATCATGCACTAACTTCAAGATAATTAATGACGGTTTAGTTAACGCACGTTCACGTTGTTCCTAATTGTAACAAGCGAGATGGTTGCACAGTGGACTTGTGTCGTTCTTGCACGACACGAAAATAAATTGATGCCGCGTTTTACCCGTCCCGGCGGGATTTCAACTCTTAATCTGTTCAGCGGATGAGAGTGGTGGGGTGTGGGGGGTAGGGGGGGGGTGCTCTAATCTCCTAGACACACAAAAACCTCCAAACTACAAAGATCCTTTATAACCCCCCCCCCCCTCTCCCCCCCCCCCTCTGTACTAACTACTCTTGATAGCGAAGGGCCGTAGCGTCGGGTCGGGCGTCGTTTTGGCAAACAAACTTTGAATTGGCGCTGATGGGGGATGAAAATGGACCAATCATGTCTCGTAATGGAGAGGGTTGAGGGGAGGGGAGGGGTAATTGAGTTGCTCGCGCTGATGAAAGCTACTGGTCTCTTTAGGTAATCGATTGGCGGGAGCTGTGCACGGGTTTTGGTCGGGAGATGGGGCGATCGAGTCACTTCGCGGGGAAATAGCTGCACGCTAAATGGATGCGGGATACTTTTTGTTCAGTAAACAAAGTGAAGAATGAAGTCACAGGACTGTTTTTGTGAAATTAAGTGAACAACCTACAACAACCATATAAAATTTCGACGTACTATTTTATTCTGCATTTTTGTGTTAATTTATTTAGTTTTTACAGAACAATTACGCGTGCCAAATAGACTATTTCATAAGTTTTAATTACAACTATACCCGATATTAATTTAAATATACAATCAGTTGAGTTGACGCTTTGTTGCAAAAATAGTAAATTACTAAATACTGATGTCTTTATAAATACAGGCCTACGTTAAATAATCAACTTAATTAATAAGTAGTTAAGTACACATAATTGATAGCAAAGAAATTGAAACCACCCTTTTAACGCAAGATATATCGATATTAGATATTCGATTAGATGTTCGAATCGGATTCTATTCGGTAGAGCTCAAGAGTGTTTAATGGAGGAAATGCATGACATTGTCAACGCGATATCAATGTAAACGTTGGGTGTATAAACAGAGTTAAACAGTATTTCCAATATAGCAGTTAATAGTTTAAACATTTTAAAAATGAAATATCGATAAGAAATTGGAAACGCCTAGGCCTACATATTTTTGTTGACAGTTTGCCTGCGTAAACACTAAACAGAGCTGCAAGGTGAAGTGCGCTCTTAATGTTATACGTCAGCAAAGCACTTACCCATAATGCCCCGGAGGTCTCAACCAATGAGAAGCCCCCATTGGCTAATTGCGTTTCAATCCGGGGGCCATTTTGGTTCGGCCGGCTTATGACGCGTATATGCCTACCTCGGTATATACGCGCGGGATTGAAGAATAATATTGATACAGCCTCTAGTTCTGCAGGGATCAACTTGATATCGACAGCTCTTGAATCAACAACGACTAACCTGCCGCCTGGTGGTGGGTCTCATAACTAGCGCTGCTTGGATAGGGGAGAAAATATCGGTGATTCAATCAACTGCTGCAATTAGAAGAATTAATTAGTTATTGAAGATTTATTGAGCGCGACAAGATTCTAATATGGCAGTTGTGCGCATTATTTCAAATTACAAACTATTTATAAAATCCATTATCTTTTTTAATGTACGATAGCAACCTTGATAGATTCTGACGTCACATATGTGAGTGATGCCTTTTGCCGTCATAATATCAATATTTGAAAAAGCCACCCGCTGATTGGCTCCGACTCACTCTTCTATGACGTCATCATTCACAACGTTGCCTAACTTACTTCCAAACACAACAGCCAAAACCCCACAACATCCATGAAACAACCGTTCTTTCAATCTGTTATAATTATTTTTCTACCTTATCGATGTCTCTATCAATGTGTAATTTGCAAATTACAGTGACTTACATCATAAAGGCTAGCTTCCTTCGGCATTTTGATACTTATAAGCGGCTTGACACTTTTGACAGGCACTTTTCTAGCCTCGAAAAGAGAAGGTTGAGTTACCTCAGCCCGTGGAGATTTTAGAATTCTGTTGTTCTGTAGACGTGTTGCCATCCATATATGGTCTAACCGGCAACCGTGTTTCATACATTAAGAACTGTTTAATGACATGAAATAAGTCTATACAAAATCTTATTAAATTTGGATGAAAATAAAGCAAGTTAGGTCCTACTAGCAGAAAAAATGGGTTGGAAAAAATATGGTTGCCATTTTGAAACGACGCCATTTTGAGAATGGCACCAAGGGATTTTGGTATGGGATGGTATCTACATTATATAAACGTAATAAAAAAGCATCCATTACTTTGTTCGCACAGTATCACACGGGACTCATTTTGGTATACAATATCGCTTGTGGGTGCAAGGAGATCCTTTGTTCGGTAAGCCACCGCTACGCGTCGCGTCGCCTCGTGTTTGGGGGGGGGGGGGGGAGGGGGGAGGAGAGGCGTCTTGCGGGCGTCGTGCAGCGTCGTTTACAAACCATTAAACATCAGAATGATGAAATTCCGCTTCCGTTTCCCCTCGAGCCCGGGCCCGATGCGCGTTTTAAGTTTTGCACGACGGAAACAACAGTTGACGAAAGTCATTCCATCTAAACTAGTTTCATTGTTATACTTAAATCGTTCTTTATTTCGACTTTTCCGTATAGTCATGTGTTTCTTTTTTTGAATTTAGGTTTTATTAATGGTGTTCGAACGTTATTATATAGATAAATCACTTTGTATCTTGTATGTGTATACTTAATCACATCACAATACAATAGAGATGCGCTACATCAGAAAAAGTTAATGGTAGTTAATACCCCACCATCAGGGCTTGTTAGTGAGTCTTCCGTGCATCAATAGGGCTCTAATTTTTACGGTTATTACGTCGAACCACAGTTGAAATAGATATTTAAATATATACTCGACACTCCCCGGCGAAACCTTTAGAGTGGAATTATCTAATTGGTCAATTTCATAGCTGTTTGCCGCCATATTTGTATTCATCAATGAAGAAACCCTTGTTATTAGCTACGCCTATAATGCGTTCGTTCATGTTTAGTTTATACTTTATACCTATAAAATTATAGGTGTAGAAATATTTTCAAAATTATATTTGTTTTGCACCTTTAAAAACAGTATGTTGACAGTGTTATGCCTGAGAACGGGAACGTGTATAGACTGCAGACTATTATCGTTTTATTTTGTATAAAATAATTTCAATTTAGGCAGTAAATATGTCCACAAAGGCAAACGGAACAAATTTCTTTCTACATAATTTGTAGCTATACAATTAAAAACACAGCAAAGTCAAAGAACTCATCTCATCCCTCTACTATTGTACATTCCTATATCTGCAGTGCGTCGAGGTTTTAAAATTGTATTAATGCATTGTAACCCCATTTAAATTCGTTAATGCACTTTTAACTGCTTTAATTTATTTTTAAATTAGTCTTTAATTTTACCAAACACACGATGATAGGCATGCACAGTACAGAAAGGTAATTTATAAATTCCAGTATCTTTTGTAGGTATGAAAAACAGCTAACAACAACGTATGTCATGCCTTTTATCTTCAGATAATGATATCAACTGACGATGAGGGGCAAAATACAAATTGAAACGTAATTTGTTTTTGGCCTTATCTATAAGAACGAAAGATTAAGATTCAATTAAGTAATATTCATATTAAAACAGGTCTACACATTTGTGTGTACACATACGTGTTTGTCAGGTATTGGTGCGTAAAAGTTGTATAATTATATTAGTTTTAACGCGGAAATGCACAACTAAGTTTTAATCAAGACTGCCTGTGGAAGCCTATAGACCAGCGGTACTCAAACTGCGGCCCGCGGGCCGCATGCGGCTCTCCATTAACAATTTTGCGGCCCAGAGCTTTTGTGTTTTCATTAATATATTTTACCTTTTTAACTGACTATTTGTTTGCTGTATATGAAAATATTGTATTCGTGATGAATTATGATATATCGCAAACCAACTAAACTCTACTTGGTATTTGTTACCTGTAACGTAATATAAACTAATGGGTAATGCTTCGAGTTTTACGCTTTGACTCGAAAAAGTACGAAATATCTATAATAGTCGAACAAATTTTGCACCTTCGGCGAAAAGACCTCCGGCGGCTGGGGCTTTGCCACACCTCACTTTTCCCTGCTAACCTCCCCCCCCACAAAAAAAAAATAATTCCTAGTTACGCCACTGTATACTTGTATTAGTGCGGCCCAGCTTTACTTGGATTTTTGGAAAAGTGGCCCTCCAGGAAAAAAGTTTGAGTACCGCTGCTATAGACCAAGTTCCATAACTGAAATTTTAAATAACATTAACTTTCTATCAAAGACAAATTCCCTTCTACAGTTTCTTTGTTTCTATCTAATTTATATATTTCTTCCTCAATTTACAGATTTGTGTTCTCCGATCTTTTGTTTCCGTTCCGACATTCCGACAAAAAGTCTCTCTTACGCTTCATTACGTGGGCAAGGCGCAGTCGGATCGCCAGCCCCTCTACAATAGCTTCCCTCACTGCCCGAGTTGTTTCCGGTTCCGCTTTAATACGAGCGCATTTCTCCCCCATGGCTCGGAAAATGCGTCTTAACAATGTATAATAATTCTTAGCGAACAGACTTGTAAAAACGGGCGAGCTTGGAAATATACGTTGGTTGGGTTATGACCGCTTGTTTTTACCACGATCAGGTCAGAAGAAACTTTATAGTCTATGGAGAAACTGATTTCTGGCGCTAGACAAGGGTAAATGTCAAAAGATGTTTTTTTTTGTGCGGGAAAAATATCAATTCGAAACCAATGATCCTTTACATTCAGGAGTAGATTTAGGCGGGTTTTTTTATTTTATGGCTTGAAATAACTTTTATTGACTTGTTTGACAAAAGATTTACTATAAAGTACAAAACCAACGAAGTGTGAGAGTTTTTATGAAAAGATTTTGTAGATATTCGAGTGAAGTAGTAACAGAAAATATTATCTGCCCAATGCACTTAGCTATAGAGGTGAATTAACTGTAGGGGTCATGATTTTGATTGATCCAGGTTAAATTACTGTACAACACAAAGTTTTCCTCATCAATAATGTATACAACCCAGATTTGTGTAGGCTATGCGTTTTCACAAATATCCTTAGTTGCAAACTGAAAAATCTAAAATATGGACATGTATAAGATCCGTTTTATGAATTAATACACAACGTTCTAATCTCATTGTGAACATTTCCAATCCTGAAAAAATTATAAATCATGATTTGTAAATAATTAGAATATCTTGACAACAACATTTTCAAAATGATTTCATGTTTTATTTCGTTGTGTTTTACGAACATTAAATCATTGCAACTAAAGGGAATTGCGCCACGATATTAATGGATGCTATTAAGGTTAAGTTTAGAAAATTAATAAAATTCAGAAATAATCGCGTGCATGTATTCTCAGGGGACGTACAGATTAACATCACCTAGATAAAATAATATACCAAGTATACTAAAGCCTTTACCCTAGAGTCGTTTCAGGTATATTGCTATCTTGTTATCATATAATTAATATCTCAGCACAGTTTAAAAGTAATTAACAGTGTATAAATCAGTCCAAGCCTGCGCTCGCCTATATATACACGACGTAGATGGAAGATTACACATCTCTTGGTAATACAACCATTTTGTATCCGCGGATCATAGGTCTGAGGGCATCTGGAAACATCTGGGGGGTGCGGATACAATTTTGATGGTTGCGGGTAGGTTGCGGGTAGCCTAAAATGATTGACGTGCAATGAAATGAAATAAATGTCTTTATTTCAAGAGTACTAACTCATTGAATTAATGTATTGTTTGTTATAAGATTCTATGCGTATAGAGTATCAAAACGTTTCCCACTCAAAATTATGCGGGCTCGGGTATCCGAAGTGCTGGTTTTGAATACTAGCGGGTACGCGTTTCATCCAGTCGAAACCAGATTATTTGCGAATTGAAATTTTTAATGTTCAGAGTAAAAACCAGATATTCGAAAATATCTTGATCACAGAATAGATAGATTTTCTCAATTCTACGTTATAGTTAATTTCTCAGCAAGGGAAGGAGTTAGATTTTTTATTTCTGGTTTCCTTTAAAATATTTCCACCCAAGAAGGTATTTTCCTAAGAGGTCGTTTGGTTATTCTTTACCTTTATGAAATTTGATTGTGTGTGCATTATTTATCACTGTATTTATATTCCACCTACTTCTTAACAAATGCACGTTTATTTTACACCGCCATCTTCCTTACAGCGTAACCAAGTATTGTTTATTGTTTTCGTGTATACACAAACACACAGGCGGTGATCAGTGTGAACTGTTCAACGAAGCGTGAACAGTGTTATTATTCCGCCCGAGTAGGTTGGTAACGCCGGATCGACTCGCATTACAGTGCAGGAAACATTACCTGTAATTACCGAACTGGGAGGATCCGATATAGGATACGTTATCATTATAAACGTTGTTTTATAAACTCGGCCGGTTCATGACTGCCTAGTGTCTTCTTTGTGTTGAACCTGCCTGGTGTCTTCTTTGTGTTGAACACCATTTTGTATATGTTTTGCAATGTAGTTCATCATTCATAGCTCTCCTTTTTGTAGAACACGAATTACATGTTTATTTACGCATAACAATTAAATTTAGGAAGTCATGGGTGTGAACATTTGCAGTGAGTATTCATGCAACCAGAAAATTTGTAAGAACATTCAAAATTATTTTTTCTATGCCTTTAGCTAAAACCAAATACACATTTTGTCCATAATAATTTGTATCTCTTTTATTATTAAACTGAATAGAACATTTTGTAAGTGGGTCATATTGAGGCTTTATCAATAATAGATGAAACATATTGTTGACTGGCAAGAATACTTCCCACGTTATTCCCACCACATATTATAGAAGCCTGCAGAAGGTGGGTACTCTGAACTTTATAAGGAGGGAAACGGAAGTGTAACTTAATGTCAAGGCTTTAAGTACGAAAGATCAGAATGATGTAATCCTTTTACAACGCAAACGATCATTTAACAGTAATGAAACGTAGTCTATTTAAAGAAGTTGAGTTTGCACAAATAAAAGATGTAAAGTACAAAAATAACTAACCATTAACCTATAATATGGATGTTTTATAATGACTGAACTATGACTTAAAATCAATAGGTACACAAAATTAAATAAAAATGTGATACCCTATGATCACATTTCGTATAATCACAACACTATACCGATGTTGGGGATATGGCCAGCTATACCGCATGCACGAACTAAAGTCTAAAACTGCCAAAGATTCTCTCTTCACACTTCCAATATCCATGCTCGCTACTAGCGGCGATTTCATAGACTGCCACTAGAACTGTGCACGCGATAAGCGTTACTACTGTTTGCGCCATTGTAGTTTCAACAAAGACTCAACAATTCACATATTCAACTCAATCGAAAGCTTAACATCACTCTATGCGTATACTACAAGTGGCAATTTATAGTAGACATTACCTCTGCCGTATAAGGTGTACACCATAAAATTGTGCGCTACGATAAGGCTCATCAATATAAAAATTCAACAATTATTGGAAGCTGTAAAATCACATGTCCATTAGTTCACGTAGCTACCGCCAGAATGCATCGCATCCCGTCTCTTTTTATTGCCGCTTCACCGCGCGCATGTGTAAGAAGTTGATTAAAGAATAAAGACCAAGTAATGGTTTTGTTTTTTGCACCTTGGTCTGGCGAGACGCGAGATGTTAAACTGAACCTGCCGAGAAGTTATAATTTGTGCAAAAACAAACAATGGGAAATTAAAGTGCGACCTTCGGCGCCTGTTAATATGAAGCAGCGCGTTTATGAGGCTGACTGACTGACGGGATTTTTTTTTCTCCGTCGCTTTTAAACAACTGTTTAAACAAGTTAACAACTTATCAAGCAACTACCTATAATATAGTAAAACATAGATATAGGCAAACCGGTAGCCATATTTGATATTACGACCACCCTGATAAAAACTATGTATTGGTTGTTGTTCAACTCCTGCCCTTAGGCAATGCAATATAATTTGAAGTGTAAATATATACCAAAATATAATTTTAGGAAATTTCAAAACATACCGGGAGAGGCGTCGCATTTACTACAGACGGATAACTGACACTGACAGGTGGTCAGACGGTGGCCATTGCTAAAAGCAGTGCCGTATAGCCAATATATGGTTTACTCTGTGAACAGATGTGTAAGTACTGAGGGAGTGAGTCTGTATGATGATGACTAAACCTAAGGGAACCCTTTGTTACGTATACTCATTGCAAACAATTGTTATCTTACAAAGTAACCATTTAACATTCGTCCTTACATAGATAGTTTGATGGGGTATTCTACTTATAAGTCAAAATGAACCATAAAGAACACATTCAATTTCATCTAGACTACTTGTTTTGAACTCTGCTGTTGTTCAATGCAACATATAGTGTATATTTTGTTGTTAGTATTGTTGTTAGTAGTATTTATATTATATTTATTTCTTTTTTTAAATAAAAAATCACGCTGATAGATATTTATGCATTGATAATGATAACTCACCCTTGTGATTTATCTCACCGCCTTATAAAATACAGAAGTAAGAGAGTAAAAACTACTCATCAGCAGCAGAAAATGGCTTTTAACTTTGTTTAGGGCTCGACATCAAACGTATGGTCGTTATAATAACCACAACAGTAATATATGGGTGGTCGTTTGATCACTCATTAGATTTAATGGTACTTCCAAACTGTATCATAGCCTCATAGGTAACGATATAAATCAAACAACATACACAAAAGCAAACCGCAAAACAATAGAAATGATCGGAACAAATACTACACCGGCTCTTCCATCAATAACCCAATTAGATTCTAATCGTTGTGCGTTGGAAATAATTATGATCGTTGGATAATTAAAATATAAGTTATGCTAACAAGGACAAAGTTCAGATACAGCTGATAACACTGACGCAACAGTTGCACGAGATAAGGCAGACTACAAACAAATGTATCCAAGTGGGTAACATGTATCGATTAAAAGGGGAACAGTTGAAATAATGAACTAATTATCTGAACAAATAGGACATGAAAAGGATGATTACTGATTAGTGTTCTCCATCTAATTATGTTATACTTGTATTCATTGGGACACCGTGAGATAATATTTGTTTTATTGAGATGAACCATTCCGCAAAACATCTTATTTTTTATTAGAGAAAAATACTAGAAAAAGGTATTCCTCAAGGCATGTTTCTCGGTCCCACCTTTTTTTTAAATAAAATATTTATAAAGGAGTAATGTCTTCAAACATTGTGTTGGTGGACATTTGTAACTCTATTTCCGACTATATTAACTACTTGCCTCACTAACACACAAGAATTAACTAGTGTATCAAATGAACAAGTCTTCAAAACCTAATATTAAACTCAACAATTCTCGATACAAAAAAGCATCATGATCCACCCATAGAGTTTCCTTACATCTGCGCACAACTAATGTATGTTTTTAGAGGGACGTCGAAAGAAGAGATACCAAAGTGTAGAGATACAAGAAGGAACGCACAACCAAATTATAGAGGAGTTGGCTCTTGCTTGGGTCAAACAAATGAACGTCATTATGTGTAAGCGGCGCATTATGAAACGAAACACCTCCGACGAACCGTGTCTATATGAAATGTAAAATGGCGATACACCTAATTAAGGACATTACGACGCTGCCATGGCTGGCGTGATGTTGCAAATAATACTACCCCCTCCACATAGACGGACGGAACTGCAATGTGCGAAAAGGATGACGAGGCAGACAATTGCTGAAGCGTTTTAAAAAGTACCAAAATGGCGTATTATAAACGAGGAACGTTCCGTGTCCTGAGTCCTTGGCATTTACCTCTGTTCAACTTGGTCCTGATCTAGTTTTAAAATCTAAAATGAACCATAACGCTTTAAATTTTACCGCGTTCCCACGAGGAGTGTAAGGAAAGGGCGGAAGGGGAAGGGACGCATACAGGGGTAAAACAAGAGAGGAAGGAAAATAGGGGAAGTTGAAGGTATTTGAAAGCTGTACCCTCACCCCTTCACCCCCGGGTACCATTACTGACTATCGCTTATATACTGTGAAACCAATTTGATTGAGTCAACAATATAATAACAAATTTACACATAAACAGCAAGGTAGTTTCATATTAAAAGTCCACTTCATTTTTTATTCTTTGAATAATTTTTTTTTTTCAACAGAACAACCAAATTTTACACTATCGTAATTAGCTATAAAATAAAATAGTCTTATTTGCTACTTATTTGTTAATGTTTTTAATATTAGCAATAACTCTCGTCCAATGATACCTACATTAATCATTTCCCTGTTAATGCAAACTACCATAGTAAATCTACCATCCCCCAAACTGTCCTGTATGTATATGTCTAATGAGTTATTGATCCTGAGTATCTTCCCATCGAATTGACAACCAACAAACAAGTAGAATAATTTGTAACAATCTCACCCTTGTTGCAGGTAAAGGTGTGGTTCCAGAACCGACGAACAAAACACAAACGCATGCAGCAGGAGGAGGAGGCAAAGGCTCAACAGCAGGCGGCAGCAGGCAACAAAAACAACCACCACGTCAGCAAGTGGAAGCAGGAGACCCAGTCAACAACTCCGTCGTCACAACAACAACAACCACAACAACCTCAGGGTGACGCGCAGTCGCAGTTCGACCTTGAAGTGGACGTGGACAGCTGTTCGTCGGGGGAGGAAACCTGAGACCGACGCGAACCAAGCGGTAGTTTACATAAACAATAATGTGAATTGAACAACTGAACTAATAATGTGTTTGTTTGCTGGCTTCTTGCCGAGCAGGTTCGTTTCTTGACAATCTGTGATTTAAATTGATTGCGATCGAAAGTGACAATGACAATGTGCGTAACCAATGAACGAAGAGAATTATCTACTGTGCGATATGTTCGGACTTAAGTGAACGTTGAGCGAATACTAACGTCGAATAAGCCATCGTGTTTTCTAGACTGTCGAGAGAACGGAAATCTGTGCCAATAGAATGAGTGGATAGTAGGCCTAAAATAGCTAGACGCTGTTTAAGGCGTAAGTTCCTACATCCAACGAAGATTTCGTTTTTATTCACTTTCTCATTCGTATACAAGCTTTTTAGATATTAAAACCACTTTTGGTGAAATTGAGAAACAATAATTATGTCTACCAATTAAAACGTATTTTTTAATGAATTTGTTGACTTAAAAAATCTAAATTTTCAGACGTTATTACCGTAATTTATTACTGTTACCTGATTTGTTAAATTATTAAAATTTGTTTCACTCTTAAAATAATTTGATTTTTTCGCTCAATAGAAAACAGTATACAAAAAAGTACATATAGAAATGTGTTACATTCGAAATTAAGACGTCAGCCAATAAGGTTTACGTATTGTCTCGTTGGACTAGTAGCGAATGTATTTATATTTCCTTGGCAAGCTACTAAGTATGAGCTATTGTGTTTGAAAAGACGCGGCTCTCAGATAAGCCCAATGTGTGTGTTGTGTGGGCATACCCATGCCCCGGCCATCTACCTGAAAATACTCATCAGAAAAGAAACTAATCGAATTTTTACTGCAAATATTATTAAATTGTGAGGAAGGATTGTTGTTGACGAAAATTGTGCCAAAAATGTACTCATCGTTTTAAATATCATCATAGTAAATAGTAAGTGTATTTATGTAATGAAAATAATTTTAATGTTTCTATCAATTGATAACAAACGACTTTAAATTTTGAATCTTCCTTAAAACCTTTAAAAATTCGCTATGGTTGTAAATTATTTAATCGGCATAAGTAGAAAGAAATCTAGCCAAAAATCTTATTAGACCATTTTTGAAAGTGATAATAATACGTTCGACTTTTAAGAATTAAAATTTCCGGTTGTACATAGTTCCAAGGGAAAAGTGAGTCATTTGTCACTGTCAGTTATGTTTTGTAAATAGTCAAGTCAAAAGTCATAACATACAGCTGCCGAATTTGACGGTCACGGTCACCTTCGAATATGAATTGTTTAAAAGCGAACAGAAGAACAGATGAACAATAGTACAAATTCAAATTTTAAACTTTGCAATGCTGAGGAGAAATGTTTCTCAACCACACATAATATTATTGTATAGTGTCGTTTTTATTTAGTTTTGTATTCGAAGGTGATTTGAACTCTTAACAGTGCCACAATTTGCACGGTTGTAAATCCACAGAGCTAAAAATGACAGTATTGACAAGGAATCAAATATAACAATTTTGATTCCTTATCTCAGTAGAGAATGATGAAATAAAACATAAATTTTATCAAAAACTTACATTGTGTGTGTTTATTTAAACCAGTTAAGCTATGGAGAATTCATACTGCATACCAATAAAGAAACTGTATGAAGATGGCCGCATAAATACAACCACCTAACTTTCCAAAGTGGCAATCGGTGGGAAATTTAAAAACACTAGCAAGATTTTTTTAGTTTGTTTAATGTGACTGGTGTAAAGATTTCGTTTATAAAACACAAATGATAAAAATATGCATGTTCACCCACATGTATCCTCTAAATGAACAAAAGTCATACAATACCACACCAAGGGCGGCCTAAATGACACAAAATACGATTGAGCTTGCTATGCCATATCAGTCATTTTTTCGGATCTGTTGCTAAGGCAACTCAATTTTGATATCTTTCTTTTATTGATGCATATATTCAATGTGTTTGCCTAGTTTTATTGTTACCAATCACGGCAGAAGCGCCAAAGCATAATCTACCAGCTCTTCTCAAACTTTGTCCGCATACCTCCTTAATCTTACACGTTCCTACTACTTATTTCTATTTCTAATATACTTTATTTCTTTTATGTAATGAAACCCTACAACCACATTAATCTCACATGAAATATAAAATAACTCCAACAACGACAAGTATGTTACGTCACGAATGTAAGTACGTAGGGTATCTTCTGGTCTGATGGGCTGCTCAACATGAAATTTAATACAGTGGCCAGAAGGAAAAAACATTTAACTGCAAGTAACACACAATGCAAGGAGAGTAAAGCGAACCACTAATCTAGACCTACACTTAAGTCCAGTCTTACAATGTCCCAATAACTACTTATTCGTCGAATAGCTTGTTTTCTCCATGGCAACGACCAATCAAAACCCTTAAAATCCTACAAATAGCTTAATTGCTAAAAATAACTTTCTTATTAGGAGATTTTAAGACCGGCCCTAAGACTTTATAAGATATTTGATTATACTTGAACTAGTACATATTTGCACAGTTGCAGCGATGAGCAATGCCACTCTGAGTAGCCTAGGCGCAGAAAGGACAGTGGAAGAAGGGAGTAAAATATTATAAATATTACATCAATCAGCTATACGAGACGCCGTCGGCGTTAGCTGATGCAGGTCCGTCTATGGAAACTACGAAACCGAGTCCGAATCCAGCACAAGGTAAATTTGTACATGTATATATTTAATTCCAGGAATAAACAATTTTTTTTATTTACACTTTTCGAGTAACATGAGGATGGTCCTTTTGGGTTTCCGAATTCACCAAACTTTGTTATTCTCCGATTTGATGATCTCGCATTTGGTTACAACGGTTTCAGCAAACGTATTACACACAAAATGCTAGGTGACTTCTAGCAGACGCCATGTTTGTTTGGAACAAACCTCCGATTAATGGCTAATCTCTGTTCTGAGTGTTTTTAGTTGATGTTTGTATGTATGCATATTCCCTCATCAAAGGTATACCTAAACGTGTACTATTTTTTAAATATTGTTTATCATCAGATAAAATAACTGTGGAAATACAAACAAAAACAAATGAAGACATAATATGTGTGGTTTATTTATTTATTTAATGTCTATCCTATTCATAAAAAATGATTTACAAAGGACGACCTTAAAATAATGAAATCATAAATTACAATAATAACAAAACCAAAACAAACTACTGTACTACATAAAAAATTAAAAAATTAAATAATTGAGAAATGAAATAAAATCAAATCAAGTGGAGATGCGACATATTAAATAATAAAAATAAAAGTATGTGCAAAAAAAGGTGGGAAATATATATATAAAAGTGCAATGCAGAAGATAAAGGGTCGATTCCATCTGTATGGTACTGGTTTATAAAGGCCGTAGTCACTCATAGTAACGACTAACGACGAACATTATAAACGGCAAGTATTATGTACCCCACTGAAAATCGGTTCTTATAACCAAGTGGGTAGACAATAAATTCCATATTTATTTATTTATTCTTCATGTTAGAACGCTTTACACATTTTATGGATCTTCATGATTATTTCCTGCACACATTCCATCTATTCCAATACACAGCACTATACTGCATCACTCATTACTGTGCAGTCGTAACTCTTTAAGCACTAATAAACAAGTACTTCAACAACCCATTTCCTCGCAAGATAATATTTATTATCTGTGTGCTTTTGTGTTTTTCCTAATGTCCAATTACGAGGCAGTCATCAAATAATGCTCCTAAGGCGCTCATGCTCTTGCTAAGTACCTGAGTCTCCAACTTTCTGCCTGCAGCTACCAATAATATAACCTTCCTTACCAATTTAATGTTGTAGCAAAGAAATCTTTTGTTGTAGTAAATTAATAAGCGTGTATTGACTACCCAAAATACCAATTTTCAGTGGGGAAAGTATTACAGCTCGTTGTTATCACGCACCAAAGTCAGTCAATCAAAGTCATTTGCTTAGGCATTAGGCCTACATCAATTTCATAATATTAAATAAAAATACAGCCCAAATTGGGAATTGAACCTGGGCCTTTTGCAGTGAAAGCAGTAAGACATCAACAGGAGCAACGAGCATAAATGGAGGCTTGATTAATTCACAAAATTGTTTATACATGAAGACTAGACAAAGAAAAGATGGTGGAAGCACGCATCAAATGTAAAAATTTAGCCTATCTTCGGGGAGAGAATTAAGGACAACATGCATTCCTTGAACATAAAATCATTATAAACTTTAGTTTTTATTGTTACATTATCACGTTCCTACAAATATAATTGATAGGAGGCGCGGAAGTGTAACAGGAAAGCGTTATCGCTGAGCACGAAGCTGTGGTACAACACCAAGACATGCAGATGTGTTGGTCGTAGTCGAAGCGGTCGAAGGCGTGACATATCAATAACTCCCGACGATAGCCGAGCCCTACAACACTAACTGCAACGTTCGAAAAGGAAGAGCGTGCGATTTCAAATGATACTAGACATTCCGGTGTCCGACTCTCGCGCATTAAAATCACCCGGTTTATTGTGTTTCGTCCGTAACCCGGTCCCCGGCATGTGAGCACATTTAATTGCCATTTGCGCGTCATCCCATAAATAATAAACGAAATAAACGTCCAGTGTTCCAAAAACGATAAGTTACGTTGCAAAGTGGAAATGCCAGCCGACTGGGAGGAATGCCGTACTCTGGCCAACACATAAAGCGATGAGTTACTTTATGGACACAGCCAGTGAAAAGCTAATAACTGACAAAGCGTATTCGCCTCATTGTTGGGGATAACAATGTAGGCCTGTTAGGCAAACACATAAAAGATTCCCCGCCAGACGTAACAAATTGGCATTCGAACGAACCACGAACACTCGACTATAAACATTCATAATTTACTACGTTTATGATCTTTAAGATTTGGTTTATGCAAATTAACGGTGATTTTAACGTCGGAAAATGTGTTTGCTTATATTTAAATGCGTTACTTTGATTTAATCATTATTATAGGTTAGTTCTAAATCGGGTGATTTAACCGCCAGTGAAATCACTTAATTGTGGCTATAATTTATCAACTTTATTGGCTCATTAAACCAAGTATTAAACGGAACTTAATTTAGCTTGAAAACCTGCTTACGTTTTTTTAGAACAAATAACTTGAACAAGATTCAAATCTATCAGACTTAATCGTGATCAATTTAGTACCTTGGAGAAATTAACTGTCGCCATCTTGGAATCAACTTCGAATAACAATTTCATTTAATAACCCTCCGCTTCTAAACCAACTTTACAAACGTTCCAAATTATCTTAATTCTACTTATTATTATGTTTATTATCTCTCGTAATTATGGCTTCCAAGTTTTCGTGTTTACTTTTGATATTTCGATAGGAGACGGTCGTAACATTATTTAATAACGAAATAATACAGAGTGAGTACCTTGTAGTTGGTGGATCGCATCTTTTAATCGCTTCTCTACCCAAATCACATCACGACGTTATTCAATAGAAGGTTAGCGGGTCATGACGAGATATCTCTGACGTCACACGGCCGTCGCGCGGGAGATTCGAGTTTGGGTCACGCTCACACCCACCCACTATTGTAATAGCAATACTGATGTTTTATAAAACACGTACTAGGTTCTCAGGTTTATAAACATCAACATTTTAAAATACATACTCATGCAAGGTTAAACTAATTCCTGATGTGCAGCATGGTAAATCCTTGTTTTAAAATTATTAATAACTCTATACATTTAAGATTAGTACTAGTAATACTATTGCTTCATACACTGCCCATAAATAAATTCAATTCTTTTAAATTTATCTCTCCTGTTCTGTGGTGTGGTCGATGTAGGCTACTGTTAGATCAACCGTGTGTTAACAATCACAAAACAAATAGCCAGAGAAAATAGAAACATTACAAGTTTGTTTTCACGGCTCCGGTAACTCAAGTCGGAGTATCTGGGTTCGATCCCTGGTCCTGGAAAACTTTTATTACAGTAATTGCTATCTCTTCATGTATATACGGAACGTTCAAAATTCAACACTAAATATACACACACCTGAAACAACATGTGTGTAATATTCCTACCGTTAAAATCTACGATACAACATGACTTGCTAATCTATGTTTTAATGCAGAAGTGTGTTATTATAAAGGGAGCAAACGCCAGATGTTGGCAGTACTCAATGAATTATGACGTGATGATACAGTACGTGTACGACTCAATAAAGACAAATGAATCTCGAGGAGTTTATGGGCGGAGTAATGGTAAACGCCATTTAGGGATATTTAAGATGGTTCAAGTGTGGCATTATATTCACATTATACGCATAAATATATGCAGCTCGGTGGTTCCTCATCTAAGATCGGTTGATGATGATAGATTATCACGGGTAAGTCAGTCTAGACCTTAGAATGTAGACGAGGCTACGCATACCGACTTCTTAATCACTTTAGCGTGTTCTTATAATCGTGACACAACGGTTGAAAGATTCTACCCTTCAGTTCCTATCAGAAGAGTTAGTAAGAAAATAATCGGTATCTGTATCCATGTTCCATCTACAATAATATAAATTATATTCATTAGGGGATGCTATGATATTGGCAACCCGTTGCAGGGTGCGAATAGTGTATCAGTGAGGGGGGGGGGGGGGGGGGTTCTTTTACATAATACAAAAACAAACGTTTCGCACAGGAAGGAATCTATAGCGTCAAACTAGTCGCTAGAGTCAAACTTTGTCTATAGTGCCAGAAAAACATCTTTGCAGTAACATTTGGGAAGTGTATGTGTACAGTAGGAAAAGGTAACACAAATATCTACAACAAACATATAGGTAGGTCGATATTTTTTTTTTTTACATTTTTAACAAAATATAGTAGCTGTATAATAGTATGTAGTAAAATAGTAAATGGTGAATATAGTAGCTGCTATAAGTAAACGCCTCACCAACGTTCTAGTTATAATAGAAGTTTGGACATATTAATCCGTGGCAGGAACGCCTTTTCTTCCATAAACACAAATAATTCAGAAACGTTGGTGAGGCGTCAGTTATATACTTGTATGATTACAGAAAGGAGGCTTAAGTTACTGCTGGGTAGATCCTTGCGACTCTCTTCCAAAACAGGTGAAGCAAACTATACACGAATCCTGATAAGCCAATCTTTTTACAAATTTCTGGACTAATAATTTGGGAGGGAGGCGAATAGTGTGGGATGTGGTGATGAGGTAAATTATAATTTGGTGGTTGGTGTGGGGCTAATATTCTGGATTGTGCGGGATGCAAAGCGGAGGCTGGAGGGGGGGGGGGGATATTTGACAATTCGGCAGATAAGTGAAACATTGCCGTCGAAAAAAGTAAAAAAAAAAAAAAAAAAAAAAAAAAAAAACTGTCTGGAAAGTTTAGACATAAATTTACATTTCAATTATGAAACAACATCTGCGAGGAAAAACGTATCTAAGGAAGTTTTAGGTTAAGCCCACTTATTTGTTGTTTCTGTTTTCCTAAACAATTAGAAACGAGGTTAATAAAGACGTACGAACGACAGTGATAAGAGCTGATGATATACGGTGAACTTGGCTATACCTTCTAAAGTTTAAAGGGCAACAAACATTTTCTATATGTATCCTGTGGCCTACACGTGTATTGTATATTTTATATTTATAAATTTAATCTCTGGATAGAAAACCATACATACGAAGACATGCGCCAATGCGGTGTACTGCCGGTTTTGGTATGATTACTCACTATACTACTCAGGTAATACGTATTGAATTTGTTATCTGTGCTTATGGGTTGGATTCCTCCAGTAGAAAGTATAAAATATAGTCCACACTTACGTGTCACAGAAGAATATTTAGCAGAACTCGCCTTTCATGTGTGTGATGTGATGAGATGTGATGTTATTATGTACATAGGCCTATACAATTTTATACGCCTCTCAAGTTAAGCCCAATTTCAGTAAAGTAACGCTCCTACGTATCAGAACTAATTCCTGATAACATTTAAGTAGACCATATGCTATTCGAAATATTCACCTATTTTATAAATCACGAGTGAACAAAGTGAAGCCACCCCACTTTCCAAAAGAATTCTCAGGTTGCTTGGTGCAAAGAATGTTAATCTTTATTGAAATGCTAATGTTAGTATTATAAGTCACAATTTTACTAACAAATTTCGCCATTTAAGCAGTAGGTCCATTCTTCTTTTCTTATTTACATTTTCTCTTGCGGGCTCGACTCAGTTATTACGCGGGCCGCATTTAGCCTGCGGCCCTGCGGGCCATAGTTGAGCATCCCTGATCAGTTAAAACCAACATTTCAGTTATTAAACTATTATTAACACATACCTGTTTTGAGTTAGTTTTGGGCTAATACATAGTACATTGATAACTATACAGCGAGAACCCGACTGTTTACTGTTCGGTCCTATGAGTGATTGATCGTTTGGAAGGCTCTGCCCACATCCTGTTCGCATTAGGCTAGTTGATCTCGATTAGCCTAATCAAGATCAAATAGTTAACAGCGTTAATTATCGTTAGCGCTAACTGAAGCCTATTATAGTGAGATTTACCTCGTGACTCGTTAGCCCCTGTGTTAGGCACGATTCAGGTGTGTTATAGGTTTGTTTACTTTAGAAACTGTGTGAGGTTTGTTTTCCCCCTATCTTGGCATCACATTATAGAGAAACGTTTGTAAATAAAACACACAAAAAACCAGAACAAGAACAAAGCAGAAAAAGTTGTAGGGATTGGAAAATTAATCTTAACCAGCTAAATGGCGTAAGAGTATAACATTTCTTTGGCATTAAAATATAACATCTAGAATAATTAGATACACAGATGATTGACATAGAATTTGTGACTTAGATTTTGTGGTTTAGGTTGGTGGTTCACGTAAAGTCGAAGAATGAAAGATACGAAAATAAAAAATTTGATGGACTATATAGTGTCCATATGCCTACTATACGGATCTAACTCTTCCTATTGAACATAAAACTGTCATGTATGGAACTGGAAGTACACAAATCAAGTTTGCGAGATCAAGTCAAAAAGTACACAACTATCAATCTGGGCACACCCTCAGCGACCTAAATTTCCAACAGTTGTCAAATGTAGTGGTAGCTCGAATCTAATCCTGCCGATTGAACACAAAACTAACTGCCAAGTGAGGAAGCGCACGAATCAAGTATGCGAGAACAAGGTAACAAGTATACACATTCTGGACACACCCTCAGTGCAATGAATTCCAACTGTTGTCGAAACAGAATATCACAGATGTTCGTTGCGCTCAACAATCTCTTTTAGTTTTAGGTTGTTATTTGGGGGGGTCAGAGTTCAGAGGGCAACGCTTTCAAAACGCGCGCCCCTCAGCCCTCCCCAACTATAACTGCTAGTTTCGCCACTTGAGTAGTAATTCAAGATATTCAGTTCTGGATTCCGTTTTACTGGTCTGGTTTTGGTTATTCACTGAGAGGTTATTAAGTGCACGATTCTTGATAAAATTGTAATTTAATAATATGTAAAATGTATTGGTATTGTGTATACTTATTGTTTATGCTCTTAATAGAACAATTCGTTTCGAAATGGTTGTGAAACGTTCCTGTGCACATTAAAAAAATGTGTTCGATGTATAATAACTACTATGCCACGAAGTGCATTAATTTATTGTCTGTGCTAGTAAAGTGTTTTACTCGTGTAACGCCACCAAAACTATCAAGATATTTTCTTGCGACATTTTGTTTCAACAAACGCTCAATAATTCAAATATTTAACAATGACAGCTCAATATCACCTGTGCATTAGTTTATTTTGTTATCACCTGAATGCTTAGGCTATAATTCATTGTCGTACCCTACCCCTAGGGGCGGCCGCTGTTGCTAAGAATATATTTCCTCTATGAGAAACAACAAACGTGAAATTGTTACATGGCAACAACGGGCGCCCCTAGAGATAGGGGGACTAGTAACTTGAGCCTTGTTTTTAGCAACAATTCAAATATTCAACAATGACAGCTAAACATCACCCTTTTCATTCGTTCATTTCGTTACCACAAGAATACAGTTTTTTTTTTTTAGCAACAATTAAAATATTCAATAATGGCAGCTATACACTAAGCATTAGTTCACTTTGTTGCCACCAGGATGCTAATCTCTATTCAGTACCATAAAACCCATCAAAGAAACTCACAATTTTCTTGTATATCTAGTGCAAAGTCTAGCCTACAAAGTCCGCATAAAATACCACTTTATTTATTTTCCAAAGCCCTTGGAAGGTATAACCACAGAGTGAGTGCCTAACTACCGTGTGCTCTAAGTGGCACGTCGCCGTTTCAAAGAGCGTACTCGGCCTTATGGGTAATTGAAGGTTATAAAGTTAGAAACGGGTGCGCCGTGACTTTGTGTTGACTCGACGAGTCATCAATGATTGACGGCTGTGGTACTCGCTTCGATTCAATTCGTGATATTGACAATAACAAATTAGTATGCTATTGAGATGTGATTAATAAGATGGTAATGGGCTGTACCATTCGTTTCAAATACATTGAGTATTTGATACATAATTTTTTTACGATCTATAGTTAAGAAAAATACCGAAATATGTATATTTTACACAGGTAGTACAAAATATAAAATTGTAAAAGAACTTATTTTGAATTTGAAATTTTAATCCGAGATTTTAATTTTAGTGGAACAATCAAAATTCATGTTTATAACAATGGACAACAAATAATTTTCCATTGTGAATGTGTGTGAAAATGTGAAAAGTTTAAACGATCCAGTTGCAAGTGGTTCACATGGCGGCAAACAATGCCATCAAGACAGTACAGAAGATTCCGCATCCTGAGAGAGAAACAGAGGTCATGATTATACAGATTGCAAGTGGACAAACCACACTCACGGCAAAGTCACCTGTTCAAAAACTCTTCACAGCTAAACAGTTTCAAATTGAATATATTTTGAAAACAAAATGTTAATATGAATAGATTAAAACTTTCTTTTAAATATTTAACAGCAGTAAACTTCAAATTTACTTTTTTTCAGCAAATGCCGAGAATGCAATAAGATTTGATGACGTACCATACATGTATCATTAAATTAAGGCAATAAAATTGTGTGTTAGAAATTCTGCACTTTTACTACATTCACTGTTATTACACAAATAACTTTAAAAATATATATATATTATATGAAATACATGCAGACCAAAAAACATTAGACCAAATGTAGGCTTAGAACAAACGAATCATGTTAGTAGACACTATAGGCAGGGTGTCTGCATAAGTATACCTATATGGTATATGTGTAAT